>ML974122.1:714519-1087804 GCA_010015515.1 Trichoderma sp. TW21990_1
CCGGGATATTGACGCTATTGGACTCATTTCTTAATTCTCTCCTTGGCTTTTTTTGGTTAACCCATCGTATATACCTAGAACAAAATTCCCAAACGTTAATAATAATCCATTTACTTCTATTAGATAGTCAACTATCTTTATCTTCTACCATCTAGGCTTTATCATTCCTAATACCTTTTTTACTCTACTTCCCCTTTGTTAACTTAATACATCTTTCTCCATACAATACCTATCAGAACCATGGTACTACTACGCATTGATTAAATACGTAAGTCGGTATTACTTTAAGGCGTATAATTCGATCTCATTTTTTATTAGACGCCTTCGGAACCTCATCATCCGCTATATTCTAACCGCTCCAACGCTGATAACCATTGAATAATAGTGGCGGGTAGCGTCAGAAAGGGGTATCGTTCAATAGCAATGATTTGCACCTGACTACTATTGGTTTAATCAAGGCCTTGTCTGGGATAGGGGGCCAGAATTCAATGATAGGCTCATATAAAGATTGCTTAATGATTGTGATATGGTTTACGAGGGTATTGTCGCATCTGCCGCGGACTGACTATATTAGCGGCCAGAAGTAAGATCGTATCCGGCATATTTTTTATCCAAACTCTATAACACCTCTATGATTTGGTAAAATAGTCAGACTAAGCAGTCGTGCCTATTCCATATACAATCCTTAGATTAATAGCATGACTGTATCTAGCTATTAGAAGTAGATACTACAGGTATTGATATTCTAACTAAGGAGGTGTATAGGGGTAGAGGAAGAAATATTTTTTAAACTAGATTTTAGCTAATTGAACTAGTTTATTCTATTGCTAGAATTCTATCTTTAGGAAATTCGAAAGGACTAGCATAAGCTTTGTAGCGCTAGATTATAGGTCGTTACTTCGCATTCAGTATCTAGATACTTATATAATTCCGACTCTGGTAGTCACATCCCCGGCACTATCGTATTATATGAAGTTATGGGTTATATCATCTTATCAGTTACTAATTATTGAGTTGTCACGTGGTCTGTGTGACTACTCTTTTAGTCAAGCCCACTTTCTGTTTGCTTCTGTTTGTAGCTAGCTTTTCCCTCTTTATAGCAGAATACTCAAGAGGGTTCTACCTTCCCAGCTTCGTCAGCTTTGTTACTAATTAATAGATATTATCGTAGAAAATTCACTTAACTACAAAACATATCGTGGTGCCTTTGTACTTGTTATGCAATACCGTGGTGAAAGTACCCTCTCGGAATATGTTTAAAAAATAAATGAGACAATACCTCTTTATATACTCAATAAGCATAGATATTTCCGCTACAACTCCAGTATATACTATAGAATAATTTACTGTATCTTTACTCAAACAGGAAAGACGAGGCCGGCCTCCTAACTTCTGATTTTTAAGCTATTACTTCACATTTCACTCTGGTAAGTTACCCTATGATAGAGTAATGTAGGTAGTATTTGTTATAAAGATTGCTAATGCTATGCTAGGGTATAGTCTAGGTTACTTTACTAATAAAACGAATTGTTAAAGAAGCCTGCAACGGCCAAATCCAGTTAGATAAGATATTTGTCCTACTTAGCTGTTCACGTTTCTCTTCTCTGTTTTATTTATCTAATATAATGCCCCTTTTATGTGAAAATTCATATATTCCTTTTCTCCAAAATGTCACAAAGCGACATATGTTTAACAATGGTTTGTCTCGTTCGGTTCAGTTTATATATAGGAGTTTATGTATGGTACTGGGTCTTGAAGCCAAGCTCCCTAAGTGCTGGCTATCTAGGGGTGGTTCCCTAGAATAGTACTAAGTTATTTGTTTTATTTGTTTTATTATTTACGTCTACTAAGTAAACTAATTATATAAGTCCTTATTTAGGTATTAGAATAGTAAAAGCTGCAGTTTAGAATCTGCGTTTACTATATTTTATATAATAAAAAGAAGGGGATATTAATTTATATTAGGGGGGGGGAGCTATAAAAGCTAATTTCCTCTATAGTTTTTAAATTCTTTATATTTTTTATTTTAAGTAAATAAATAAAAATATATATTCTTATAGAAATTCTTTTTCTAGGATATTTAATAAAAAAAGACTATTATTTAGTATTTTATAAAATATTTTTATAATCTAGGTTTATTATACTTATAAATAAGTTATGCCTTATATCTAAACTTTTTATAAATTCTTAAAAATCTATATTTTAATTTTTTAGCTAAAAGCCTATAAAAAATAATTTATAGTAATTATAATTCTAGTAATTTACTAAGGTATTTAACCCTTATTATTTATAATACCTAGGGGTATTTAGTACTAGTATATTTCTAATATTTATTTTTTTTAATTTACTTATTTCTTAATATAAATAATTATTAAAATATTACTAGTAATTTTCGGGAATTCTAAACCTTTTTTACTAATTATTTATTTTCTTTTTCTTTTAATATATTTTTATATTCTAGTACCTAGGTAACTTTAATAATAACCTAGGTTATAGTTTTTTAGTTATTTTTCTTTAATTTTATATAAGTTTTTATAATAAAACTAGTATAATTCCTAGGATTTTTTATTACTAAAAATTATAAAAAATAGGAAAATTTCCTTAATATTTAGGTTTTCCCTACTTTTATTTTAGCTAGTTTATAGTCTTATAATAGGCTTAACTTACCTTTATATTATATATTTTATATTAGAAGGAAAAAACTATTAAAAAAAAAAATCCTTATTATAAAAAGTAATATTCTTTATTTTATATTTCTAGTTTTATTTTATAACTTATTAAAATATTAAAAATAATTAACCTAGGTAAGGAATAAATTAAACTTAAAATATTTTTCTATTACTTTATTACTTACCTAAGCTATAAAAATCTAATTTTAGTAATATTATATTATTATTTTTTATAAAAATTTTTTTTTTAATTATTTTACTAACTAAGGTAATAGTTTATTAGTCTGTTTTAGGAAAGCTAGGGAAAAGTTTTTTATTAATTCTTTTATTAATAAAATAGTTTTTATTTAGGCTAGTAAACCTAGTTAATATATAAAATTATAGCTTATACTAGGGCTACTATTATTTAAAAATCCTAGATTTTATATATAATAATTATATTTATAGTTTTTAGGCAAAGATATAATTTTAATTATATTAAAAAACTTTATTTATTTTATTTACTAGTCTAGTAATACCTTAAATACTTATTTTTAGGGTAGTAATATTTTATTTTTTATTCCTTAGCTACTAAGTTTTTATATTATAAAAAATTTACTAATATTATATAAGCTTTTATTATAATTATATAATATTAGAGGGGGAGTTTTTTTATATTTTATAGGGATTTAAAAAAATTTATATTTTAAGTATTTTTTTTATATAATTTTTATATTTTCTTAAATAAAAATTTAAAATTAAAATAAACTCCTGCTATTTATAATATTTAAAAAAATAGGCTTTTTTTTAAAATTTATTTTTTTTTTAAATATTCCTAGTATTAAATATTTTTATTTTATTTAAGTTAAAGGAGATAATATTTTATTACCCTTAGTTAAAGTATTTTATAATTTTTATTATAATTTCTTAATTATTTCTTTAATATTAATCTAATATATAAATTATAAATTTTAATAATAACTAAAATATATATTTAGTTATTTATTTTTAAATAGGAGAGAAGTATAATATTAAAATAATTAAATATAAAGACTTTAAAAGGCCTTATATTTAAGCTTATATTTAAAAAAGTAATATTATAGTTATTTTAGACTCCTGCTTTTCTATTACTTATAAAAAACCTAATTTATTTAATAAAAATATAAGCTAGTTTTATTTTTTAAATTTTAAAAAAATAATTATATAATAATATTAAAGCTCCTAAATATTAAAAATTAGAAATATAATAATAAAGCCTTTAGCTAGGTTATTTTTATATATATATATAAAGCAAGCTATTAAAATTATGCTAATTTTTTAAAAAAAGCTTTAAAATATTATAAGGAAATAACCTATATTTTATTACTAGTATATTATTTTTTAGCTAGTAATTCTTTTAGTTTTTTTTAATATATAAAAGTAAGAAATAGGTTTTAAACTTTTATATATAATATATTACTTTTAGTTTACTTAATTTTAGATAAATAATTACTTTTACTTTTTAAATAAAGGGGGTATATTTAATTATTAAATAGTCTTTAAATAAACTATAATATATTTACTTATTTAACTAGCTAATTATATAATATTATTAAAATACTATTAGCCCCTAGGGTTATATTACTAGATCTTATAATAGCTTTTTAGCTTTAGTTTTAGTAATTAAAATATTTTATTTAATATTATTATTAACTAATAATTTTAATTCCTAAAAATTAAAATATTTTTTTTTATTAATTTTATTCAGAAATTTATTTTTAAAATAAGTAATTTTTTTTATTAATCTAAATACTTATATTTTTATTTATTAATAAGGGAGGTTAAAATAATTAATAACCTTTTATTATTTTACTATTATTTAAATATTTCTAGTAGCTAAAATATTACTTATAATTTTATTTAATAACTTATTTATAATACTTAATTATTACTCTTAGGTTTTTTCTAGCTTTTTTATATTTTACTATATTTTATTTAATATAGCTAAGGGTATACTAAGCTTTTTTTACTTATTTTTTACTATAAGGTATTATAGTTATTCTAGTATTAAGTTTTTCTAGTTATTTTTATAATATTTTTAAAAAAATCCTATAAAACCTTAGTATTTTTATTTAAGTTTTTACTAAAAGGGGAAGTTAAGTTAATTATAGGAAAAGTTTAAAAGTAAATATAATAAATATTTAAAATTCTCCTAGTATTTATTAAAATATATTTTTACTTATTCCTAGGGTTATTTTAAAAATTTTAGGAAAATTATAATAATTATAAATAATTAAAACTAATATAAGTATATATTTTATATAAGAGAAGGTTAGGTAATTAAAAAAAATAAAATTAATATATTTCCTAAGGCCCTAGTTAAGGAATTAATTAGTAAAGGGGAGAGGTTATAAAACTTAGCTTATATTACTATTTTATTCCCTGCTATATTAAGTCCTTACTTAATTACTATAGCTAATATATTATATTAAATCTTTTATAAATATATTTTAGGGGAAAGGGTTTTTTATTTAATAAAAGTTTTTTATAATATATTATTTATTATTTATAATATATAATAATTATATATTCAGAGCTTAATTTAGTAAATATATTTATTTTTTAGCCTAGGGGGGGAGATTTATTTACTTAAGAAATTAAGTAAAATTTTAATAAATATAAAAACTAAAAGTCTAGCTTTCCTTTAATTATTAAAAATTATAAGTTTAATAGCTTAAGTAGTTTTTAATTATTATTTATTTAAGTTATTATTTTATAATATAAGGTTTTTAATAAGTATTATATTATAATTATTTTCCTAGCTGAAAAAAAGTAATTATTTAAGTAAGGCTACTTTTACTAATATTAGCCTAAAAAATTTTAAAGCTAGTATTTTTATAATAGGGGTAATATTAATATTTTATTATTTATTATCTCCCAGAAGCTTATTATTTATTAAAGCAAATCTAGTATTATTTATATCTGTGTTTTTTTATATTATTATAATAGATTATTTAAAAGTATTTTCCTTAACTAGTATTTTTTTATTTTTTAACTTTAAATTTACTTTTATTATTATATTAAATATAAGTTAGGATTTTATTAAAACTAAAATATTAAAAAAAAGCCTATAAGTATATGTAAAGTTTTTAGGGGCTATAAATAAAATAAATAAGTAAGTTTTAAAAAGTTTTTTATATTAAAATCTTAAATTAACTTAAGCTAATCCTTAATTAAGTAGCTTTTTACTTTATTTTTAATCCTGGGTCTAGTATAATAACCTATAGCCTTTAATTTATAAAAGCTATTATAGTTTATATATTAAAGAAGGTTAAGGTAGTTATTATATATATTATTATTATAGGTTTTTTTTAGTTTCTTATATTTCTTATATTAGGGTATTTAAGTATAGTTTTTTAGGTTATAAAAGCTTAGGTATTTTTTATATTAAAAAACCTAGGGTTTTTAAATTTCTTTTTCTACTAATATTAAATACTTAAAAAAGCAGAAGCCTGGCTTAATATTTTTAGTAAAAAAAATAAAATAATTATATATATCTAGGGTTTTTTTAAAAAATATTTTAGTATAGGCTATAAGGGAGTTAATAGCCTAGGCCTTAGCCTAGGCTTTAGCTTAAACTAGTTATTTTATTAAATATATACCTAAGGTATTTATATAAGTTTTAGGTATTTTATAAATAAAAAATTTTTTTATATATATGCCTTTTTAATTTTAAGGTTATATATTATAACTATAAAACTAAAGTTTAAAATTCTTTTTTTTATTTATTTTTCTTTAATCCTAAAAATATAATTAAAATTTATTTTCTAGAAATAAATAATATTTTTTATTTTTAATTTTTTAAATTTTATAAATTTTTATCTAGCTTTAATATTTATTATTTTTTTTTATATATAATTTAGTAAAACTTAGATAAAAATATAATTATTAATAATTATTTTTAAGTTTCTGGCTTTATTAATTATTTTTAAGTTTCTGGCTTTATTAACTATAGCAGGGGCTAGCCCTTTACTATAGCTATTAATTATATTATTTAAGTTATTATTTTTTTATATATTAGCTAAGCTTAAATTTCTAGTTATAATTTTTATATAAGTAAGTTTTTTATTATTAGCTACTTTTATAAAAACTTTACTAATAAAGGTATTTTTATTATTAATTATAATCTTACTTATTAACTTTTAATATATAAGATTAAGAGTAGGTTAGGTAATAAGGGTATTATTACCTAATTTCTTAGGGTTTTTAAGGGGCCTTATATTTTAGCTATTTAAGGCTAGGAGGTTTTAAAAAATAAGAAAAAAAGGTATAATAAACCAGTGTCTATAGGTTAATATAAACTATATAATTCCTAAGGGATAAACCTGTAGTTCTAGGTTTATATTAGCAGAGCAGTCAGGTTAGTAGACAGGTAATCTTATTATATAGCTAGTAAATAATAATAAAAAAGATCTTTATATTCTAATCTGATTATATTATAATTACTATACTAATATAGTAATAATAACTAGCTATCTAAGCTATTTAATAAGTATAGAAAATATAAACTTATATACCTAGTTAGCTAGGCTAAATTATTACCAGTTAGTAATAATCCTGTTATAGATTATTTTAAAATTTTAATAATTTATCCTTAGATTATTAGATTATTATAATAATCTAATAATCTATTCCTAATTAGTTAGTTAGTCTATTATTTATCCGTAACCGATTATCCAGTAAATCTATTATTATAACTATAAAAATTAGGTTATAATATAATATCCCCCTCCTATTAGTCTTATCCTTAAAACCTTACTTATTTAAGTATAAGTAGTTTATTCCTATCTTATAGTATATTCTATAATTACTTATTCTTTACTTATTCTATATATATACTAATTTATTTTTAAAATAATAAATAAGGTATCTAAAAGTCTTTATCCTAAAATAAAAAAATATAAGAGTTTTTTTTATTTATTATTAAAAATACTTTTATTATAAATAAGTATTATTTTTATTATATATTATATAATTATAAAAAGTATCTTTTATTTCTTTTTAACTTATCTTATTATACTAAATACATTTACTTAAATAAATTTTTTTATAATATTTGTAGTTTATTTTCTAAGTAACTAGAGTATATTACTACTTATTATTTTTATTAAGAAAATAAGCTAGAGGCAGCTAAAAAAAAATATTATATTACTAATATAAAGGTTAAGTATTTTTATAAGAAAAAGAAATATTAATATAAGAAAATATATTATACTATTATATAAGATATTATAGATTTAAAGGAATTAAATAAGATTAAGTATAAGAAGTATAAAACAAAGGCCTTTTATTAGGCTATAATATTAATACCTAATTTAATTAATTCCAGGGTTTTATACTTTTTTATAAATATTATTAACTAGGACTAGTTTAATATTAATTTTTCCTTAATAATTTTTTAGGTTTAGCTGCTAATAAAAATTATTAACTATTACTTTTATATACTTAAGGTTTTTAATAAGTTTTTATATATTTTCGGCATTATTATAATTTTTTTATTTTATAAGATATTTAGGTAAGTATATTTAGTTATTAAATCTTATTTATATAATTCTTTTAATTTTATATTTAAGTTTTTTACTTTTAATTCTAATTTTATTATAAATAATTTCTTTTATATTTTTATCTACTAGTACTTTTTCTAGTATTAAAATATAAAATATTAGGTATAATATATATTCTTATTTTTTTTTATACTAGAATATTAAGTTTATAATTTATATTTCTAATTTTTCTTAAGATTTTATAAAGTCTAAGTTTCTTAAAATTAAGTTTATTACTTGGCTTATTTATTTTAATATATATGATTTTTTTATTTTATAAGTATTATAGTAGGTAAATTATATCTCTTTTTTAAAAGTTTAGTTCTTTAATTTTTTTACTATTTATAAATTTTAATATTCTTTTTTTAATAAACTTAAGCTAAACTTATAATTTTTCGTAGAGTTTTTTTATATTATTAGCTATAATAATAGCTTTTTCTGTATTTTTTCCTTTCCTAGGTAGTTTATAAAAGTCTAGCTTATATCTATAATTAGTATAATATAATAAATATTTTATAAATTCTACTAGAGTACTATTATAGGAAATTTATATAAGTAATAAAAGTTTAATTTAATTATTTTAGTTAAAGTTAATATAATATTATAAGTATATTTTAATAATTTAATTAATTCTTTTTATTTATTTATTTATTTATAAGTAATAAGTAATACTAGCCTTATAATTAGTTCTAAGTTTTATTATTAGTAATTACTAAAATTTAAATATAAATATAGATTCTTTATTTAAAATAATTTTATTTAGTAATTTATAATTATAATAAATATATTTAAAGAATTAATATACTAGGTCTTTAATATTACTTAATTTCTTCTATAGGATAAAATAAGCTATTTTTATAAGTTTATTAATTATAATAAATATACTATCCTAAGTATTTTTACTTATAGATTTTTTAAAAAATAATAGTTTAGTTATATAATTAAATAAAATAAATTCTTATACTTTTACTAGAATTAGTAAAGGTTATAGTTTTTTATAAAAAAAATATTATTTTACTTTAGTTTTTTTATATATAATATATTTAGCTAATACTTTTTATATTTATTTTTTAATTTTATTAAACTTATAATATTTTTTAACTTATTTAATAGTTTTGCAAATTCTTTTATATCTATTAAGCTAATATATATAAACACTTTTAATTACTTTTTCTCTAAGTTCTTCTAGTACCTAGATAAGTTTATCTAATATTAGGTATCCTTTATTTATAAAAATACCTTTAAAATATTATTTATTTTCCTAATTTTTAATATACTCCTTAATATTATTTATAATAGGGTTATTTATTTTAATTTAGTATAGGGTATTAATAGATTAGAATATTAGGTTTCTGTAGCTATTATTCTCTAATACCTATGCCTTAACTTCTGGGATTTTTTTAAAAAGATCTAGTTATTTACTAAAAGCATCTGCCTTTTTATTATCTATTCCCTTATAATATTTAATAATTAATTTAAATTCTAAGAGTTTTTTATAATATTTAACTTATTTGCGGGATAATTCTTAAGTAATTATAAAATAAGTAATATTTCTGTAATTTATAAGGATTATTATAAAAAACTTACTTCTTTTATAATAATATTTCTAGTATTTTTTGCCAAGAATTTTATAAATAACTATAAATTCCTTATTATAGATAAAATATTAAAGTTCTAGTTTATATAATTTTTTAGAAAAATATATAACTAGTCTTAGTTATTTTTTTTTATTTAGCTAATTAAATATTACTCTAAGAGCATAGTCTAAAATATTAGTTTTAATAATTATAGGTTTCTCTGGATTAAATATAATAAATATAGGTTTGCTAATTAAGGCTTTTTTAAGTTTATTAAAAACTTTTTATATATTTAGTAATTATATAAACTTCTAATTTTTTTTATTAAGTTTATAAGTAATATAGTAATTTTCGTAAAATTCTTAATAAACTATTAGTAGTAATTAATAAATCTTAAAAAACTTTAGATTTCTTTAATATTTTTTAATAATTTCTATTTTTTAATTATTTTAATTTTTTCCGGGTTTATTTAGACTTCTCCTAGTATAATAATATATTTAAGAAAAGTAATTTTTTTATTATAAAACTAGTATTTCTTAGGTTTTATAAGAAGTTTATTATTTTATAATATTTATAATACTTATTTAATATATTTCTTATATTTTTTTATATTTTTAAAATAAATAAAAATATTATTAAGGTATATAATAATAAAATAATTTATATAATCTTATAGTATATAATTAATTATTTATTAGAATATTACTGGGGCATTAGTAAGTTTAAAAGATATTATTTTATATTTAAATAATCTATAATAAGTTTAGAAAGCAGTTTTTTACTTATATCTTTGCTTTATATAAATCAGGTTATAGGCTCCTTTAAGGTTTACTAATATAAAAATATTAATATTTTATAATTAGTTTTTAATTTCTAAAATTAAAGGTAATAATATAATATCTTTCTTAGTTATTATATTTAGCTATTAATAGTCTATAACTAGTTATAGTTTACTATTTTTCTTAGGTATAAATATAATAAGATAATTAACTAAAGATTTAGATAGTCTAATATATCCTTTTTTTAACTAGTCTCTAATCTATTTATCTAGTATTTAAAATTTAGTAATACTAAAATTATAGATTTTATTAAATATTAATATCTTACTATTAATAAATTTAATTTTATAATCCTATTAATTATATTTTAGTAGTCTAGTTTTAAGTTTTTTATTAAAGACTTTTATATCCTGGAATTTTATTAATATATTAGCTAATTTATTTAGTTTTACTAGTTTTTTAAATACTAGTTCCTTAACTTTTTTTATAATTATATTAAGGAAGTAAATATATTTTTTTTTAGGTTTTTTAATATATTTAATTTTTATAGTATTTTTATTTATAATAATTTCTTTTTCCGGGTTTTTATTATCCTGGAATTATATTTTTTTATAATTTTTTTTATATATTTTTATTTTTTTAGTAATATAATAGCTTCTAGTATATTAGTTAGGAATATTTAGTATTTAATTACTTAATTTAATTAAGTTATAATTTTACTAATATTTTAGTTAATTAAGCATAAGTTTATTATTTTATATAGCCTTTTACTTAATTAATATCTAAGTTATATATTCTAAACTAATTATATTCTAGGAAAATATTATATCCTATAATATTTAAAATATTAAACTAAATTAAATTAATTAGGCTATTAAACTAAAGTATAAGGTAATTAGTCTTATAATTTATAATTCTATTATTATATAAAAGCTATTATTATTTAATATTTATAAGTAAATAAGGGTTTTTTATCTTATAGTTAGGTAATTATAGGCAGTTTACTAGTTAGGGTATAATATAGCTTATACTTATTTTATTATTAATATATATAATAATATAATATTTTTTTAAAATTCCAGGGATTTTAAATTCTTATTTTATTTTTTTTTAAATTATATTAAAGTTATATATAATTATATTATTAATATTAAAATACTTATTATTATAGTAATTATTATAATAGTTTTTTTTATATAATACTTATATTTTTATATTATTAAAGTCTTATTTATTAAATTTTTTAAAATAAATATTATTTAGGTTTATAAAAAATTATATAAGCTCTAGAGTTTTAATATTATATTTAATATACTAGTAATATTCTTTTTTAGGGATATATTTATTAATAAGCTAGTAGTATTTTTTAATATTCTTCTAGCTTACTTTATATTTTTTATTATAATAGTATCCTCCTATATAGTTTTTAAAGTTATATTTTTATTAACTTAGGTTTTATATTATATACTATAACATAAAATATTATTTTTTATATTTAATATATTTAATAATATTATATAAAAAGAATTCCTTTTATTAATATATATATAGGTTATAGCTATAGTATTATTTAATAATTTTCTATTTAAGATATTATTTATAAAAAAATTCTTAGTATTTACTTAGGCTATTTTTTTTATAATCCTAGGTAAATAGGATTTCTTATATATTTTTTTCTTATTTTAGTATTATTTTATTATTATATTAGAATATAGCAGGTTAAGTACTTATATAATTAAGTATTTTAAAGTATTTATTTTTATAAATATATTTTCCTATTTTTTTTTAAAGAGATATTCTTTTAGGGTTATAGCCAGGGAGTTTTCCTTTTTTTATTAGCTTTTTTTTATAGGTAATATATAATAATAGTAAGTATTTTATTAAGTAGTAGATAAGCTTTTAAAAAGGTAGCTAGTATATTATTAATATTACTTTTTTATTTATATTCTTCCACTTATTTTTCTAAAATTATAAGTTTAATATATTATTTTTTAAGTTATATTATATTCTTATTAGTAACTCTATTATTCTTATATTTATTATTATCTAATTATTTAAAATATAAAATAATATTAAGGGTTTTTTTAGGTTTCGGGGCTTTAGGAAAGTATTTAATTACTTTTTTTTCTTTTTTATAAATAAAACAGTTATTATTATAATATCCTATTTAATTAAAAATAATATAAGGTATAGGATTTATAATATTAACTATTTTCTTATTCTTAGGTTCTGGAATAGGCATAAAATCCTTTTTCTTTTCTTTTTTAAGAGCCCTGTAATATTTCTTAATATAGCCTTTTTTTCTATAATTATAATATTTAATATTCTTATATTATTCTTAAATAATATTTATAATCTAATTTATTTTTCCAGGTTTATTATTATTATTATTAGTAAAGTATTTTTCTTATTTTTTTCCTTAATTTACTTAATATTATAGGTTTTATTTAGGTTAGAAGTTTTTAAATTTTTCTTTTTTCTTTTCTTATTTTTATTCCTAATTATAATTATTTATATTAATAGCTTACTAGCTATAGTTAATAAAACTAATTTTCTTTTAATTTATTTTATATATTTTATCTTTAACCTTAGGTTTTAGGCTTTAATAATATACCTCCTTTTTTATTTCTTTTATTTAATTAACCTTAGTTAAGAGTTATAAAAAAATAATAGTATATTTAAATAAGGCTTTCTTTTAGGTAAGTATTCTAAGGTCTTTTTTTACTTTTTATTTTTTATTTATTATTCTAAAAGATTTTTTAAATTAGTTATAAAAATCCTTATATATATTAAAAATATCCTTTATTTATTATTTTTAATCCTTAATAGTATTAGTTTTATAATCTTATATAATAAATTATACTTATTTTTTAACTACTTTAGTAAAGCAGGTAATAGCAAAAATAATTTTATTATTATTTTCTTTTAGTATATTAGGGAAATATTTAAAATAAATATTAAGTTTTATAAAATATTTTTTTATTTTATAGGGTTTTTTATTATAAAAGTTAAGTCTTTTAGGTTATAAGATTTTTTTTTTTTTTTTTTTAAAAGTAGTAATTTCTACTTTAAGGGCTATAATTTTAGCTTACTATTTCTTATTTAAGAGTTAGGGTTATAGATTATTTATATTATTTTAAATACTAATATTATTATTTAAATAATTACTTTAAGTTTTACTTTTATAATTTATATTATTATCTAAAACTTAAAAGCTTATAAAATATTTTCAGGGTCTTTTATTACTTATAGGTCTAAGATAATTATCTAAATAAAAGTTATTATTATATAATAAACCAGTGTCTATAAGTTAGTATAAATTATATAATTCCTAAGGGATAAACCTATAGTTCTAGGTTTATATTAGTAAAATAATTAAGTTAGTAAACGGGTAATCTTATTATATAGCTAGTAAATAATAATAAAAAGGATCTTTATATTCTAATTTAATTATATTATAATTACTATACTAATATAATAATAATAACTAGCTATTTAAGTTATTTAATAAATATAGAAAATATAAACTTATATACCTAGTTAACTAGGCTAGATTATTATTAATTAGTAATAATCCTATTATAGATTATTTTAAAGTTCTAATAATCTATCCTTAGATTATTAAATTATTATAATAATCTAATAATCTGTTCCTGATTAGTTAGTTAGTCTATTATTTATCCGTGACCAATTATCCAGTAGGTCCATTATCGCAACTATAAAAGTCGGGTTATAATAAAAAGCTTTATAAGTAGTTTTTATAGCTAGGTAATTATATTTTCCTTAAAATTTTTCTAAGTAATTATTTATAGCTTTAGTAATAAAAATTAAAATATTTTATTTTATATTTTCCTTAATATTAATCTTTTTTATTTATTTAAGGATTTTTTTTTATATAATAAATTATTATTTAAGGGTTATATTAATTATTTTTTATATATTATTTTTAAAAAAAAAATAAATCTTTTATTATTTCTAGTTTTTATAATCCTAATACTAGGGTATTATCTTATATTTAATTTAAGGTAAAATATATTTTTTATATTACTGGTTTTATAAAAATACTATTTCTTAGGGGTAAAAGAGAGGTTAAAGGTATTTTTTTATTTTATAGTTAATAGGATAGTTTTCTTATAGTTTTTAGTAATTGCCTGCTTAGCAGCAGCGAGGTTCCTAATCCCCTGGGTACTTAAGAGTCTGGCAAGCGTAGCTATAATCTCTAGTAAAAGCCTAGGAAAGGTAACCGGTATCGAGAGGGTAGGTTATTGTTCTGATAGCTAGTCAGGTATTCTGGTTTTTAGTAAGGGGATACCCAAAAGGTGGGGTACCTATAAATATAAGAGGGAAGCTTGAGAATAGTACTAAGATGGGGAGGTGTTATTACCAGTGCATTGCCATAAGTGTCTAGCCGATTATAGGGAGTTCCCGAGGGCCCCGGGATAAATGGTGCTGTAATAGGAGAATCCCTTAAGCTTGCGTTTGTCAGGAAAAGAGGACCGGAGGAAGGGTCGGTTAAGATACTAATTTAGCCTTCTTGGACTCTTTGGGTGCAGGTTCCCGCGATAGTATGCTTCTGTTGCTAACATTCTGCTAGTAGGATATCCTGGGGGGTCTTTGTTACGCAACGCTTATAAAACCCCTGCCGACGGGTGCCCAAAAATAAGTTGCTGCTGGATGCCAGAGTTTTGTTCTTCCCGGTGCCGAGCATCATTTATGCACGTCTTTATTGTCTGTAAATTCTTATTTGTATATGCTTTATCGAGTCCTTTCATTTGTTTTCTTTTTTATAATAAAGCCCCGATAAATAGGATCCGCAGAATAGCGTTTTGCTAAGCGCCTTATTCTCCAAGGGTGACCGGGATATTACATAGCTAGCCTATATGGCGTTAAATATACCAAACCAACCCAAACCAACCCAAAGCATATATGATGCTGTCATCAAATGTAACACTCGAATACTTGGCAACCAATTCTCGGGTTAGTATATAGTGGCTATGGGGCAATTAAGATTGTCTTTTATAACATCTAAGCCTGTTCTCCAAAATCCAGCGTATAAGATAGAATATCTATAAACGACCAGGTCTCACGTGGCCTTTCCAAAATATCCAGGTATGCAGCTTGTGTCTATCAACAATTTTATCGCCGACGATTTGCTGCGTTCGAGAAAATTTCGGCGCCTACCAGTAACAGTCCATGGTAACCCTTTTTACTTCCACACTATACACAAAATTGGCCTAATAAAGGCAGTAGAGTCTCGAGATTAAATGTTTCTTTATCTGGGCATCCAGCTTCTGCGAATGTCACAGATTGCCCTGGTAATTCTTGCATAGACTCAAGGATTCCCGCTGTAACAACACAACAGTCTACAATGTGCGCTCAAGCTATACCGCCTCCTCCACATTGAAGTCGGGATCAGTTGTGGAGGTTGGTGGTGTGCCGAATTACTGGGCTAGCTAAGTGAGAAAACTGGCCCTTTCATGCCATCTGCCCTACAGTCAGGGTGGGAGGGTGGAAAGTATAGGTGTGTTAATGATCGAGGCTCTTAATCAACTGTATCACCAGCTGGAAGCGGGTCCGATTTTTGATCGTCTTCTGTCGAAAATATAATATTGCCAATGCACAGCCCAACAAATCTGTTCAAGTTGGATATTGCCATCATGTTCTCTTTTCCTCCTCGGCAATGAGCCTGTCGGTTTCACTACTTGAGCTGCGAAACACCCGTTTGTGGAGACCAAGTGCACGGGCTGTTTTTGCACACGCCGCAACCGAGAGGCTGGCTGCTGTGTGAAGGCCATGTGACCACGTCTAATTTTATAGCAAGTCGCAAGGGTCCTAGCTTGCACAATATCGAGCGATATCTGCTCTGTCGCTTTAAGTATACCAAGCAAGCTCTTAATAATGACACTGAGTGCCGACTGCATACTCATTGGTTGTTCCAGAGGAATCTGCTCGATTAGATACACAAACAGACATGACACTAAGAAATCATATTTTGGCTTCGTATTTATTGTTTGGAGGTTTGTATAAGACCGGGTTTTCGGCAGTACCGAAATCGCTTGGTGCGTGCCGATAAAGAATCGTGTTGCTATTCCGGTCATGTTGGCAAACGATCTTAATATCCGAAGTGCTTTAGCTTGCACTATGGTGTCGATGGTTGGTTGGCTATCGTAGTGCCATATAATTAATTGGACTAAAGGTTAAGATAGAGTAGGCAAAAATGATGTTGACAGCTCAAACGTATGTACGTCCTCGGCTGTCGGAATAGGTCCGCCAGCAGTGCTCTGTTACTTAGTTAGGCAAGTCGGAAAATTGATTTGAACTGCGTCTTCTTTGTAAACACAGATTTTGCAAAGACTAAATGGTAATTTATTACATCAATCATATGTTTTATCAAAGTCTGACTGGAAAAGCTCAGCCGCTCCTAGGAGCAAGAGGTAGGAATAAGTCAGATATCGCCATTACCTTATTGCTCTAGGTAAACACTGAGACGCATATGGAGTCTAATCGTCGTCATGATGAAGCGGCATGATGCCCGCCCCACTACATGCAGCCAGAACCACTCAGCCACAGCCTTTAATTAATTACCTACTCGAACCTTCCAGGTTCTGTGCAAACCTTCTGTATAGTGAGGTTGCGGTAAATCCCACGCTTTCGAGATATCTGAGAACGCATACTGGAGAAAATTTGCTCTTTGGAAAAAGTTCTTTACCACTCACAGGATATTAATTGCTATTTTGTCACTCATTGGCGAGGGAAAAATAGGCCAATGACTGTTGCTTACATACATCTCGCTGGTGATTCAGGTTCTGATGATGTCACAGACCTCCACTCAGAACGCATGAAGTGCAACCAACATACTCTGTATCAAGCCAGTCCAGCCAATTGTGTACTGTGGCGCGGAGAGAGGACAAGCAGAAGGGCCGGGGACAGGAGGCTTGACTGATAATTGCCCAATTTTCCAGACAATTTCAATTACTGTTCTCCAGTGATAATGGCCCATGGAAAGCGAATATTGGCTATTGGTGGTGCTGATTCGCCTACTTGTGTTAATGAGGAGGCAGCAAATAATTAATAGAGGCAAATCACAATGCGCACGCTTACTGGTAACCTCATTTTGCCTTGCAATTTCTCAGCGAAGGATGGAGGAGTGGGCATTAAAGCTTCACCATCTACGCAGAAATTTAAATGGTACAATCTGCATAAATGTAAAAGTGTAATCATATTGCGCCGTCGGTGCTCATGTCTTATGTTTAAGTAAGCCGTTCCTTCGCCCGAAACGTGCTATAAGAACTGACTGCCTAACCCCACTCCGCTTATCTTTCTCCCAACTCCAACATCAAATAACCATGGCGAAACTTTATGCCATCTCCGATCTGCATCTTGCATATCCCCTTAATGCCTCAGCTTGGGACCTTCTACAGCCAAAACCACCTGGTACAGGCCTCATTCTCGCAGGTGATGTTGGCGAATCAGCTGCGCACATGAGCAGTGCTTTTGAGCGCGCCAAAGCGTGCTTCACGCATGTATTCTGGGTCCCAGGAAACCATGAGCTCTACACTGTCTCACCTTCAAAGGCCAAGCACCCTGCTGATGAGCTTAAAGGTGAAGCGAAGTACAAGGCCCTGGTAGAACTGGCGCGGCAGCATGGTGTTCTCACACCAGAGGATGATTGGATGCTGTGGCCAGGGCCAGATGGCGTTGACGTCGTGATCGCTCTTGTTTTTACACTATATGACTATTCATTTCGCCCCGCTGGGGTCTCTAGAGAGCGGGCGATTGACTGGGCGATGGAGGAGAATATTTGGGCAACCGACGAAGCGCTGCTCCACCCAGATCCATATAACACAAGGGATGAATGGTGCGCAAAACTGTGCGAGAGATGGGAGCTAAAATTTGCCGACTACGCCTCGAGATATCCAAAATCGAAGTTCGTGATTGTCAACCATTGGCCGCTACGAGAGGACTTGGTCTACATTCCAATGGTCCCTCGATTTTCTCTGTGGTGTGGAACCAAAAGGACTCAGGATTGGACAGAGGCAGGCCGTTTTGGGGCAGACTATGGGGGGGCACAAGTAGTTGTCTCAGGACATTTGCATGTTCGACGGACAGATGTCAAAGATGGGGTGAGATACGAGGAGGTCAGTTTGGGATATCCTCGGCATTGGGAAAAAGCACGGGATGCAAGCAAAGGGGCCAATGAGATGTTAAGAGAGATCTTACCAGAAACTGGAATAGTGGAAGAGGGTCAACGAATATGGAGGCCGCAAGGGTAACCGGCGGTGCGAGGTTGGCTTGAGGTAAGTACCATGTACCGATAAATACATATATGTGATTCATCAAGGCTCCTACCATTTGCATGATATACATCGACATGCAAGACTCTAATATATCTATGGGCTGTATTGTGAAATGAGCGAGACAAGGCTGTAATATTTTTTCAGTATCTTGGGATAGCTATCGTTACTGTACATTCCGGCGATACAACTTAGCCTACAAGAAAAGAAAACATACCGACCGAGTTGGTAAGCGGGCCGTTGGATGAGCTACTGGGAAATTTCGCAGAACTCCTCCCCGTTCGAGATATCGGACGAAACAAACCCGTTTCCCAGATCAATGCACAGGTGGCCCCGCCCACTAGACTGGAAGTTTCACACATGGACTTGGCAACTCTTAATAATATGGCAAACATGCAAATCATCTGGATAGACTTATTGAGCGAGCATGTGGAATTTGATCCGGCCAAACTATTACTGAGTCTCTTTAAATATCTATCTTTCTGTCACATCTACAAACCGTCTGATGAATTGACTCCCTCCATTCCCCCACGATACTAAAACTAATAACAGAGTCTCAGCATGCTACGTGACTTCTATAAGGATTATGAGACGTCTAGTGAAGACTTTATCGTTGCGAAGCTGCTTAAATAAGGCATGTTGTCTTACGCGTTGCTCTTTAGATCTGACCGAAGGTTATGGAAATTAAATTAACACTCGGAACGCGCTAGAGCTGCACTGTACTAAGACGGGAAGCACTTCTACACGGATCCCTTCCTGGATGAGCTTTGTGGCAATAGACTCTTGTCCTGGTTTACGTTGGGTGGACCGATACGAGAATTATATGATTCGAGTGTTAATTTTCCAGTGTTCAAGGCTCGTCTAGGGAGGAATCTAGCAATATGTTAAAGATATAAAGCCGAACCGTTATATGTCACTGTGGCGACATTAGCAGGACCCTGGGCTCTGGTACACTATCTGGGCGGTCATAATACTCAGCATAGTCGGCATTGTTATTGCAGCGATTTCCATGTTTCTAGCTGCGATCTAAGTTAATTTAGCAAGGATTGCTTACGAGCTACAACTTAAAGGGCAAGCCGGATGATAAAAGCCCACTATATCTCTTAGAGTATAAACGATTAACGAGGTTGGAAAGGCAGTCCCGGCCCTGTTTCTCGTCGGATGCCTTTGGATGAAGCCCTAAATACTGCTGCTATGTGCGCCACCGCATCAGCCGAGCGTCCTTGGCGATCCCATGTTTCGGCAATCTGCCACTTGACACGAGCAGCCTCGCCTTGATCGCCTCGACGTGGCTCGTTGAATTGGGTAATGATGAGTGCTTATCGGAGATACCCCAATGTCTGTTCATCGTTTATTTCGCGATTAACCTGCCACTGCATGCATACGAGGGCTTGGTGATAGAGGGCCGAGGCAACATTTTGATGGGATGGTTCCCTAGGATATTGAAGGTCGTGAGCTCGTTGTAGGTACTGCATCGCAAGATCGAGATTATTTTCTTGGAATGTAATATTTCCTAGTATGTTTGTAGTCCTGTTGGTGCCCATTAGTATTTGATATATTATTGGAACAGCAGTATCGGCATAGTCACTTACTCGCCATGAAAATAGCTATTGGGGCCATAGACCTTGCTTTGAAAGGACTCGGCACCATCAACGTCATTTTTTGCCATTTCAAAATTTCGTAACGCTGCTTGTGGTCGACTCCGGTTGCGGAAGTATCTATCGATGTTGATGGTCTGTTAAAGTTCTTTTGTTGTAGTATACGATATTGTAAGCGTCTTATCGACGTACTCAATCCCCTCCTCACTTCAAAACACGCCAAGCAATGCTAGCCTAATAGCACTGTATGCATCTGCCAACTGTGGGCCTATTGTACTCGAGTCACTCTCGTATTTGAAGAGAGCGCTTGAAAAATTCTTAGGCGGTTTGGTACCGTCCGCGCCGATGATCAATAGTGGCGACACTTTCGCAGAGGTAAATGCATCTTCATCGTCATATGCGTCCGCCGCCCTTCTTTCAAGCCTTTCGCCAAGTACTAATGAGCATATCTCGCCATAGAACCTGAATCACATTTCAATATTAGCATTGGAGGCACGTGTCATGTCTTCCTTAAGAGATGCGCACCACGTTGCGTCAGCCAACATGGTTTACAGAGCTGCGTCCTGTACATTCAACGCAGTAGGGGTGTATGGAGGGA
The DNA here is from genome assembly GCA_010015515.1 of Trichoderma sp. TW21990_1. Lineage (NCBI taxonomy): Eukaryota > Fungi > Ascomycota > Sordariomycetes > Hypocreales > Hypocreaceae > Trichoderma > Trichoderma sp. TW21990_1. Next base: position 735,596 of record ML974122.1, read on the forward strand.
ACTTTGCAGATATACTACACATCTTTCCGCACCGTTTTTCTCGTGAAGAATGGAACACATTTTTTTCACATTGGAAGAAATAAAAGCTTGATACTTAGGAAGATCTAGGACCAAATAACTGCCTACAGACCGAGATTCCCGATATATCCAAGTAGCAATCTAAAATTATTGTCCTCCTCATGATACTTTAACCCCCTCGTCATCAGTCAACTCGTCCCGAGTGGCGTAGAAACTTTCGACAATATCTCTCCATCAGCATGTCTTGTTGTAGCCTAAGACAATCTTGACCAACCAGACGGGCTTCTCGTTGGGCACGCAGGAGGTAGTGCGTGAGCGAGAGGTAAGGACGAAGTTTGATACTATTGTTGATATTGGATGATTGCCCACCATTCTGATCTGATATAATTTTGTCCTGTTAGTCTGAGGCTATGCACGATCGCTTGAGAGGCGCCATGGCTGCTAGGAAATGGTCTGCCGTCTTTTAGCTTTTAGCATTTTCGTATAGTTTCCTGCGTTGAGTTTGAACTTTATTGTTCGGGCCAATTTGCGTAATAAGTCGCCTTGGTGTTGAACCTTTCATTTATTTATACTTTATGGGTGCCTACTGTTAGTATGGTTTGCATATATGTCATTTAGCTAGATTAGCAACAGCAGGCCGAATAAATCCAGCCCATATAACACACGAGCTTCGTACGACCGTTCATTGCACTAGATTCACTTGTTATCTTTGTTAGCCTAAACCTGCATTTTTTTTTAAAAAAAAAATAGCCTCTATCTCAACCGAGAATTTATTAGGTTAAAAACATTTTAACAACAATTCGAACCTTACTGCTAGTGGGTCCCGGCCAGGAAGGCCAAATATGGAAGGCCACAGCGCAAGCCCAGCAATTAGAAGTCACAAGGCCCCTAATTTTGACACAAAGGTTACAAGGACGGTAGTCGCATTCCGTAGTCTACGACGGAATGTTTACAGGTTTGTAACAAGCAATGGCCGATACTCCGCACCATAGCTCTACTACAGTAGAACTCAAGTATATACATAGGTACACTATAGTTGTTCTGCGCCAATGTTACATGCCTTGCCAAGCAATGTAACCCATGCATCAGGCGTACTATGTATGTTTCGTACGTTTACTGCAACGTATTCTTGATTTCTTACAGTACACCTATCTAGGTTGGGTCCCCGCTGGCTATTATCGCCCCTTGTAATCCGAACTTCCTTCTTCAGACGGTTAATACGCTTGGATTGAATATGGTTCCAAATGCCTCTATTTATTTTGACGAGATCCTACGTTACGTTCTTGCGCGGCGTGTGAATCCGCCCCACCTTCCTATTTACTTATACATGCTAATATAGTGTGTATCTCGGAAGCTAAAATGCGGAGAATATGCCCTCCTTGCGAAAATGGAGATAAGCTGTATGGAATGCAAGTCACGGCCAGCATTGCGCTGTATGCAAAGCTATCTTGGGCGTATGCAGATGCAGAACTGCAGCATGCTGATAAGATACTGTATGCGGGTAAGGGCGACTTATTGGCCCGCTTTCTCATCCTAAACATCATTCAGCCTTTGTGGGTCTTGTGATAATGTAATTCATATTATGGTGGTGTAGTATGTGATGGCTTGAAGATCCTTTCATCCATATGAACCTGCTGTAACTCAAACAGAGGCTAAAGTTGGTGGGAGTAAATACTACCTTCTGAATTTGTATACCATAGAGAAAATCCAAAAAGGCAAAATAGTAGGGGCCCTTATTCTATAAAAGCTCCATCAGGGCCATTCACTAGTTATCCGAACCAAACTTGAGGATCATTTTATTGACACGGTTCGATTGAACAATTCCTTTAATCATTAACCACTGACTTCATTAAATATTCCGGCCATGACACGACTCCTCGACGCAGGGTTTCTGCTTTTGCCTGTCATCGCATCGACATTGCTCGGAACTGCTTCCGCGCAAAACACAACATGTGCAACTAAGGGGAAACCGACGGGCAAGGTTCTTCAAGGGTATTGGGAGAATTGGGATGGATCAAGTAACGGCGTTCACCCTCCATTTGGCTGGACGCCTATCCAGAACCCCCAGATCTTACAAAACGGCTACAATGTGATTAATGCCGCCTTTCCGGTCATCCGTTCAGATGGTACAGCACTGTGGGAAGATGGTATGGATGTTACCGTCAAAGTTGCGACCCCAGCCGAAATGTGTCAGGCTAAAGCAGCTGGTGCCACTATTCTCATGTCTATTGGTGGTGCTGCTGCTGGTATCGACCTTAGCTCTAGCACTGTAGCCGATAAGTTCATCTCGACCATCGTCCCTATCTTGAAGAAATATAATTTCGACGGCATTGATATTGATATTGAGACGGGATTGGTTGGAAGCGGCAGTATAAATACCCTGTCCACGTCACAGGCCAACTTGATCCGCATCATTGACGGCATTCTTGCACAGATGCCTGCTAATTTCGGCTTGACCATGGCACCGGAAACAGCATATGTGACAGGTGGCAGTATTGTGTATGGATCCATTTGGGGTGCCTATCTCCCAATCATCAAGAAATACGTCGACAATGGCCGATTGTGGTGGTTAAACATGCAATATTACAATGGCGACATGTACGGCTGCTCTGGCGACTCATACGCGGCTGGCACTGTTCAGGGTTTCATTGCACAAACGGACTGCTTAAATAAGGGTCTTGTCATTCAAGGCACCACAATCAAGGTTCCCTACAATATGCAAGTTCCCGGCTTACCTGCGCAATCAGGCGCTGGTGGTGGTTACATGACCCCCAACCTGGTAGGCCAGGCCTGGGATCACTATAACGGCGCCCTGAAAGGTCTTATGACATGGTCAATCAACTGGGATGGATCGAAAAGCTGGACATTCGGTGATAACCTGCTCACTAGGATTTAGACCGATGTCTCAAGAAGAAAGCAGGAGTCTCTGCAATTATTCGTCACCCAAAATTCTGCAATATCCTAGGTGCTCGGCATCGGTTGTGGCTACACTATAACAAAGTACACATATGCCTCGCCGCTGAATTTCTAGATGCCAAAAATAAGACAACCGATGAAATAAGGGCACTTTAATGTGTTCATATAAATGTATATAGGAAATTTGACTACTTGGTCTAAGTATATAAAACGAATATTTATAACTATCTCAACATTGTATTCTTGACGCCAGATAAATACTTGGTAATTACATAAGCCTAGTATTGGCATTACCCCATATTTAACTCTCATAAGGAGATAGATGCATATTCTCTTCTCAAATATGGCCATTTATCATCATCATTTGGTTCCTCCAATTGTATATATTTCTTTCCATGTCGCGGCACAATTTTGTTAAAATATCTCATTGCAAGACGGTACCATATAGATGCAGAAACAATTTCTCATGCCCTCACAAACGCACACACTCTGAGCCACTCCCATACTACCTTGATCCTATTAGCTACCCGTGTTCGGTGCGGACTTACATTGCGGGCTCAACGAAAAGGACCAGAACATTGCAATACATCTTCTGCCATAATGTTTTCATAGGGCATTAGGTACTTCCAAGTTCTTCTACCTCCACAGCTACCAGGTAGTACTAAATTCTACGCTAGAGTATAGCTGGGTTAATATATTCTCAATAGGATCATTAAACCATTCTTGGTTGTCCCCAGTGCCTGCGAAATAAATTTTAGCTATACCCGGAGGAGAGGCAGCAATGGCTCCTGTAGTATTTATCCACATGTCACCCATTTCAACCAACGAATTCGCACCGAATTCCCGCAAAGGTCTCGCACTTTACTCACCACTCATAATTGCTACCACAATTGTTTATAATGGACCCAATGAATGGCGTGAATATTACTCGCTTATCATACGCTTACATTACTTACCGGCATTCGAAGAGGGTAAAAGAATCCTAAGCGCTTAGTATCGAGCTAACTGTTATAATCAACGTACTCAAAAGGGAGCACGAATATCTGCTATGATATCATTTCCTATATTGGCGCCTTCGCCGATGACAGATCCCTGGTAATAAATCCCCTATTCATTAATAAATGCTGCATTTTACCACATAATAGTCTTTAGTATTTGAGCTATTTTGGTTCAGATTGTTTATAAGCCACTCAAACATCACCCTATATGCTCGTAGCAACTAGCCTTTCGAGGTCAGTGAACCTCTAAGCTATTGTATGCCTCAAACACATCCTACAGAGTCGCTTAATAGCCAAATACTTATTCTTGGCTACTATGGATGTTAAGATTGGAGTGTGGTTGAAGATGTCAGAAAAATGTGTAACTAAAGAGAGAAGTGATGAATTCAAAGAAGATGGCTGTCTTTCTGGCTAACGTCCTATCACTATGCAGCTAGGTGTATGGTAAATACTGTATTCACCTCTGGCTATCTTTCTAAAAAGGAGGGAAACTCTTCTTTTATAGTCTTGTTCTAGTCACAATGGTCTAGTTTAAACTTTGCTGTTTCTTTGTTGCGAGAACGCTCCGAGGTCTCTGAAAGAAGATTAGTGTGGCAATGTATACTCTAATAACACAAAGGATTTCAACAATCTTTTTGTATTAAATTTGAAATATGAGGTTACATTAATATCCCGGATGATCAAATAAGTTGTAATTCAGCTAACTAGTTTCTTTCTTTACAAAGGAAAGATTAATGTGACAGACCCCACAAAAGGTACAAAGAGACGAAACGCAATTACATATTACATATTACACAAAAAATTGTTAGTTAATAAATCGTTTATATATATATATATATATATATGTATGTGTGTGTGTGTGCGTGTGTGTGTGTGTGGATATAATTGAATATCTGAAGCGAATGTGGTCGTGACACTACGCAAAGAGACTCTTACCATGGAACATTACTTTCATCACATGCTTTAACTCTACCGATGTTCTCACAGCCCTCGACAAAAACCTTTAATATCTGACCGTTGACCTCTTGTCCCTCCCCCCCGAAGATTATATCTAACGAAGCCTTTGCCCCTTGGTCATGAATTAAATCTGCTATATCTCCGCCCCCTAATTCAGTCTTCATTCCCTGTATGCAAATATCAATATTCATTTCCTTATAGTTAGAATAGGGGAGAGTGATAGAACTTACACCTGGGCAGAGTGACACCCATGTGAATCCTTCTTTTTCGTAGTCAAAAGCGTATTGAACTGTAAGGGCATGCATAGCCGCTTTTGAGATTTTATAAGCAGGAGCTGGAAATGTTCAGAATTCTCGCGCTAACAATATGGATCCTAGGGTAGAAGCACTTAACCCTTGTTTAGGTGTGTGGGTGTTTTTAGAAATTATCTAATAAGACACTTACATATTGACGGCTTTTTTAAGGGTCCCTTTTTGTAGAAGCGGAAGAAGCTCTTGAGTGGCCAAGTGAACGTCCAGGACGTTCACTGTAAAGCTTTCTTCAATATTATTTCTAGAAAGAGTTAGCTGACTCCCTTCTTCAATAACTCGATGAGATAAGTTTAACATTGATTTGATCCTGCCGACGTTATATTAGCATATCCCAATATCATTCCCCAGACGTTAAGTCCCTTTTTTTCCAAACACTTTTTCAGCTTCGTTTGTGGAATTCTTAAAGAAATTCTATCGGCAACATCCAATTGGATGACAGATATACGGCTGAAAGAGCTTTTGGCAAGATGTTGTAAAGACGGGGACCCATGTCTTGAAGTTACGATAGTGACATTGACTTCAGAAGATAGGAGGCAGCTTAATCGGCGTGTGAGTGCATATCCAAAACCCCTGTCGAGGCGATCCTTGTTATAATTTAGGATATCTTGGAGAATTGGTAACGCTATTTATCACGTGTCGAAGGTGGCCATAAGTGTTTTTATGTCACTTTGAACTATCAGTGCTGATGTGTAATTGCCCATCTTAACTGGTAAATCTTCCTTTCCCATCCACGAAATTTGAGAAGTTCTAAAAGGGAATGAATGGCCGGAATACCTTTGTAATAACAGATCTTTCGGGGAGGCATAGCAGTATGAAACATGGTATTTCGATCATAGCATTCACTGCATTTCACCAACGCCCCTCTATTGGAGTCAATAGCCACTGGTCCATCTCCTACCACCCCTCTTTTAGAGTACCGAAGGATTTTCTCTCTATGCGTCATGCCTAAGCATTCTCGGAGCTAATACTTAGTAGGTAATCTCCCAATTTAATAAAATCCCATTTATCGTTTTATACAAATGACAATATCTCACATCAAAAGATAACCGCCATAATAGCTGAGCTGCCATCTTGCAATAACCTTTTCTAAGAGGTAATCAACGAGGCACAACCATCGATTCAATTCTTTTGAATTATCTGATCAGATTCTAGTACTATTGAAGAAAATTTGTATAGCAGTAATCCCAATTTCCATGTTCAATAGACGTCACATGGGATTGACTCCTTTTAGGCAACAATCTTGAGAATGTATCAGTCCCACATCAGCCCCTCATTTGTGAGACAAATACCATCAATATCCCCACTCAATGGAAGTATAAACAGCCCAATTCTGTGAGACATCTCCAGCTACCCCTTTTCCTTTCTTTACTTATCGACAAGCGCGGAATTCACTCACTATGAACACAGCAATTCAGAGAACAACACACATTATGGCAAATAACAATAAAAATACGATCTACGTAATCACAGGGGGCAATAGGGGCCTCGGCCTCGGACTGGTCAAATCACTTCTTACCCGTGCCAACACGACTGTTATTGCAACCGTTCGCAACCAAGATGGCGTTTCAACTCTTACCGAAGAAGTTTCAACGGTTAACAGAGGATTAGGCAGTACCCTCCTTATTACAAAGTTGGATTTCTCAACGGCTAGCTCACCTGTTAAGGTTAGAGAAGCTTTTGGATTCGACATAGACCATGTCGATATTCTCATTAATAATGCTGGAGGGGCCCCGCCTATGGTGCCAGCTGCCGAGACAACCGCGGAAGATCTACGTATTGCTTTTGAAGTAAATACGATAGCTCCTTTGGTTGTTTTTCAGGCTTTATGGCCACTGTTACAAAGGTCACACTTGCCGAAGCTTATTATGATTACATCTTCAGTTGGTAGCATTGCGGAGATGGAACCAGTGCCTGGTGGCGCCTATGGCCCGAGTAAGGCCGCTCAAAATTGGCTCACTAAAGCCCTACACCTGGAAAATAAAGACAGCGGCCTCGTTACAATTGCGTTGCATCCAGGATGGGTACAAACGCGTGCGGGCCAATTTGTTGCCGATCAATGGGGTTTCGCTTCTGGTCCTCCAGATACGATTGAGTCTAGCGTTGAGGGGATGCTTAAGATCATCGATGAGGCATCAGAGGAGATGTCGGGGACATTCATCACTCAGAGAGGTCAAATTTTACAGTGGTAGACATGTTTCAAAGAAATCTGGTCAAGTTCAATCAATAATAATAAGTCCCCCATAAGAAAACAAATAAGCGTGCCTTCATGAGTTTACACACAAATACGATTCATTAATTATCGTGTTTTCCAGTGTGACATGCATGACAATTGAGGATGCATCAATGCATCTGCTGCTGACTAAGTCCCGGTATACAACGTCGCATATTGGTCTCGCTACTGTCCTTACCTACTGATAAATGAAGAGTCTTCCTATTTACACCGTAACGTATTCCTATTTGAACTATAGTAGTCCGCGCCCGTACTAAAACTAATGCACATACACCACCGATCCCATTAATCCACACTAAATTATAGTACGGTGCCCTGGCATACCACGTACTTGAAAACTTCACACAAGACTAAGTTAAAGATCGCGAAGTTAAAAATCGCAATGCCTCCCCCTAACAATAATACCTTCCTCGGCGATAATATTCTCGATCCCCTGCTCTTATTAAAGATGTTAATTAGCGCTAGCCTTAATAAAATCCAGGACTTTTTTTCAAGGCTATTACAGAGGCTATTATAGTTAACGAGGAGTTCCCAGTTACGCCTAAATTCGCGGGTTAAAAGAACTATAAGGGGACAGTCATAAAGATAAGCTAGCGCCTCTGCTATAACAAGGCTGGCTGCAATAGCCGCCGCTGCCCTTAATATAGACCCTGAGATAAAGGCCGTGACTAAGTCTAAGGCTAAGGATATTATTATTATCCCGGCTACTTAAATAAAGGAGGATAATAAAATTAATAAATTAGCTGGGCTATAAGAAGTGTATTTATTTTAATTAAAAGGGCTAGAATTATTATTTCTAAATAAATTAGCAGCAATTAATAGTTTATAGTATTATAATATATAATTTTATATAGTAATTTTCTTTCCTAGTGTATTATATTATATTTTAGTATGCGGGTGTGGTAATTGCAATCAAGGGGGTAAATCTAGCTTGCGATGTGGACTATTACGGTTTAAATAGGAATATGTTGCGGTGCAAATAGGAAGACTCTAAATAAAAAACTCTACTTGCATGCAGCTACCTAATTATTTCCACAATTACGCAACAGCGATCTATTCGATATTACATATTTACCCGTGGAAAGGACGACACCTTTAATTATTATCAATAAGATTTTACGTTATATAAGTGCGGAGTGTTTAACGTTTCTGTAGTGACAGCCATCGTGTTGTAAAATATTACGTACCTAGGCATATAATGCCTTATTCAGCAAGGCATTGGCAAATTGGTACAGTTGCTATTAATTCTTGTCCAACTTTGGGTCATTCTAAACCACAATCTGTCCGTTCTCAATGCCTAAATCTAATCAAATCATCACATTACCGCTGTGGGATGCATTGTTGGAGTGTTTCCGGGCAACAATCCTCCTTGTTCAACCTGAAATACGCCACCAAATAATCCTAGTTGGGGGCGCAGCCAGCATTGCGCATTCATCGACATAGTGTACTGAAGATGTAGATATTGCCTCACTTCCCAACATCCTCATCGGCATTTGGAATGCTATCTAAGCTGGCTCGCATGGCTTCAGCCTTGATTCAGATGGCAGAATTGCGTTCGATGCACCCTAAGCTTTTCGCAATCTAATTGAGATCGGTGGTGGATATGTCGATAAGATACATACGGTAGAGCCGTATTTCGGGGCTTCACTTGCATCCAGGGCAGATCTCTTGAGATTAAGAGCAGCAGCAGCAGTAGAACGTGGAGATGACGGAGACATTAGAGATCTTCGGTGGCTACTAGAAGAAATGGCTAGAGAGGGCGAAATTCTCCCCATATTAAACCAGAAAGAAGCAGATGATATCCTCAGTACTGGACATATTTGGACCAGCTATATCGGTTGGTTTTGGCTGCCGTTATGGGTACCAACAATGAAGAGGCTGCTTTGAGGTTGCTTGGTTTGCGATGATATCACTCTCAATGACGGGTATTACATCTTATTTTAGACAATATATGAATTGAATACACGTCGTTTTATAAATCTTTCTCACGTTCAGCGGTTTGTGCATTAGTACGAAATGGATAAAGTCATGGGCATAAAGTTGTGCACCATCCACTCTGTGTTTCTGAAACTTCAAACATATGCTGGTAGTTCAATATCGACAACCCACGGCAATTGATCGAAGCTGTCATTGCCTTGAATAGCTGCATTGACAAACAGAGTCTTTCCATATCCTAGTTGTGCTGTGTTATCGTCAGAATCTCCTTTTCCACAGTACCCGCGCTTCCTGTAGCCGGCCATTCTATCTTCTCTCGCCTTCCTTTCTTCTGCCGACTCAAATTTGGACCCCTTTAGGGTTAACGTATTGTCGATGACATGGGATTTATCGTTGTCTATATCGGTGAAATGTGACGGGACGTTCGATATTGGAGACCTCCAAGTAACCATTTTCGCACCCCACCCGTCGTGAGCATGTCCAAAACAATGAAGTCGCGGTTGAGCTTTTGCTATAGCTGCAAAAAGCTGCGGGCATCCGATCCTTTTCTTTTCAGTCGATATATCCATAATTCCATGAGGCGGGCCGTGAGTAACAACGATGTCGATGCTGCTATCGATTTCGAAATCATGGAAACCGCTGTACTGAAAGCCCCACTCGCTGGATGATGCCGTTGATGGCGTATATGGGCTTGCATAGATGCTCAAAAGAGCACCATTTCGAAGGGAAAACTGATGCGACCCTTCGTCAACAAAGACTATACCTTTGTCTCTCGATTGCTGCAACATCTGTCGGGCTTCACCGTATTCGCCAAATTCTCTTCTTATTATCGCATCATCCAAAGGCTCCAGCGCCACTCTGTTTGCCTCGGAGATCTTCTGCTTGAAAACTGGGATATCGAGGGAGAAATCGTGATTCCCAGCAATAACTATCTTGAGGGGAGCGCTAATCTTCTCAATTAGATTGATGGTCGCCCGAAACTCGTCTAATTTCGAATGCTGTGTCAGGTCGCCGCAGTGAATAGCTACGTCGACAGGTGTCTGTATGTCAACTGGCAGCTGCATTCCATGTGTGTCCGAAATGATAAGACACCTTGTCCGGATGCGAGAAGGTGATGTGTGATTCGCAGCAGCCATAGTTTGGGTTTGGTTTGCGACAACCTCGATTTAATCAGCAGTTTTATCAACTGTGTTGATCCTTAGGCTCTGCTGTTGTTCAATATTGTATGGAAGAAGATCGAGGTTGAATGTACACGTGAGTCACGAATCTTGTCTAGCCTACAGAGTAGACGTTTCTATCGCAACGCTGCTAGTGCGCTGGCGAAAGGTCAGTTTTTAGCAACCTTTGGCTAACTTTCCCATGTCGGCGCTACGACCATCGAAAAAAACCTTATCTAGGTACCTATGAGATAAAATCCACTCATTCAGTAGGAGCACTAAACAGGTAGTGTAGTGTGTAGAATAGAGGAATCGCCAAGTTTATATGCGAAATGAATATTGATATAAATAGGAACCTATGCAAGTTATAAGTACATAGGTGCATGCTACATGTACGCAACCAAGACCCACGAAGCCAGAGATGACGGTGCCCTAGACGAACTTAGCACAGCTCAGCCATGGGAGCATTACAGGCAGGAGGTAGCCTTTTGCTAAAATTCATGGAGTAGAGCACATGTACATATTCAAACACCCGAGCCGCTAACTACTAACCACTAAGAGTTTGTATATTTGTGGTCTACATGTATTCGTTCTATAAAGCATGAATTCAATGCGTCACACCGATTACCTAAGGCTCGCCACGTTCGCGATGCTTGGGTACTTCATACGTACGTAACACTTTAATGTTTAAGTACCTGCCCGTACACAATGCGCTCTGTAGCAAGGTGCCACAGGGGTCAAACCTACGCACTAATCTGGGTACCTTAAGATGCCGGCATTAGCTTTGAGAGAAGCGCCTTGTCATAATATGTGGACAAAAGGTGGGCAAGGGAAAACAGGGACGAGTTAAAAGCCAATGCACATGCAGAAAGTGTCCATATTAATATTTTTTTCTGCTGCTGCATACCCCGGGGAGAGCGGGAAATCGGCAATCTAGTGGCCTGATAATCTCAATATTCCCATAGTAAAGCTCATTAGTAGAAAACAAATCTTGGAAGCTCTGCCCTGCAATTGGGTAACGCTCACATCACCATTGCATCATTGCATTTATAGGACCCACTATCCTAGAGCGAGTGATGATGAGATTATGTCTTGGACTTGCTACATATACCGTTGTAGAGCTGGGGGAAAAAAAAAAAAAATAAAAATAAAAAATTCCCCTATTCCAGAAGCCTTTGTTGAAAAGGCAGCAAAAGAAGCGCAGATACTCCTTCGCAGTCCATTGCTTTACCCCAACCAGTTATTTCTTCACTTATAATGGTTTGGCAACACGGTGATCACCATGATATTCCGCGTCAGTGGCGTATCCACAAGTATGAACATTGCTCCCACATTCTCACCAGTCCAGTATTAGAATCTCACATATTTTCACTTCTTCCAGACCTGGCGCATGGCTTCCAGCTGACCATCGTGTCCATCACGAATATCTTCGTCGTGTGACCGACCATGTTGACAAGCACCCTGAGGAAAGGCTGACGCCAGCGCTGCAAGAATTTAAAGAGTTGATCGAGGGAAACTCAAGAGTGTACATGTACTTTAACCAAATGTTTGAGGAAATCCCAAACAAAAGGCCATATTGGCATGATCCCACAGGCACTAAACAGATCCGCGACTACCGCCATATGCTTCAGGTACTGAATCACATTGTCTCAAGGGCTCCGGAATGGACAGACGCAGCTGAAAGTGCTGGTGTGGTGGGAGTGCCATTTTGCGCAATTCTTGATTATCCCATGGGTACGGCGAGGTGCGTCAAGGAGTCTGTGGCAGATATACCGACCACTCAATGTTGTTCGGGGAACCAAACAGCTAACCTCACCGCGCCTAGTGGTCACGCCGCATTCCTAGACCCAGACGTGAACAAAGCGATCAAGAAAGTTCTGAACGAATGGGGCAAATTCTTAGAGGTGATTTGGAAGCCACTTCTCTCCCATCCATGGCAGTAGTTATGCTGAGCACCAATTGTCGGCTAACATGCACCCGTTTGATCGCAGAGTCCAAAGTCAGCAGAGGTTTTGGGAGATCATAAGCTAGGCTGGTTCGGCGAGACAGGCCGGAACGATGTCATGCAGGTTGCTAACGCTCCATATAAATCCTCTCTGGAATTTGAAGAGATGTTTATTTGTGATCCATCCGCAAAATACCATGGCTACAAGTCCTGGGACGGTAAGACTCTCAATATCCGATTCTCTGAGATATTAAACGCATGACATATACGCTGACGGGTCAATTTAGACTTCTTCACTCGTAAGGTTCATGACGAGGCAAGGCCAGTCGCATCTCCTGATGACGATAATGTCATTGTAAATGCTTGCGAATCCAAGGTGTTCAACATTCAACGGGATGCTAAATTGAGGGATCGGTTTTTCGCCAAAGGCCAGCCCTACTCAGTACTTGATATGCTAGCCCACGATCCGCTAGCCCAGCATTTCGCAGGCGCAACTGTCTACCAGGCGTTTTTATCGGCTCTGTCTTACCACCGTTGGCATTCTCCCGTTTCAGGAACCATTCGACGCGCTTTCGTCCAAGATGGCACGTACTTCAGCGAGCCTCTCTTTGAAGGCGTGGGCGATCCCACTGTTGATGAAATTGATACCGGTGGTATTTCGGTAGGTCAAGGCTACCTCTCCGCGCTAGCAACTCGAGGTATCATCTTCATCGAGGCAGATAATCCTGCAATCGGTTTGATGGCCTTTATTGCCATCGGCATGGATGAAGTTAGCTCAGTTGATATCACTGTAAAAGAAGGGCAACATGTGAAGAAAGGCGAACAAACTGGCATGTTTCATTTTGGCGGATCGACACATTGTCTTCTATTTCGCAAGGGAGTTCAACTTTCAGATTTTCCCCAAGTCGGGAGGCAGGAAAATGTTCCCGTTCGTGGTAAATTAGCTACTGTCGTGTCTTAAACGTCGAGGAATGACATACGTATTTACTAGTATTATACATCCGGAATTTTGCACTGCTTCTGAATGTCAATCTCTATCTATTCGCTGGCTTCCGCTTCTGTAGGCAAAATAACAAGGGCCACTTTGAAATGTTTTACCAAGGAGAGCGATGAAAAGCAGCGGGTAAAGCGGATTCTGAATAGAGAATGTGAGAAGGTATACCATGTGACCTTGTCAACGAACAAACCACACACTCTTCACACACTCTTTAGAAAACGAATACCTCATCGCTCATCTTCGGGCTTGCACCTGGGGTCTCGTATCCCAACTCGCTAAGAAATTTCTTTGCAGAACTGACCATACCGGGTGGCCCGCAAACCATGATTTTGACATCATTTCCTGGGGTCGGTAGCCTTTGTGCCACCATATTTTTCGTTATGTAGCCAACTCCAGATTCCCAAGTTGTCGTCGGATGTTCAACAACGTAGTGGATTTTGAACAGATGAGGATATAGCTGCGAAAATCTATCCAGCTCTTCTTTCAGCAGGATATCATTTTCAGTTTGACTGGCATATATCAAACTTATTTCCGTCGCATCGCGGTCATTCTCACAGATTGCTCGAATGAGCTGGAACATGGGAGTTATGCCGGTGCCGCCAGCCAACATTCCGATTTTCTTACAAAGTCCGTAAGAGTAACGCATGGCTCCTTTAGGACCTCTGAAATGAACCTCGTCTCCAGCCTGGAGGTTGGCAAGATATCCACCACTTAACTTGCCGTTTGGATATATCTTGACAATTAATTCCAGTGTTCCATGATCCAGGTTATTAGATACTGGAGTGTAGGACCTTGTTACTTTTTCTCCATCAATAGTCGCAGTAATGGTGACATGTTGGCCAGTTGGTAGTCCCAGTATTGCTTGCGGGTGGGGTAGAGAAAATACCAACCGGTATACATTTGGTGCAATTAGTATCTTCTTTGTTAGAGGAAGCGGTGATGACTCAGCATCTAGCCAGCCCCTTCGAAGTAAAGGATCCCGTTCCACTGGTTTGGGTAATTTTAGGTGAGATGGATACTTTCTGAAGCTTGTTTCATCCATAATAATGCTGAAAGACTTTCGTATTGCTAGTGCAGTGCATCCCATCAAGATGCATGAGCTAGCCAGTAACCCCTTCAAGTAACTAGCGTTACTAGATGACGAAGTAATCGGTATAGACAGAGTCGAGAGAACGTGCATTAACGTATTCATTTGAGCCTTTTTTGCTGGTATTAAAGTTGAAATTGCATTTTCATATTTCGAAACTCCATATGACGTTGCAACGATACCCAGCGAAAGAATTGCCAGCGATATCCCTTTTATGCCCTGGTGTTCTTTTGAAGAGTCAGGCTTATCGATTTGGGGTCGCACAGTATTCAAGGACTTCGCCTTCTTTCCAACATGGCCCTTTAATCTTCCAATACGAAGAGGAGCCATCAAATCGAAAGCATCATCTGAGTGGCCAGCGTTGTCGAATGAATCACTTGCATCGGTGCCAGCTGCTTCTATAAGAACTTCGATTCCTCCTGGATGATCCATGAGATATTTGGTTACATCGTATACTGTCAAAGTTAGTGTTGATTTTTAGTTTAGGAAGCAAGGTACCAACCTTCGTCATGGATAACCATCCATAGGTCGTCACCTTTGTGTTGAGCAATTTCATCGATTGTATACTCCGTCTCGGTTGTCATCTTGGCTTGGCTGTATATCTTGGAGCCCTTATTCTTGAATGGGCTGCTCAAATAATGTGAGATACCTTTGCAACTTATATATAAAGATCGTGACCGGGTATTTAATTTGCAAAAGAGGATTCAGCATGACGGAGCTGCTAGCATTGGACGCTCGTCGGCAAACCTAGAGTATGTCCCGCCGAAGTAGGGACAGTGGTTCCTTACTAGATGGCGATCCCTAACTTAAAAACGCCGAAGCCCCACAAACGCGTACGGCATCTCTCCGTCCGCATACCCGGAATCTATTTTTGCGGAGTGATCTTCGGCCGACTGAAGTCGTCAGACTGCCAACTTCGACAAGGAGGGTAGCTTTCCGAGGACAACGCATTCGATAGGAGAAGATCATGTGATAGAAACTGCAATATTGTCTATTGTCCATACGGAAAGGGTACATTAGCCGAGGATATAAGGGGTTGTGTCTAGGGACTAATGTGGACACGATATAGGGTTGGATAATACCGTTACACCGCGGACTGATTGCCTTCGGGCGGCGGACCAAGAAAAATAACCGAAGCCTGTTCAATCCGGCCAAGTTTATGGAAGTTCCATGGAGACAAGCACTTAGAAAATGGCTTAGAGACAGAGGAGCATGAGAATGGTATTATTTGGAATTACCACTTCGGAACCCATGAGAGTAAATAATACGCACAGCCATTTTTCATGACTATAAAGTGTTGCTAACTTCGCACAGCTACTCTGACCTACATCAAATCACATTATCTCAAGATTTCTCGAATCATGATTTCTTCTTCTTTCTATCTATTTGGCGAGGAGCCATCCACCTCGCAAAAAATCACGTTCCATCCCACTTCCAGTCTTACAGAATTGCAGGAATTGGTTGCCGCTTATTTCTCCATTGTGGATCCTAAAGGTTAAGATAGTATTCGCGAAGATCGTATAGGAACTTCGGTGGCTAAATTTTTCTCTAGGTGTCGGTTTCGTTTATCGAAGTGCTGAGATAACATCTGCGAGCGAGGTGTACGCGGCAAACGGCCCCATTGCCATATCAATTGACGGACAACGAGTCCGGGATATACCTGGGCCAGCCGGTTTGCCATACGTGGGAAGCTTTTTCGAAATATATCCCGATCATCTTGGAAACCATCAGAGATTGTTTAATAAATACGGGCCACTTTTTGTCACAACCAACATGGGAAGCCGCATCCATCATACTAATGACCCCCGCTTGGCTAATATCTTCTTCTCTGAGAGCGCTTTCTTCTCAAAAAAGATCATCCCCAATCACCCTGTGCATGCATTAGGAATGTCAGAAGCTGGGCTGTTTTTTGGCAATACAGATTCCGAGGAATGGCGCATTACACACAAATTTTTACCTCCAGCTTTGGGTCCCAAGGCAGTACGACACTACGCACCACAAATGCAAAAAACAGTGGAAGAGTCATTCAGTGTATTCGACCAATTAGACAGGGATGGAGAAGCATGGAACGTATTTCCATATATGATGAAGATCGGCTCTCAAGCAGTTGGTAGACTTGTTCTCGGCATGGATTTCGAGCATTTCGCATCTGTCGATGCTCCTCTACACGAATTTGTCATCAAGATCGCTAATGGTGTCGAACTAAGTAAGCGAGTGACCTCGATCGGCAGCTGGTATGCCAAAATGCCCTTTGGAGATCCCAAAAAACTCCGAGACAACATGGAGGAAATCCGGAGAGTACTGTTTGAAGCATCTAAGAAAGCATCTAAAGGAGTTGAAGATCTGGAGCTCCAAGATGCCGCTCTACAATCTCAAAATCTCGTCGGTGTGTATTGGCACCTTCTGTTAAGTTTAGAGGGTTGGAAGCTAACTACTCATGAATCATGGCAGATTATTGTATCAGAGCAAGAGATATTAAAGGCAATCGATTGACCTGGGATCAATTTGTACCAGCGTTAGTCGTGATCACCGGAGCCGGGTTTGTAACGTCTTCTTCACTGCTCTCGTGGATGATATACGGCCTCGTGACCTATGAAGGAGTGCAAGAAAGATTACTCCAAGAATTGATTGACCACGACTGGGATGAAAACATCCAAGTTACGGCCGATTTGACGAACCAGCTCAAATTTATGAATAACTTCGTCAAAGAAACTCAGCGGAAACATAATCCTTCATTCCAACCTGGCAGAACAGCATTGGTGGATATGATTTTACCTGGAGGGTACAGGCTAGCAAAGGATTCTATCGTTATTGCCGATTTACATCACATTCACACAAACCCTCATGTGTGGGACAACGCTGACAAATTTGATCCTGACCGGTGGGACACTGAGAAAGTTAAGAATCGACCCCCTGGATCGTACCAGCCGTTCGCCTCGGGCTCCCGTGGCTGCATTGGATTCAATTTTGCCCTCCAGGAGGTAAAAATCGTCATGTCTAAGCTGCTATACCGATATAGATTTAGTTTAGCCGAGACTAGAACAGTCGAGTATGATCCATATTACTTACTGATAAAGCCTAGTAACTTATATGTACGGGCAGAAAGGAGATTCAAATGGCCACAGAAGACAAGTGCATAGATAGAACGATTATGAGACTTCTAGGAGCACAATTCTAATAATTTTCAGATTTTGTTTTTATTATACACATGCCTTCAGACTAGGACAGCTTTCAGGCATTAAAACCCCGCTTTATCGAACACGTTGTTTGATAGTATGAACGTGGATAGCCGCGGTTTCCACCTCAATACATTCAAGCAATCCCTTTGATCACCATTTGGAGGGCAGTTTGTAAAATATGGCTACTGATATATCAAGGTGGAATTAGATTGCACAAGTGTTCCATATAGAAGACATTACCTTTGTTTGCAATGAAATGTGTACCGCTCTTCCAGCTAGTCCATGGTAATATTTTTTTTACAGAAATCAGTAATGCAAATGGGAACGCAGTGATGTATAGAATGGACGAACCGGTATAAATTAAAGGTTTAAAATATGCTCTATCTTGATATTGCACATCTTATGCTTGTCGCCGGAGCCAATCTCTCCAGCCGCCGTCTTTAGTTATGTATCTTACTCTAGCTTCTAGCCATTCCCTATTCCCCCAGAAACCCCACGAGGCCTGAAATCGACACCAGTCTACAAGCGCCGTCTCCCAGTGTCGAAGAAAGTCATTCCAATCATACATGGGTATTCTGCTGTTTGGTCGGCTATCCATCAGGATAGACCAGTAATGCTTTAGTAGCTCCTTTTCGCACTCATACATTTCCAATTCTTTGGGGATATGATTACGATTCGTAAGCATACCCATTGGAACAGAGCAAGTGAAGAGCTTCGCCAGGTCGCAAACCCCCAATCCAATGCCCGCATATTGAAAGTCAAAGAGCACGACATCGTCTCCCGATTCTGTTGAATAAAGGTTTTCTGACTTAACATCACCATGGATGTATGTCTCAAATGGCCTGCCACGCGGCGTCAGAAAGTTGGCGACTTCTTCAGCAACTGATGGTGAGCCATCCGGTGAGGCGCAAAATACATCAGACCATTCGGAGAATTTGTCCTGCTCGAGGGACCGATATTCTTGTCGTCGGGTGGCCAAGTATGTATATCCTCCATTCAGCCAGAGGGCTTGCCCACCCGATTTGGGGTCATTTTGACGTCTTAAAGCTTCCTCAAGCGGTGGCAAGAGCAATTCGCCCAAATTCTGAGGCAAGTGAGACCATGAGCTACTGTGGAACTTGGCCAACCATGCTAAAGCTGCATAGACCTGGTTGCTTGAAAGCACCTCCCTTTTTTCGCCAGCAATGGGAAACTCAAGCCTCAGATCGTTCATAAGAGTAACCATCAAATGATCAATTCCGTGCTCAATCGCTTTTTCTTTCATACTTCTGGTCGAAGCAAAGCACTGGGCGACTGCTATGTTATCGGCAAGGCGAGGAGCAACTTCATCATAGAAATACTGCTCAACCTCATAGCTAAACATCTTACGGAGATGTCCTTCGTCTCCAGTTCTAGTTGGCGGGCGAACTATCTTCAAAACGAGATGGATTGTACTGCCTTGGCCATTTCTCTGGTCCTTTGAGAAGCGCTGCCAGCGTGTAGTCGCACAATCGGCAGTTGGTCGAGCAGAAACAGCGCAAACGTGGCCGTAGCCTGCCCAGAGACACTGGAGGGTGGTGCATGAGATTAGCTCAAGGTCGAGCCAAGAGAGCAAGATGGCTGCAATCTGACTTGGCTCAGTCGGCCGAGCCATATTGGCGGCGAGTTCGATATGCAAACCGGTTGGTGGGCACTTGACGAGCTCTTCCTCCAAGGGTTGTTAGACCGCCTTTCAAAAACATGAACAGACATACGTAAGACGTTTAATGGGGTTGGATTACGTAATAACTTGTGGTGTCCATCTTTTAGTGTACACAAAGTGCGAGTAGGAAGTGAGTAATGTAAACAAACTGATGCATACCAGGGTACTATGTAATATCAAAGTAGGACATAGTTGATAGAAATGTAGCGGTTCTGCATGCTAGGACAGAGAGATTTTACTTCCACAAGCACTCCGTACGGTGACTCATTTAGCTGTGAGAGCTGGGTAAAGAAACGGCCATACCCACGTTAGATCAGATAACTAGAGTCATCATCGTCAGATACGTTCATAGAGAAAAACGATGAAGCTGAAAAGGAAGAAACAACTGCTATTATTATAAGACTAGCAGTTAATTATATATTAAAATGTCTACTTATTCCTTATCCCCTCTGACAGTGACAGGAAAGGCTTTTTTTTTTCTGAGTTTCGCGTAAGCCATAGGCCATTTTCTAGTATTAGCCTAGTAACCATTTTACAGTTGACCAGTCTGATGGCCCCTGACTGTATCCTGGTTTAGATCCGATCGGTTACAACCGATCGAATCCAACAGCAGAAATACGAGGATGCTATCAGCAGAAGCCATAACAGCACAACAAATCAATGTCTGCAAAAGTAAATTAGTTCCCAGCAAACCGAAAATCGGCATTATCTCATGTGAGTAGAATTGTAAGGAAGCAGGTTCAATAACATCCAATACTTGGGCTAATGTATTCCAGTTTAATACATATATGGCTTGTCTGTTGGCAACGACTCAGAACTGTAAAAGCAGTAGGTGAAATATAAGGCTCACTTATTCATCTCAGACTAAGCACGGGAATTTTCTATAGCGCTACTTTTTAAGCTGCTCGACGCCATAGGCTAAGTCGAAGCAGTATCTGTGTCTTAGAAAGGGGATCCCCCAAATTATCAGCTTTTTTAAACATGGCAGAAATTTGCAATGACAGAAGGCTTTCATACTTGTTCACAAAATAGTATAAACGACGTATTTTGGGGTTGGCGATTTGGGGTAGTTTAGCCTTCAAGCCAGCAACTACAGGTATTTATGATGCCTATTTATTACACTACCAACAGATGCGGGTGCACATGGAACATCTGGGTGTAATCATGCAAGCTCAAGTATTCGCCATCATTCAAACCGACAAGAGTATGCATTTTATTTATGAAAAAAATTCCAATATGTTGATAAATATACTTTTTTTTTTCTATCTTCTAGATGCTCAACTATACTATTTCATCATGCTACGGAGTCCACCTGAAATTCCTAATGCGAATACATAACCATGTTGTGCACAATGAACCAATCGGTCACTGAGCTAAGTTTCCCAGTTGAAGCATTGAACAGTATGGAGCCAATCTAAGCGCTGTTTCCATTGAAGATGAGGACGTTAGGGCTGCCGTTAAGGGTACCGGTGACACGGCCAGCGGTAGCCAGAGCCTTGATGCGGTTGGTGATAGCAGTAGGGGTGGTAAGGCCCTCAAGGGACTGGATATAGAGAGCAAGACCGACGACATGAGGAGTAGCCATGGAGGTACCGCTGATGGTGTTCGTAGCCGTGTTAGAACCGATCCACGAAGACAGGATGTTGACACCAGGGGCGAAAACGTCAACGCCAGCACCATAGTTGGTGAAAGAAGCGGTGCGCCAGTTGATGTCGAGCGCAGCAACGGTAATAGCATTAGCTACATTAGCAGGGGAGGTGCTAGAAACAGGTTGAGGGTTTCCCAAAGTGTCACCATTACCGGCAGCCACAATAGTAAGAACGCCCTGGTTAAAGGCCGCGTTAATAGCGGTAGCCCAAGTAGAGGAAGCGGGGCCTCCAAGAGACATGTTGATAGCGGACTTGCCAGCTCGGCCCCGAGATACAATGTCGTTCACAGCCCAGTTATAACCGTCAAGAATGACTGAGGTGCTGGCGCTGTTTCCCTGGAAGACCTTGACGGAGATCAGACTCGCCTGTTTTCTTCGAGTTAGCTCGGCGAATTCATTAAGCCATCGATTGTAGAGTGATAAAATTCTTAATCAGCTTACCTGCTTAGCAACACCATAAGTAGAGCCACCAATGGTTCCGGAAACATGGGTACCGTGACCGAGACTATCAACATGCTGTCCTCCGGCAGCGTTGTAGCCGAGGCTGGCGCGTCCACCAAACTGCTGGTGAGAAATGTTGATGCCAGAATCAACGACGTAGGCAAATGTTCCGCTGCCAGCCGAAGTATCATAAATGTAGCTAGTGGAGCCAGAAGTGCGGTGGGAGACAGTTCCGAGACCCCATGGAGCGCCGGTCTGTGTAGTCAAAGCACGCTTGTCTTCAACAATATCAGACAGGTACATGATGTAGTCTGGCTCAACCGAAGCAACCTTGAGTCAACGATTAGTATCTCACCGCTGATAAGTGATACATGAGCAAAGTTAGGTCATACATCGGGGCTAGCCTTGATCTGCTCAAGGGTGTCCTCATCGAACTCGCCAGCGTAGGCACTCCAATTGTGGATGTTGTACGTCTTCTCAACACCCGCAGTGTGGCGCTTGGTGAGTGAACGGCTGTGGAGGTCCTTCACCCAAGTCAAATGAGAATCAGTATCAATGGAGGCACCCTCCTTGAGCGTAATGATAAACTTGTTGGGAACAGCCTCAGGTGCCTTGTGGTGAGCTGCAGGGGCAGCGAGGACAGCAGGGAGCAGAGCTCCAAGATAGAGCGCAAGACGACGGATGCTGGCCATTGTGAAGATGTCTTTTTATTGTAGACTCAAAGGCAATGTAAGTTTGATGGCTGGATCTGAAGAGAGATGTTTTTTTTTTACTGCGAGGAGAGTCCATTTAAGTAATTTTTTTTTCCCACCGTTATGTATGTAATCCATATGATCAGCTCAAGTTATCATTACCTCTACCACTATTGCGTCTTTCTGAATGATCTGCCAAGTCCTTGGTTACAGACAACCAAGCTGCCTAAAATGATCTAGGATAAAATGATCCAACCAAGATTGTGTGTTTTCATTACGGCAATCACAGCGCACAGCGCTTGGCGTCTAGTTTGAATGCGGAAAGCAACAAGATGTAGCAATATTGTCTGCATGTTTGCTAATCGAACTTCATGCTACTTGTTAAGGCATAAACTCATTACCCTATGGCTATACTATCTCCATGTCTTGCTAGGACTGATCCTTAGCTATTATTACTATCTTTGGCACACTTTTCTATTTTCCTAAAGTCAGACCCTAGCCACGCTTATATGATATGCAGTTTAGCATTCTTTTAAGGTTATAATTGCCCACACACTAGCTTTGGAGAGCTAGCTTATGAGCTTAACTGAAGGAGACTATAGGCTGCTGGGAAGGCAGATTCTAGGGACTTACGCCAGCACCATGCAGACTAAGATCGCACCAGTATTTGCCCACCTGCTAATTGCGTCACAATGTCCGAGAAATAAGGAACCTTTGAACAGAAGGGACGGCAAATCTCTATATGGCGCAATACCCGCCGGCGCCTTGTCAAGTTTTAAGAAGGAGGGGATACCAAGTGCCGTGACTTTGACACTGCTCGAAAAGGAAGGTAATTTTGTCAACGCGTTGTGCAGCCTCAAAAGGACCCGAAATTATCGGCGCCGTCAGCTCCACGCGGTCAGGGACACGCTATCGGAGATAAATATGAGCACTCACCTTGGCTTTGATAAGGCAGATTACTACTACTCCACAATAAGGCGTGACGCGCGACTTATACTGGCACCATTCAGATGAGTCTAAAGAGGGAGGCAATTGTGTGCTCATACGCGATACAATGGTGAGCATAGCCACCATACCCGGAAACGGAGCATTTCGGCGCGGATAGTTTCAAGGAGGAACTTTCGAACAGTTAATAACAACCACAATTATGTTACTGAAAGGTGCTCGTGCCCTTCCATGATATTAATAAGCACAGCTGATGGTTTTCATTATTCCATCCATAAAATTGCCTAATACAGGGTAGCATACAAAAACTTCATAGACAATGCTGGGGCTATGGCTCTCGTACACGTAGAGTTTAGGCGGTTATACTGAATAAAAGGATTTTATGTGGAAATTTCTTAGAGATGGTTTATACTAATGCGTTACGACACGTAGTATCTCTAACACTATAGTAGGTAGTAGTGCCTAGTACTTTCGAAACTTACTATCAAGCTTGTTGGTAGAGCCTTCCTAGTGGCCGTAAATAACTAGGACGACTAGATCGTGCTTGATATGATATGATCCACAATTGGCCATTTTCCTTTGACTATCCAATCTTCTATGATCTGAAACTCTAGCTGTCTTTTTATTACTCCATTTTTTTTTTTTAAAAAAAAAGACAAGCTTAATCCTTAATTTGGTGTAATAACCTAGAGATCATTGGTATTACACAGTCTTGTTTCACTAGATAAAACTAGGAGTAAAAGTTCAACCATCATCAGCTCCCAAATATAATCGAGCTACACATATTTTCTCAAGAACTCAATCTGCATTTCGAGACTCTCCTCGCGCAATTTGCCTTGGTAATGGTTAAAATGATGACCACCTTTCAAAATATGGAGCTCTTTGGGTTCTTGCGCAAGCTCAAACGCCTGCAATTGAGGCGAATACAAACCTTCATCTTGGTCTCCCACAACCATCAAGAGGGGCGTGGGAGCGATCCGGTGTATATATTTAATAGGCTCAAATCGAATATACCTGAACAAGGACATTGTAGTAATTTTATTTTCCCAGTTGCCACCTTGCGCGGCGGCATCCTGAAAAAAACGGAAGCTGGCTGCATCCCGCAGTAACACTGGTGCAATCCCGTTCTCGGCCTCTTCAATGGTGGAGGCGACCACACGAGAGAGGGGCCATTGTTCCCCATTACGAATTTTGGCACGGTCTCGCTCCGCCGCGTCGAGAAATGGTTGGCCAGTACCCATTACGAGCTCTCCCGATACAAAGGGTACGAGGGCAATAACAGCCTTGACTCGGTGGTCAATCGCAGCAGCGGATATGGCGACTCCTCCCGCTAGGCTTATTCCCCAAAAGACAATTCTCTCAGGGTCAATCTCTGGAAGAGATACGGCGTAGTCGAAGGCATCGATATAGTCGTCTTGTGCTTTGACAGGGTCGGAGTCATATCTGCGACCACCACTTTCTCCAAATCCACGATTGTCGTAGAGCAAGATGTTGAATCCGGCTTTTTGGAACTCTAGAGCCATTCCATCAAGAAAGTGTTCTTTGAGGGCAGAGACCTAGTCTTCAGTGTTAACAATCTTACCTGCATCAAGCCTTGTCAGGGTTAACAATAGGGTTGGCGGTTAAACATACCCCATGAGTCATAATAACACATGGACCTGGTTCTAAAGTCGCCGGAAAAAACCAGCCTTTAAGCGTAACTCCATCGACAGTTTGGAAGGAGATATTCTGGCGGTTGTCAGACATCATGAAGGAGTTGTGAAAATTCGGATTGTGATATGTATGTATACAGCAGAGTGGGTGATCAAGACTTAAATGGTTTGGAGAGTCCTCTGTCTTATATATAGACGCAATACATTTAGCTATATAGGTGAGCCCTTCAAGGAGCTGTCAAAGAAGATACGAAGCTTAAAATACATGGAGTTACCGATTGGTTAGCTTACACATGATGAATATTTACCGAAACAGTGCTGCATTTTAGGTATATAAGCTAATCATACTGTGCAATGTTGATGAGAGACACGCCTATCCATAAGATGTTCATGTAGGGAAAGAGAGAGCGGGTAAATGACATCAATATTTAATGTGTATCCACAGGATTAATGACTGAGCCAGTGTTGGAAAGGCAGTCAGATATGACAGTTGTCTGTGTGACATGGTTGTGCCACAACTTTTGGTCCGTGGACGTCCGAGCAGCTGCGTATTGGGGCACAGTGCAATTAAAGAAGAGGTGACTAAAGTTCTGTATTGCCCTTTTGATATCGCTTATTAAGTAAGCTGAGTAAGATAAAGGCTTGGGATGTTATGGAACGAGCAGAGAGCATATGGGGAGCACAGTTATAGGAACAACTACATACGGAATTAAGGTAAGTGGTGATTCTTAATGCACGTAGATATTGGATTCATTTTTTTTTTCGGTATTAATAATACACGAAACTAAAACAAGCAAAGGCTACGAGGGTTGAATTGTGATTATGGCTATGTGGATAATTGACATATCAAGCAGTGCACATTTGCAAGACAGATGAGTAATCCTTCGAGCTAATTCTTCCATCCTCCAACTTCAAGCAATTGACTGATTTACAGCACTATGCAACCCTCTATTGTCCTCTAATCCAACTGAACATGTAAATACAATTTTTCAATGCCATTTCCCGCTAAGAGTTATGGAACTTACGTTGAACACTATATTCTTCGCCATTTTTCTTCTTTATCACCGTAATGTTGCAAATTAACACATCATATTGTCGCTGGTAAATATAGTGATATGATTCAAGTTGACTGTATGTAACATATCCAGAGACATTGCCAGCCAAGCCTGCATCAAGTTCATAAGAAGAAGCCGGCGCCTACCGGGAGAGGATGGTATAAATAGAGTATGAGCAGAGTCTCTGAGAAACGAAATTCTAAACAGCTAAGAAATTCCTCAGGCTCACTCACGATGTGACATGATGTAGAATTAAGAGTATGACTATTGACCTTAATGCTACAAAAAGTAATAGTATGTGGTAATACGGACCAAATTACGTAGAGGTCGCGGACGAGCTCGGAAGGAAAAGGGCGTAATCGCGTAAGCGCTATTTCGTATGGCTCATAAGTGCATGAATTACGGGAAGTGGGGCATTGAGGGGAATCCCTATTTCTATTTCTAGCTCTCCCGGCCATAATAGCTTAAATACAGTATGGCTCTGCAACACATTTCATTCCTTTACCCTTTTGATAGACATTACCAATCTTCTGTTGTCAGAAATACTGTCATCTCACCATCATATCCAGACGCACAATATGGGCAATGTTCGGCAAACAACCAAATTGTCATTCTCGTAGATGTCAATAAACCGTACGACCTATCGATCCTCAAGGATAAGCCATTCCCATCACAGGAGGTGCTAATGGCTTGTGTGCAAATATGGTCCGCCATTGGACTGCTCTTGATGCAAATGCTGTGATTGGGGATGTTGTGAACAGAGCTGGTGAAGAGCTTATGGCCTCGCTTCAAATGACACACCCAAAGGAGTTTTTGAGTTCAAACAGTGCGACGTTACGGATTAGGAGTCTCAGGGCAGCCTTTTCAATGTCGTTGCCAAAGCAAGCCCGCATGGCTCTATAGATATTGTGGTGCCCAATGTGGGAGTTATTCTTCCTGTAGAGGCAACTAGATTCGAAAATGCAGATATGGTGAATGGCAAACTGTTCAAGCCCAGCACTGCTACTCTTGACGTAAATGTCGAAGGAGTAATACTTATCGATCACCTGCGCTATATTACCTTCCACAAACAAGAGACCGGATTGAGTCTTTCTGTTTATTAGCTCCGCGGCATCGCTTATCTCTTCCTGGTGATCGATTGAGCAGCACTAGAAGACGGCGGCGCAAGATAAACAAGCCTCTGGACGTCGCCGACTTTGGGCGCAAAATCTGTGTTCAGCCTTTGCAGGATGAAATTCTACTTCAGACTCTCGACCAACGGTCCATCCACATCAAAGAAACCACTGAGACATTTGCATGCGGTAGGGCCAACGCTTCACACACACTTTAAAGGGCATTTCTGGTCATATAATTGCCTGGAAACAACGAGACCACGTCCACAACCGACAATATGGCCTTATTTCTCGATGGACGAGCTCTCGCTCCGTGTCTGAGCGAATGTTGGACCAAAAGTCGAATGAACCGGATCAAAGGTCCACGGCTCGGCCATACACGTGGCGGTGCCTCAATTAGATCACGATGTGTCTGAAGGGAGTCCGGAGAGCTAGAGCAGGCTCTAACAACGCTCATTGCCATATCACCCCACAGCCTGCTGCACAATGAAGAACTGGAAGCGATTTGATCTGCCAAAGTCTGCAGGGCGGCATCATCAGGGTGTAATGACGCTTGTTGCAAATCATAAAGAAGAGATACTATACGATTTACCAAGGGGAGTGATGTCCATCACGCTCATCACCTGATCGACATCCCAGGTCGGCTGATCGTGCACCACCTTCAAGCATCGTGGTTGTATCTCTGATAGGGCCAGCCAGATATCATCACGACGGAAATGATGATTTGAATATCTAGTTGGTCGGAACTGCTGATGGAGGGAAGCTCGGAAAATGTCTGACGGGCCCACATCAAGTCAGGTAGAGGAGCGAAATAGAAAGGCAGCGCTGAATGCTTGGACTTTTTCACCTTTTTGAATCAACGGATATTATCGAATGACAGAAGTCAAGTGTGCTAGGATTCTCTCCCTTTGCATATACCTCCTACCACATATTATTCATAATGACGATTCTTCACAAGCGAGGCATTCATCATCGTACTGTCTACAGAATGAGAGTTTTTGTAGATCGAGGGTAGATGGGAGACATCCTTGAGAGAATTCTCACAAATGGCCTTGCCTCTACACCCTCCTCTAACCACTATTTCATAGCATCGGTGACCCAACACAGGAACGCGATGCCTGGTTGTTTCCGATACTTGTTCAGCTTGCATCTTTATTCTAGAGTCTGATGTGGCGACTTCAATCGACAAAGGAGATCAAAGTTCTCTACTTGTTCCTAATTAATCGTTCTTAGATCGGCCGAAGGCGTAATATGAACCGCGTCAAACGTAGGTTCTGGGGTGGTAACTGAGGTTTGGCGCGGTGTAAAGTAAGCGGTATCAAATTCGGTATACCAATGCGAGTTGGGCTTCGTAAACTCAATCAGGTCGTGTTCAAGCGCGGCAAATGTGAGCACAGGAATTGGCAGATATCGAACGTCGTAAGGAGGGCCAAGTTCATGTTGAACGGCTCAAAGCCAGAGCGAAATAATGCTAGTTAATGCTCCGGCGCTTCTAGTATCTTGAATTGTCGCCTGGTCTGATTCCAATAAATATCTTCGAAGGCCGTCGATGGCTATGAGGTTACAAATCCGACTCTGATGTTGTTGAAGTGGCGTTATACAAAGGATCAAGTGCGCTGCCCCAACACCACTGACAACGGATAAGGCTACTTTGGCCCTTCCGTTTCTGCCCTTCACCTACGAGTCAAAGAGGATAAGCAAGCCGCCATCCTCCACAGCCATAACAATGGCCCAATGGTTGATAAAGTGATATGCTATTATGGCAAATAGAGAAGTGATGAGCCTTCTGTTAGCCTTGTCCCATCGGGACGGTCTAGGGTCGCCGATCAGCGTGTCATATCGATGACTACGCCGTAATGTTGTCCAGAAGCCAGATGTAAACCAGACAAAAGTGCCATTTCATCTAAGTATTCTGTTTTCCATAAGAATCCATTGAGGTTATATAGCCCAAGAATATATTGGCGGATTGCGATTCCCGTGACGTCTGGAAAGAATGGTGCCTTGATATGAAGCCATTTGCGACGGATGACTCCCCAGTCATGCTCGTCGTCTTCATTTTGGTCCAGAGAGGATCGAAGATACGCCAGGCGTTGGTTCCGAATAAAAAGATATTCGTCGGTCTGGGGGTGCTCGGCAGAAAACCAGTAGCTGAAATCATAGAAGACATGCGGTGGCTGCTACCCTAGATACAGGCCATGTTGCTCTGTGAGTGTGATCATGGGTGGAGTGTTAATATTCTTGCCGTCGTTGTAGCGCCGAAGAATCATAGGACTTGTTTCTATAAGAAAGATTTTAGCTGCCATACAGAGTAGATAAGACGCCGAGTCCAACCGCCATCGGCGGCGCTCCAAGAGGCTACCCCTCTCTAAGGGTAGGTAGTAGCTCGGCGATCTCCGCAAGAGAGTAGATCAGAAGCATTGTTGGACGTCGATATGCCTGAGAAAATGCCACCTTTCCCTATTTTTGATACGAAATCCATTCTCTGTAGCGAAATTTGTGAGAAACTTAGTCAAAGATTTCCTCGATAGGTATTGTTTGCCGCCCAGAAACCACCAGCCGTGAGAGGAATGCCTCTCTCTGGGGGGTTTGTAAATACACTTATGGCCTCTAGCAGCCATTCTGTCCGGTTCGTCGTGACAAGCCCGGTGCGAAACATGTCGCCACGTTTTTCCTAGACATTTCAGTCAGCCTGACCGCAGAGAAACTGTGATGGAAGTTGGATACATTTAAACAAAACATACGGAGGTACTTCAGTTTAGCAAATAAGGTGCATACTATGTACATTACTTTAGTGCCTCTACGTACAGGTAGAGGTACCTGTACAGGTAAGAGGTACCTACTAAGTACTAATGTACATAGGTACCTAGGTACATGCATACGTCAAACCGATAAGATAAGATACATAGAGATTCAATTGCCCCGCCCCCGCTACAATCTGCCCCACCAATAGCAGAGATTTTGGTGAGCAACCGACAAACTTTTTTTTTTCGGCTCTTTTCCCTCTGGCGCAAACTCGAGACTCACCAGCAATTCCGAATTCGCACCCGAGCAATACATCCAAGATGGCGGCAAACGTTGAGGCTGAGGCGCCTCACAATACCTTTGACGTACGTGCACTTTCCTCCGAAAAAGAAGCCGAAACAAAGAAAGAAAAAGCCATCTGCGAGGTTCCATGGAGCCTCTGACTGTGTCGAGCCCTGTCTGCCACCAGTATCACCATCAAGCAACCACCGAGCCCGAAGTTGCGACGATCTCGCACGAATAGTTCTCCAAGAAGATGTCGACCGATATGAAGCCCTATAAATTATCTTCGGAAGGCAATTCACGCCCGCCATTCGAATAAGAAATACAGCTCCGGCAGGGAATAGCAGACTGGCACATGCGCCAAATGGTCTGAAAGGCATTGACACAGTCAGAGACAACAACGGACACGAGCAAAAGGCATCTTTGTTCCAAGTAGAGATGTTGGTCGCTAATCTGTTGCGAGTAGACTATCCTCGTGTTGGATTTCGGTCCGTCAAGCCCGTTCCCATGGCTCTTTTCCTTTTGATCTACGAAACCTACCCCCTCCCATTGAAATGCAAACTTCAACCCACTCCTGCCGAAGCTCCTGTCCGCATCGGCGGCGTCACAAGCGACAACCCACAATATCTATTATCGCTGGTTAAATATACTCATTATACTTATTATTAGGTTCACAAACCTCCCACTTAATCCTCCGTCGGTTGAGAAAAGAGGCCCGAGTGTACTGCGAAATGCTGCCATGCACAACTAAGCTGGCCAATCTACCCTTCAAGCCAAAGGGAATCATTCTCTCCGGAGGACCGGCATCTGTCTATGATCAGGGCGCACCTCGTAAATCCTCCCTTTTCTTTATTATAAAAAGACTGGAACTAACTTGTTCAAGACGTTGATCCCGCCATTTTTGACCTTGGTATCCCGATCTTGGGTATTTGGTATGGATCCTCTCGCCGCCTATGAGTCATACCGGAACTAACAGCATGTGCTTAGCTACGGTTGCCAGGTAATATTCTCACATCGATGCCCTTGCTTTCAAATCCTACGAAGCGACCACATTGGTTTTCCTATACCATGACTCGCTACACGCTTTCGTTCCCTCGTTTCCTTCCATCAGTATGCTGCAGGAGAATTAGACACTGCAAATCACTGGGCGAACTTATTCAAATAAACTATTATGGGAGTTGCTAGAACGAGAGCTGATGAACTCTACACAGGAGCTTGCCTGGATAATCGACTCCGAGAATGTTGCCGGTGGAGAGATCCGAGGTTTGTCAACATAAGAGACTGGCCGTCAAATGGACCTGGTAATTTAACAATTTGGTTTCACAGAGTATGGCCATGCCGATGTCACGATTCACAACGGAGGAGACTCCCACATCAGCCGTCTCTTCGCTGGTCTGGGAGAAACGATGCACGGTGAGATTCTCTCGCCCGGAATACCATCAGCTCAACCATTGAATCTAACACGATTATAGCTTACATGAGCCACTTTGACAAGCTCGTAAAGCTGCCTGCTGGATTTGAGGTTATTGCAAGCACCAAGAACTCCGAGTACGCCGGAATCGCCCACCAGACCAAACCCATCTACGGTACGCTTCTCCTTGTCTGAGTATTTCTACCTCACGCTTTCAGCTGACTCTGAACTCTTGCAGGCGTCCAATTTCACCCAGAGCTTGAACACGTTAGTTCTGTCTTGATTCAATAATGTTCACCTCCGCTGACTCGGCTCTCATAGACACCCCGCGGTATCGAGATCTTGCGCAACTTCGCCATCGAGATCTGTGGAGCTCAGCCTAACTGGGAGATGAAGGACTTCATCAAGAAGGAGATTGTTCGAATCCGACACCTTGTTGGCGATCGTGCCCAAGTAATTGGCGCTGTAAGTGGAGGAGTTGATTCAACTGTCGCAGCTAAGCTCATGCAAGAGGCAATCGGTACGTTTCCTACATATCCTTTCTATTTTTCCTCCTCTGCAGCCGAATCGAACTCGGGGGATTGAGCTTGCGGTGCGTGTGTGGGCTCCATGTTCGGAACATGACCCGCCAAGCGAGCATCCAAAAAATCGAGACTGCAAACAAAACGTACATACAACGGAACTGCACAAACACAAATGCAGAGCAAGGCTATAACCTTTATCTAAATTTTTGTGTCGGTTATTTGCCCAGTGTCTAACTTTTGATACTCGCTTGCCCGGATCTTGTGCCCTAAGGGTGACAAGAGATACGGTTTGGCATATGATGGGGCCATGTTCTCAACCAAGGCCCATGCATGCACCGCTCGCTCAACCAGCCAGATTCGCTGCTGGTCCACAAAACCCTCCCCGGGCGTGATTGGGAAGCTAACGTATATCCAGGGGACCGATTTCACGGTAAGACATACCCATCTACGTTTATGGAAAGTCAATTAGAGGCTCATTATATAAAAAGCCATTTTAGTAGACAATGGTGAGACACCACTCGTCCAATCCCTGACGATCCCCTGCAGAAGTTTCTGACCTACTTTCCACAGGAGTTATGCGTCTCAACGAGTGCGAACAGGTCAAAGAGACTCTTGACAAGCATCTTGGCATCAACTTGACAGTTGTAGATGGAGCTGAACTGTTCCTTAGCCGCCTCAAGGGTGTGAACGAGCCCGAGAAGAAGCGCAAGATCATCGGAGCAACCTGTATGCTTGCTTCTTCGAATTTCTGCGGCGGTTCTGTGAGCTAAACTGAATACAGTCATTGATCTTTTCCAACAAGAAGCCCTTCGGATTGAGAAGGAGGCTGAAGACACCCCTAACGCAGGCCCAGTCGAATGGTTCTTGCAAGGAACTGTATGTATCTCTCCCCCTCTGTCCGGAAGACTGCTGATATTGAATGGAATAGCTCTATCCCGATGTGTATGTTTGACCCACTGGATCCTCATCATTGTGTGAAAAGCTGACCATTCTTCAGTATCGAGAGTGTCTCTTTCAAAGGTAACACGCTTCCTTCCTTGAACTGTTGTCAAATAAGTATCCATACTGAGCTGACACCCGTATTAGGATTAAGTCAAATCAAAACTCACCACAATGTCGGAGGCCTTCCTGATACACTGAAGGTAATCGATTCCAATTCCTAAAAATCTATTCCGTGTTCCGTGACTGAACTTTGGCCACGTCCTCCGCATTTCACTAACACATGATAGTTGAAACTGATTGAGCCGCTCCGAGAACTGGTTTGTGATGCCCACACAGTAAGAAGACTATCAATTGCTAACTCTAGATTAGTTCAAAGATGAAGTGAGAGCGTTTGGTCGCGAGTTGGGCATCCACAGAGACCTTGTGATGCGCCACCCCTTCCCCGGGTATGTGCTTCGGCTTTCCATAGAGAACATTTGGTCTAACGCTCTGGATCTACAGTCCCGGTCTCGCCATCCGAATCCTTGGGGCTGTCGACGAAACTCGAGTCGCTTGTGCTCGCGCCTGCGATAACATCTTTATTTCTGAGATACGAGCGGCTGGTATATATGACGAGGTAAAGTAACTTATACTTTTTTTTTCCGTATGTACCCGACTAATCGTCCAATAGATGAGCCAAGCCTACGTTGCCATCAGCCAAGATCGAGGTATGTGTTATATTTCATGTCCGCTCCGATTCCGCAGTAGAGGCTCTAGAAAATGTCATTCGTAATAATTTGATGACTGATGATTTCATAGCCGTTGGTGTTCAGGGCGACACTCGAGTTTATGGATACATCGCCATGTAAGTCTTCTAATCCACTCACAACCAATCTTCCGTATTTCTTTTCATGCAGTGCTTCTGCTGGTCGATTATCTTCTACGAAGAAGACTCTTGGGGACTTGGGACAAAATACCATCACAAACATCTTACCTCACACTCTTAACCACCCGTCCCTAGTGAATGTAATTTGCTAACTTGAAGTCTAGCCTTCGTGCCGTCAAGACGCTTGACTTCATGAGCGCCGAGGTAAAAACTTGCTCTCTCTTAGAAGTGTTTGAAGTTTCTGGCACTAACACCACCACAGCCTTACGAATTTGACTTCGGATTGCTCAAGAAGATCTCTACGCGTATCGTTAACGAGGTGGAGGGTATCGCGCGCGTAACTTACGATATTACAAGCAAACCTCCTGGTTAGTGACTTTCCAGTGCCATATGCCAGTCTGTTTGGCAACCAGAACGCACATGCGTTTCTAACTGAGTTCACAGGTACTATTGAGATGGAGTAAAGGAGGGATTAAAAGGATAGAGCCCGATATTGGCGTTGCATTACGAGTTTGTGGTCTAAGACAGTTTAAAAAAACAAATATGAGATCAAGCCGCTATTGGACTATGCTGCCGGGTTTGAATAGAGATGCTTCTCAACATTCTCAATAACCGCGGTCGGTAGCCACAATACATACCGCTATCTCTTAACTTACAGGAATTTTAAATGGTGAAGAATTTACAGAAATAAACATTTAACTTTCTCCGTCTGGTCGTTTTTTCTTATCTCATCATTATACTTCTTTGAGCGGCCGTGCAGTCAATTCTTTGCGATAAACTTTTGACCCAGTTGAGCACCGCAAGTGAAGGCTACTTACTTTTATCTACCAAAAAATTGCTAGCCTTCAACCAGCTTGGAGCTGAGCAAGGCTGCTCGACACTTTGTACGATCCGGAGAAATGGTGATTGAGCCAGCGCGTTTCGATTTCTTTGGAATGAGGGTCAACATGGACGTAGACTCGGAACTATGCATTGGCATGCCACCCTAGCTGAGAAGCTAGTGTAAAAGTTCTGAGAACTATATGGGAGCCGGAGCTTTTTTTTTTTTTTTCACATTATTTTGCATACAGACAATTTAAAAGCGCCGCCATGCCTTGTAATTTTCCGGCCTTGACGATATGTTTCGGTTAAAAAGTTTCTCGTTATGGCATTTAAGTTCCTGATGTTGTTGATGCAGCTACGGGTTTGATCGCCGATGAGTCAATAGTTGGCTGCGCCCTTGTTGTTAACGCACAACTAAAGGCTCAAGATTTCGGAGCCATCGATAAAGGAAGTAATTGATGGGTGAAGAGTATGGAAATCAGGCTCTAGGAATTTGGGAATGCTACGCACATGATTACAACTAGGAGGAGACATTTGCCATGAGGTATTTGTAGTTTCTGAATGCCGCTGCGAGGGTACGAGGAATGCATGCTTGGATTGCCATCTAGAAACGAATCAACACTATTTTCTAATCACTACAAGTTCTATATCCTAGAGACTTGTGGAAGAAAGGGGGGGGGGCCGGGGGGGGGGGCCGGGGGGGGGGGCCTTGTTTCTCTGTCGCCATTACTGGACTGAACATACTAGGAAATCTCAATATACAATAGCAACAAGTCATCTCTTAATTAGAACGTAGTTCTCTGGTTTAACAAAAGGATTTAAGATCTATATATGTTCATCTGGTGACATATATATATTCCCTTACCAGGCAATTTGGGCAACCACGTACGTAACTTCACATGTTTACCAGAAAGTTGATACAACGACACTATAAGTGACATAATGCCGAAATTGTACCTAAAATTTTGGGGTCCGAAGTTCTTTGACCAAAACGTGGCTGCCTCGTGCAACATCATAGTTCCAGACCCCTCACAATAGCTTCAACGATTAGCACTTGCTTACTACTTGAAAGATACTGCTTTTTACACATTGTCCGTTCCCATTCAAAATACGATATGATAGCTTTTGATGATATATCATCAGAAAGATATATATGGGGATAAATATTGAATCATACTGACGTAACATATGCAGGAATATATTAATCTTACTACGAAACCCCGCACTGGAATCGATAGCGGTAGAAGTATGCGGTTAATATCCAATCTCACTCTTTTGTATATAAACGGGGCAATTTTTTCTTCATCTCATATATGTTGAAGTCTTCAAGACATTCAATGTATACCATCGTTTTGATCTTAACAAATAAAATAAGACATGGATCCGGACCACAAGGAGTCAGTTGCTGGCCAGGTAAGTGCCTTCATGGGAATGGATATTCATGAATCCTGATCACGAATATAAATTCTAGCCTCAAAATGAATGGAAACTCGAGCAAGGATTGGATCCGGTTCATCTCGGTTTGCGGAACCAGAGCAACCTTGTGATTCACACGGAATCACAGCCCGCCACGGCGACAAACTCAACCGAATTTCACACAGAAGTGGACGATGATGATCCCACATTCGTAGTTGTAGAAGAGAGGAAAGGTTGGAAAGGCTACGTAGAGTGGGAAGAATACCCAGAGAAAAAGGCCAGAGCTCGCAAAAGGTTTTCAAGGCATGCATTCCCTCCACCTCCTGAATTCCAACTTGAACCAGTCCCAGCTACCAACCCGGTACTTGAAGGTGTTCGGTGGAAGATGTGGCACAAGGCTATTGGCGGTGCTCTCGCCAATGTACCTGAGGATAGTTGGAAGATAGTGCTGAAGGTATGGCCCCATTTCTCTCAGTTCAGACGGCATGATGTGCACTAATAATTTCATCAAGGAAAAACATCCAGGCATGCTCCATCTTCTCCAGTTCCCTTACAATGGTGAGCCTCCCAAAAGTCTTCTCACGAAAGAGGCGATAACTCCAAATGATCTTCACTTCGTGCGCAATCATGGCGGAATACCGGACATTGACCCGGTGGAATTCGACCTGCGACTTGATGGTTTGGTAAATGACCCGAAGGTACTCACTCTGGAAGATCTAGAGAATGAAGCTTTGTTCCCGCGCACCTCCATGCTCGTTACTATTCAGTGTAGTGGCACGAGGCGCGTTGAGCAGATTGGTGAATATGCTGGTGAAGGTGACGAAATGATCAACGCTCCATGGGCAGAAGGGGCAATTGGTACAGCAAAATGGACTGGCGTGAGCCTCAAAAAGATCATCAAGTATTGTGGGGGCCTTAAGGGTAATGCGAAACACCTTGAGTTATATGGAGCAGAAACATATTTTAAGGGTGGAGATTGCATGAATTACGTGGTTTCTGTACCTTGGTCAAAGGTCAAGGCAAACGAAGTCCTCCTTGCATGGGAGATGAATGATAAGCCCTTGCCTAAGATCCATGGGTTCCCACTGAGAGCAGTGGTCATGGGCTACATCGGTGCCAGAAGCGTCAAGTGGCTCTACCGTGTCAAAGCAATCGAGAATCCCAGTCGGGCTCCTGTACAGAGCAGAGAATACCTGTACTTTCAACAACAATATGGAAAGCATAACCAGCTTCCCACATGTGAGAAATTCTCATCCATCAGACTATAGCAGGTATACTAACCTACAGGCAGTAGGAATCCAGATTCAGGAAATGCCTGTAAGTAGCGCCATCATGAGTCCTTGGCATAAAGAAATTGTGGTACACAACGGTCGTATCGAAGTCACCGGTAAGACATCATAGGCTGTTTGTGCGATTTATAGAATGCTAATGACACAAGGCTGGGCTTACTCTGGTGGCGGTCGCTGGCCGGAACGCGTCGAGGTCTCTTCAGACGGCGGCTGGGCCTGGTATGCTGTACCAATCGAAAATTTGTCGCCAAAGCACAAATATGCTTGGCGAACTTGGTCTGTTTCTATTCCATGCGATCATGAAGGTTGGACAGAACTTGTTGTTCGTTGCTGGGATAACAGTCTTAACACTCAGCCAATGACTGTTCGCCACAGCTGGAACTGGGGACTGCACGTTACGAGCAGCTGCCACAGAGTGAAGATTTACAGTGTTAATGCAAGCCGACCTGAGACAAAGAAGAGGCTGGAGCAGTTTGAGGCGCATGGAGAACCCTTTTTGCCAATTACCCGGCCAACCGAGTTCAAATATATGAGTATCGAGGAATATGACAGGGCATGGGCTACTATGGAACCTAGAGACGTTGACAATTAATGGCAGCAAGCAGCACAGCTAAGCGTTGCATTCGTCAGTATAGGAAGATTTAGAATATAAAGTATGCCAGGATTTTCCAATTGCTAAATAGCCATCGGAAGAGATACAAGTTGTCACTCAATATCTTTCTATATGCATGGCATAGCTCAAACATTTTACAGGTTTCGCAGTCCATGAAAAGATGAGGGCGGGATTAAGACACCATACTAGGTAGTCAAGCAACCAGGTTCAAGTAAATATTTCCTCTTGACATGGCTAAGATCATGACACTATAAGTGGCTCCAGATTGAACTGGGAATACATTCAGTGAGTGGGTCGGAGATGCGAAGACCTGGGTTGATCGGAATAGGTCGGATTAGGTCGGACCAGGAGACAAGGGGGCGGGATAGGCAAGTGACCCGATAATAAACATGACGCACTTGCAGGCGAAACTGATGATGTTATACAAGAGTTTTGATATGCAATGAAGACTCTGGTGACAAAGATTATATATGAAATTTATAAATATCTAAATATATATATATATATATATAGGTAATCACTTTCCTTCGTTAATGAGATCATCTCCAACAAGCACCGGTATTCCAACAAACCCAAGAAATCCACCAAGTTAACAGCAACAAAAATTACCAAAATGGCTACACAAGAAACGGCAAAACTTTATATCTTGATGATGATGGCATAAAATATGCATATCGGCTCATTGGAAATTCCACAGCCAGTAGCCACTCAGTTCCTCTGCTGATGCTCGGCCATGTTCGGGCCACCATTGACACATGGGATCTTGAAGTTATCAACAATCTTACCGCGTCTGGTCGACAACTTATAACTTACGACTATGCTGGCATTGGGCACAGCTAAGTCAATATTGCACCATCAATCAGAGGCTTCGCGGTTAATCTACTTGCCTTTCTTAACGTCCTACTACCACCTCTGCATACTCAGCAAGTGGATATTCTCGGATTTTCTATGTGTATCTACATTGCTCAGCAATTTGCTTTAGATGCCCCAAATGTGGTTAAAAAGTTGGTTCTCTGTGGCACTGGATCAAGCCTTGGAACAGGCGTCGAGCGACCGATGAACGAGGTACAATTCAACATCTTCAACCCAACGCCAGGGTAACCGACTATTGAAACCTTCTTTCCATCATTCACAACTGGTACCGAAGAACAAGTTTGGTTCAATAGAAGTACAAACTCGCGACAGGGTGTTGCTGGGGAAAACGGAGAGCCTGAGGCTGCATCCTTCACAACCGGAAAAGATCTTATAAAGCTCACCCAGGCTTACTTGACTTGGGACGCTGATCCAGTCCCCTATTCTCTGCTGCAGACTATACAGAAAGATGCACTCGTCACTACAGGGGATAACGATCTTATTGTCCCCACGCAGAATTCTTTTGCGCTAGCTCGACAGCTATCACAAGCGAACTTTGTCATGTTTCCCAGTAGTGATCGTGGTCATCTGTTTCAATATGCCGGCTATTTCACTAAGGTCGTTGGCGATTTTTTGGACAGCAGACTGCCAACAGCACTATTCTCGGCCGGCTAAGTTCCTCCTTTCGGAGCACACGGAAAAATTAATTGAGACTGGAAATAGCCCGTATTTACTATTCCTTCACCAGATTTATCGCATATCGTACTCAACTTCGTTTCATAGAGACAATTTTGCTTAAATTTAATACAAATCTCTATGCAACTTCCATTCCTAGGCAAAGTTTATATATTACTCATTAACAACTCTATTGGTGATTTCGGACCTGATGTATAAATAAGAATTAGCATATATGATGGCTGTTATTGTATGAGCCAGTGGAAGCATACCGGCCGCAATCTCTTGCTTGAAATCTTGTGATATGAAGCTATCTATTGTAGCGAGTGGAATTTTGCCAGCTGCACGTCTTCCTTTATTGTGTATGAGTAATCGGGTAATGAAGACCTTGTTAGCTGAAAGTCTGCCGTCCTTAGGTATGTCTATTGCTTACCTGTAGCAGATAGTTGAAGGGCTACATACACCAATTCCACGGAAGCAACCCTCTTGCAAACATTTGTCAATGCGACAATTGTATTATCGAGTACTTTGACGTCGTTTTGCCAAAATCCTTCTAAAACCGGAAATTGATGAATGCTACGAAACACCCTACCTAAAAGAACCGCAGCCTGCGCAGCCAAGGAGAAGCGACCTATTGATGTGGCCGGTA
Source organism: Trichoderma sp. TW21990_1 (assembly GCA_010015515.1). Lineage (NCBI taxonomy): Eukaryota > Fungi > Ascomycota > Sordariomycetes > Hypocreales > Hypocreaceae > Trichoderma > Trichoderma sp. TW21990_1. Next base: position 775,634 of record ML974122.1, read on the forward strand.
GCTCGAATAGCCTGCGTACTGGGGCGTCAAAATCTCTCTAAGCCAGCATAAGCTCCAAAAATTGCAATATCTCGTATGTCCGGTGATCTTACATTTTCTTCTCAGATGGCGTCGTCAATGGGTAACAAGCTATTACTACTAGGGTCTGTTGTGAGAAAGACTCTCTCGGCATTCCCAACGCTAATAAAACTGACAACAGTCAGACTTTATAGCATTGACTTCATATTTGAGATACTTCATAGAAAGTGTTTGGGGAAAGTGGAATGACAAAGGAGAACTGACGTCTCAACGACCACAAAGTCAATCATATACTAACCGATCCAATACTAGAATGGCCCACCAACTCCTACGTCGCTCTTCTGACTCGGTAATACTGTAGACCTCTTCTAAATACTGCTGCACGGCTTTGTGGATACCTAATCACTCCCGTAGCATACACAATAGCCCACAGTTAAATATGCCGCTGGGTAAATTGGATGGTCAATCTCATAGAGAGCTATGAGAATGATCGCTTGGAGCACGCGCAATTCCAAAATACATGAGTTTTCGGCTTCTAGTAGACTTTTTTTTAACGGCATGATACGCATTACATCGTGGCCCTTCTGCTAATGGAGCTGCTAATAGCTTCATTGAAGAAACAAGAAGGATGTTTGCTGGTCGCGGAGGACTCAAAGGATTTAGAATTCTTTCTGTGAATTCCCTTTTCGATAAAGATGGCAACGATGGATGAATAGTTGCAAAGTATTTGCTTACCAATCCCCCATTAGATACAACATTGCCAATGTAGCCCAAGAGAGAATTGCTGAGACTTAAATCCAGATCTGGTAGCCGATTCAAGGAGCGCCGAAACAGAATAGAGTCAAGGAAGAACACTACTAGGAAATTTTCCTCACCCTCTTGGGCAATCTTTGGTGGCAAATCAAATGAGGCAAACGTGCTGAGTGCTTGATCATATCCCAGGGCATCCACACTGCCCATTGTGCTAGTATAGATGCATTCTCTTCCATATCTAGCCATTGATGTATCAGGCCTTGGCCCTTCATTTAGCTTCCAAGGGTATTTTTCACTAACCGCACACATGCAGAGCACCGGGGCTTCTCTCGATCGCATCTCTTCTTTGATCTCTGGCACTGTGAACATGACGGTCGTATGCGAGGAATAATTACGCGAGCATCATTCTCAGTGTTCATTGCTGGAATTGAGTAAGAGAGTATGTCCAACGCCGAGAAAAATATACCGAGATAAATATGATGGCAGTTGAAGTGGAGAGAGCCTGTCTTGCAAAAGCTAAATGAGCGAACTAAAGGAAAGTCACACAAGCGCAGAAGTATATTCGCCTCGTTCGTTACTTTAAAGAGAATAGGCACCCGTGTGACGTGACGTTGGCGGGTCAACAGATGCTCATTCAGGCAGTGAGCAGTCCTATCTTGCAGAATGGAGATGACATTGATCAGGAGTAACACGGCCAGCGTTTCTTGCAATCTGGTGAGCGAAGAGCCAATAAGAAGTACTACTAGTACTGTAGTAGTTGATTATGATAGATTGGTATCCATAACAAATTATTTTTGTTATTTTTCCTCTTTCCTCTTTTTTCCTCTTCTATTTTTAATACAAGGGGGGGTCTTTATTCGATGTAGATCATACTAGTTATAAGGACAGCCTTACCATTTTAGTCCAGATCATACCAGCTAATAAAGAGCACTCTCTAAAAAGACGGCACAAGCAAAGCCGTTTCACCGCTCTATTTAATCGCACAAATTCTTGCTCCAGGAGACAAATTGCTGTAAGGTGACGGAATGCTATAATGGGGCATAAAGTGCATAGCATCACCACAAACTTGTGCTCTGTACTGAGAAGAGCTAGTTGATTGGTAATATGTGATTAGTAGTGGCCAAAATAGGACCTAGATTATAACAGGACTCCTCTCTAACACCTATGATCCATAGGAAGTATAGAGCAGGGCGTTACCCAGATCAAGACCATTGTATGTGGTTGGCTTATTGCCTTGATTCGAGTATGGCAGTCGGAATAAGCCGAGCGGGGCCGACTTCTGCACAATGAGGTCGACACAATATGTAATCAATGTTATTAGAGTACATAGTGTGGCTGGCAACCCAGGGTCGCCTGAAAAAAATGCCACCCTGTATTCCTCCGCAGTGCCAGAGTTATCCCACGAGTGACTTGAAAGAGTGGTAGATATTATAAATGTGTGGCCATCTTAAACTGAAAGATACAAAGTCTCAATAGATTCACATTGATCTTGCTTATTAAAATGTTGCATAGTTTTAGATTCCTTTGAATGGACAGTTATGAACAAAAAATATTCCAAGATATTTAATCTCCAATCCTTAGATAACGCTCCCAGGTACGTAGATGCTTTAACGACGAAAAGTTCCGCATCACACTATTAATAGTAGCAGTCTTCTCTGCGTTTCTATTCTCTTTGAAAGTGGACGGCGTTCGAATACTGATATGTCGATTACGAGTGCAAGAACGTTGTATACTCCAGACGCTTAATAGTCGTATTAAACGTCGTGCTGAGAGACATAGTGGGGCTGCTGGGAGTGCTCATGAAATAGTGGGTAAGGGCGACAGTCGTCCGTACAGATGGGGCGGCTAAGGCTATGAATTGGTAGGTTGGGAGGAATGAAGAGCAAAATAGCCCGTGTACGTGGTGAGTGAAGTGATTTACACGGGGAGCTGTGTCCGCACTCTGGAGCATGAATATATACGACACCAATACTACGGCCCTTTTACCCGGTGTCAAAGCATGTGCAATACAAGATGGATCAAACGTATAGGTCACTCGCAGACTGCATCCTCAGCAAATGGGAGGAAAAGAAGGCAAAAGCGGCTACTGCCAACGGGACAAGGAATCCGACACCTCGTCTCATCGTCGCAGTGGCAGGCCCTCCCGGCTCCGGAAAGACAACAATAGCCAACAAGGTTGTCGATATTATCAATTCCTCGCCATCAAAGAGCCCCAAAACTATCGTTATATCTGCCGACGGATTTCATCTGCCCCTCGCCACACTACGAAAACTACCCAATGCTTCGGAAGCCCTTGCTCGCCGTGGAGCGCCGTGGACTTTTGACGGCCATGCCGCAGTGAGCTTGGTTCGAAAGCTCAAAGCCAACGCGCGCAGTCAGCCGGTTCTCGCGCCTACTTTCGACCATGCAATCAAAGATCCCGTATCAGATGGATTACTCATAGAGGCAGATGTGGATGTATGCATCCTGGAAGGTAATTATCTTCTCTGCGATGAGCACCCATGGGATGAAATCGCAGACCTCGTTGACGACAAGTGGTTTGTCCATGTCGAGCCGGATCTGGCCTGTAAGCGAGTTGCATCTCGACACCTTGCTGCTGGAATTGAATCCACAATGGAGGGAGCAATCCATCGAGCAAAGACAAACGATCTCGTGAATGGAGAGTTTATTTCATCGAAAAGTAAGGGCAGGTACGATGTTATGATAGAAAGCATAGAAGTAAGAGCTTAAGGGGTTGAATACCATCATAGTAGTAGGCACCTAACGTACAATGGGAAGTTAGAAAAGTCACATTGGGTATATCGTTTACTTCCGATATGAACTGCCCAAGGTAAATTTGACGTGAGAGAGGAAGAAAGAAACTGAAAAGGGGGGGAAAGGAGAGAGAGAAATTGAAAGGAGCACATTAAGCCACACTTATATAGCAATAATTTAAATTCCTAGGATAGTGAATCTGGTAGACCAATAGAGGGACCTGAATGTACATCGTAAACACCCTATTGAGAAAGAATTAAGGGACCTTCAATTATTCGCAGATGCATAGGCACTTGGTAATTAAGTACGATGGTGATGCTCAATACGTCGTAGGCATATGTAGACATTGAACCTGACGCTGTGGGGATCGTCCTTGTCGGTGCTGCTTTTAGCCACTGTGGTTGTAGGCGGTCAAAGATCGCCAAGGAATATGTTTAATGAATCAAAAGTCATTCATTGCAAGCTTTCTATCTCCTGAGCAAGACGAAATTTGAAGCAGTCTCTTTTGTCTCCCTCATTAAGCCAAAGACTGGCATTCTTCATAACCCCTAGCGCGATTGTGGAAGTATTGATGTTAGCGATACAGAGCACTTCGTCTAACTTTTTTAACTCTCGCTCACAAACTACTTGTTATTCCCTCTTGTTAATACAACATTGCTTAAGCTAACAAGAGTGTTAAAAGTTGAAAAAACTTAAAATGTAGGAGGTTATCAACAATTAATCAGTTGTTGTATACCCAACTTCTGTAAGAAAAAAAAAAAAAAAAAAAAAAAAGTCCTAGTTAGTGGTTTGTGCCCAGGAACTGAGGGTAAAACTCCAATATCCACGGTGGTGTGTACGAGTTTATATCCCATTGAGAAAGTCCATCCAAGAATCTTCGTGTTCCTTGTCAGCAGTATCGAACAGTGTGTTGGGCCACATCATGGAAAAAACCGCATCCATCTGATCATTCGAGTTATCTTCAGAAATCATTGGCCTATCTTCATCTGCATCGTATTCTTGACGGTATATTCCACCATGTGCGCCATCGACGTCCTCTGATTGAAGAGTTGGTATTTCTTCTGTGTTGACATCCTCTAGAAGAGGTGGTGCATTGAGATGCGCTCCACAGAGGCTAACAATGACTTGGTGGCATCGTCTAGCGCTTGGGTTTACTGGCGCCAGTGCCGCAATGACTTTTAAAGATGTAACGATTTGATCACGCCAATCCGGTGCGCACGTAGAAGAAGGTTCGTTTTGTAGGCAGATACATGGGATCAAAGCCGCTTGAAAAAGGAAATATCTGTCTCGCGATCAGCAGAGAGCCTTCATTTTAACTCGGCCGCCACAGAATAACTCACAATGCATACCACGCAAAGAGACGGATATGGTCATTTGTGGCCCAGAATACACTTATCGACAGTATGCTCTGTTTAGCGTCTGTCAAACATCGCTCGTAAGCCTGGAGCGACTCTGGACTCGAATTGTCCCGACGGCCGCTGCGCGCAAGCAAAGCTCGCCGGATGACAAAAGGCCGGTACATGATCATGCGAAAGTTCCGCCACCTCCATTGCATAACAGAGTGAGAAAAAACGAATTTGGGTGGTATGGATGCTATTTCTGAGAAATAAGCCGGAGTGTTTTCTACCCATGATCCTAGGCACTGAGCTTCTAGTTGAAGTAGCTCTCGGGCGCTGGGCAGAGGCTTTGAGATGATTCGGATATATATGGGGTTTGTAGAGATGAAGAATCTTGCTTGCGTCCGAACCGCTGTGTAAACAGAGATTTCCTCTGGGTCGCGGGGATATGAAGTGGACATGGCAGTGAGATCCTGCAAAGGTTAGCTTCTCTGACGAGATGATGATATGGGATAATGTAACCTTATCATGAACATTCATAGGCAATGATATATCAACACCATTGAACGGGCACACCTGCGGTCGACCAAACGTGATGGTAGCACCAATGTCAAATATGCTCAGTGTCCACCAAACTCTGCGACGGATCTCCATGTTTAAAGGTGGTATTTTCCATCCTTGGAAATCTTTGTGCAGCCCAAGCGCCATTGCCATTCTGGCCGCTAATCCAGAGTAACTATATGCAGAGTTTGGCTTGTCTCTCTTTTGTTGATAGTTGGAAATTAAAGTCAGAGCCTGGACCATTGTTAAGCTGCCAACCTCAAGTATGTCAAACGAGAGGAGAGATTTGGTGTGCTGAAAGATGTCTAAATCCAGATTGTTCAGAGTGGTTGCGGTAGTATACACTCCGAGGGCGGCCATAACATATGCCAAGATATACCATGATCTGCCATTAGGCCTTCGAATGACTTCGGAATACTGAGCTCGGAAGGTCGGTTCGTGAACAATGGGATAACTGAGATGATATATTTTGAAATAGGCATCGATCATAGTATCGGCTATGTGCTTGTTTAGATTGGGAAGTGTGATCAGGGAAACGCGGGTATCAGCCTCGATATGCGAATGGCTTTGCGCATTTCTATATTCCACGGGCTCTAAAAGACGTAAGAAAGCAGCGCCTGACGCAATTCCGAGATAGCCACTTCGCTGTTCCGAGACTGTCAGAGATGCCATACCATCTAGAATTTGCCTTGTTTCGATCGAGTCGCTTGCAGTCGACATTCCTGGAGAATGTTGCTGGACAGCTTCATGCTCATTCCAACCAAAGTCGCCTGTTGATGGCGGGCTTTCAAATTCGTCATCCTGAGGCTTCTCAGGACTCTCTAGCTGCTCTAATGTGCCCATAGTTTGCTGCGGTGCTAGAACTTCAGCAGGAAATTTTTTGTGGATATCTTGGATGAGTGCGGAATCCGAAGGCAACCCATCGTTGATACCAAAAGTTGACGGCCTCTGCAATAGTGATTGGTCTCCGGATAACTCGCCGTTGATGACTTGTCTGGTGTCTGATGAAGTATCGATCCCGTCCGAGCCTAATCCTGTATGATCATGCTTGATGTGAGCCAGTTCACTGGCATCAAGTAGCTGGTTGGGCGAGGCGATCGTGTTACTCGATCCCTCGCTTAACAGTGTTTGCGGTGGGAGCGCAGCTCTCAGTTGCTTGATTAAAGCCTCTGCCTGCTCTAATCTTTCTTCTACTTCAGTCAAATGCCTATCAAATGTAGGTTAGAACAAACAAGGTACTGAAGTGCACATCCTAATAATCTTGGTACTCACCTCCTTGTTAGTGGAGTTCGTGAATGCTTTTCGTATAGACAGTGTCTTCTGTATCTTAGGCACATGTTGCATGTGGGGATCCCCTTATTGCATTTTGACTTCCGCCGTCGGCATTCTTTGCATGCTTGGTCGGCATATCCAAGAGGTTGGGGTAACCCCAGAGGCATTAGTCCAGGAGAATCCATTAAGACGAATGAGAAGTATGCCGAAGACGAATTGAGTTGATTGCTGATTCTGCAAGAATCTCATTGTGTCTGATGGGTGTTTTTAGGATGGGGAGCAAGGCAAAGATTATTGCAAAATGCCCAGGAAGAACAATGTCCCGAGCGGCTGTGGAGATGACCAAGATCATCCCCCACATGGTGAATATTTAGCCAAATCTGGATTTCATGGCTAGCAGAGGGTAGTAAAAAGAGAAGCTAGTGTGTGTCCGAGATCATAAAAAGCTATGGTGGTAACTAGATTGTATAATAGACTGTTTGTTACTTTGGTATAACATCTTCCTCTGAGCTTCAGGTTTGTTCATGCTCCGTGACCAAGTGCGCCAGATATTAGGTGCTATGTGTGAGCCAGATCAGTGCCCATATCACAAATAGCTATTCCCCGCGTTTCCAAGTTATTACCCACCCGAGTGCACTAATACATACGCCTGTAGTTGTAGATATGAAATGAAAGCCGCCTAGCGTCTAATTCTCCTCGTCTATTATTCGAACAATACATTTGCTAACTAGAATAGGCTGTGTATAATTTCCTCTGACCAACTATTGAGTTAATCGCATCACAGATTGTATGATCATTTTAGAAGGCAGAGCCTCTGTAATCGTCATGTCGCAAATAGGCCAAATTTTTTTTCTCATCACTGTGAATGAATAGCACATATCTCAAAAAACAGTTGCCACTAGTCTCGTCTATAATGAAGTATGAAGGTATGCGACCACACAGACAATTATTATAAGATATATTAAGCAAAAAGAGAATCCAAATGCCATCACACTACTTCTAAATTGCTATATATATGTTTATATGATTCGCGGCTAGTCATCCTCCTCCACCATGCACTCAGATGAGGCCGGGAGTCTAATAAAGTTGGATAGACAGTTTTATCCAGGTGATGCATGTAAGGGACAAAGAAAAGATCGGCGACCGTTAATTTCTAAACCTTTGTTAGTTCTCTTTCCCTTTCATTTGTTTCGGAGGGGGGTGATTCTCAGGCCTGTTACTTACATCCCCCGCCATGAAGTGCTGATCCTTAAGCCTCTTATCCAACAAATCAACGACTCGCATGAGGCGCTCTCGAAGGAGTTTGCATTTTTCGACATCTGTCTCACCATTAAACCACGATCTATTTATCTTCGTTAGATTTTCTCCCTCGCTTTTGGAGTGAGTACTGAAAAAGATCATACGGCTTAAATAGTTCTTCAAACACTAGTTGATTCGCGACGGCATCGAAGGATGTAAGTTCAATTGACGCTGCCTCTTCGAATTTGGCCATTGCAACAACGTCGTTGGGATCAGGGAGCAGTGAAGCGGACACATCACTGCTACCGTACGCTTGTGCTAAATATCTTGCAATAGCGCGTGATTCAGCCAACATCAAAGGGGGATCATATGTTTCGTCTCGGATAAATGGCACGGCACCGAAAGGATTGAGTTCCAAAATTTCTGGCCGCTAAAAATTGTTAATAATGTGCATTCGCGAATGTTTTTAGCGATCTCATGCGACCTTATGCTCAAGCTTGGAAATATCAACCTCCCTAATATCTTTGATCTGAAGTCCAAGTTCATGAATGGTGAGGAGCAGGCGTTGTGGGCAAGGCACCCGAGAATCAGTGAAGAGAGTAATCTGAGACATTGTGGCATAGTTTGGTGTTGGGTACGGAGTATCTCTTTTTACTATGCGGGAGTATACTTTGCCTGGATATTATGAAGAACTCAAAATGATGGTAAACGTTCTAGCTTTATATTACAGATAAAGTTTTAGATAACGTAATTGTTCAGATGCCTGAACCAAAAGGTCGGCGAATGTGATGTAGTTGATCAACATGTTCTTTAGTGCATGTAGATATACGGAGTAGGCAGGTTGCGCTGACGTACAATGACCATTCCCGAATGGCTTCGCCGAACACCCACGTCTCCACAGTGGTCTCTTAAGCCATTAGTCTCGTTGATAGGGGCAGGCTACTATTGCACGCGCAATGTTATGACGATCCAATGCAGCCCACCAATGGATGGCGATGAGTAGCGTGGCTAGATTAGATGTCATATCCCGCACCCAGCAACTCAACAGCTATATAGCTCAGGATAATCTAGAGCCGCAACAAGTACCTTGTAGATTCTTCTTGATAGCGATCATAGTTCATATAGTTAACTTGAAAACTCTTGAGTAGTCAGGCGATTTCCTCCCACTCCCTTTTTTTTCTAACACTAATAGCCTTTAGGGTCAATGTTAATCTTACCTCAAGTGGGATCCCCAGGGTCGCCTTTAATACTGTCTTCACATTCCATGACTGGTGGCTTCCAAGAAGCTTCCGGCATTTTTTGAATTAATACAAAATTCATAAAAATATACAAGACAGTGATTTGCCACTTCCCAGTGGTTAGATAAACAAAAAGTCATATTCAATTGACGTGACGTGTGCATAGGCAGAATTGCACGAGACAAATCCATCGTTATCGTGATTTGGATATCATTAGTGGGAGTGAGCCACTTTATCTATCTATTATCCCATATCTAAAGCCATGCTATTACTGGACAACGAATTGCTGGTCGTGAGACTTGAAGAGCTTCGAGCTATCCAAAAGTTTGCCCGATGATGATTGATAGAAATCAACTTGCAGGTTTTGTTCATCCAGGAAGCGAATAGTCGCATAACTGAAGTCATCTGCGTAGGCGAATGCGGTATACGATGGCTTGGTGCCAACTGAGGAGAGGCCCTCGATGTTACCAGCACCACCAGCAACAATATACATCGGCGCCTTCGGGTTGGTCATACCGGCCTTATCAGCAGTGCTATTGAATACTGGGAAGAATCTCTGAGAGTTGTGCACATGACCAAAAACTCCAAGGTCGACTCCATACTTGTAAAATAGTCCTTCAAAAGCAGTCTGGCAGGGTGCGCAGCCTGAGCCTCCGGTCGAGTACCACGGCCGATGACCTGCAACAATAAGCCAAGGTGTGACATTGCGATCAACAGAAGCAAGGTCTGCCTCGAGAAATTGCAGCTGCTGGTTGGGAGCACCAAACGGTCCACCGTTCAGGCCGGCAGAGCCATCTGGTCCGTCCGGAGCGTTAGCAAAATCGGTTTCTGTATCAATCATGACAACGTGCGCCATTCCATATTCGAAAGAAAACCAGAAGGGAGGGTTGGCGAGCTGCTGCGCCTTATTTGCATTGATCTTTGCAGTGGTGTTTGCTGAAGTAGAGGTAAATACAGTAGGCATAGTTCTACCAAATCGATTGATGAAGTCGCTATGCCACAAACAGTCAGCATTAGTGTTTCAAACAGAAGACGCATGCAAAAGATATACCTGAAATTGCGCTGTCCAGCATTGCAGAGTCCTGTTGTATGCGGGATCTCCTGGCAAGCAGCTTCATGGTTGCCTGGGCTGGCCATATAAGGCTTGCGGCCAGAGATGGGGGCCAGCTGGGCATAAAACTGCTCTAGAATTGCTTGGTACGCATTTGTTCCATCAAAAATGTTCTTTGGCGTTTCAATCCAATCGTCAGCATAGGCCAGATCTCCGGGATGAATGACAAATTCATAATCGTCGACGGTTTGAGCCAGACGTTGAATAGTCGTGTGGTTCAACGAAGGATCAATGGCTGGGATAGTGTCACGCTTTGTTTGGTCATTTTGGATGGTATATCCATCGGGTCCTACAACCCCCAAATCGATAATGGCGTTGATGGAGAACGGAGTTTTATCTCCAGCGACACGGGGACTAAAGAAGTGATCCACGCTTGAATTGGTGGAGACAATCTTATAGTAGTATGTTGTAGCGGGTGACAAATTATTGAGAGTCACTACATTTGACCAAGTGCGCGAAGTTTGGTATGTAACAGAGCTTTGAGAGCATGCTTGCTGTGTCAAAGACGTAGCGGAGCTGCCATATGCGACACAAGGCTGGCTAAGTTGTTTATATGTGTTCCAAGCAATTGACACGGCTAAAGAAGATATCTCAGCATACAGGTAGAGTCAATTTCCTATGCCAATGTCAAACATACTATTGGGCCCGTTGACAGCAATTCGCTGTTGTACTGGTGTTGTCAAGTCGGCTGGGATAGGAGGATAGCTTGCAGCAGCAAAAGCGCCAGCTGCAAGAACTGGCAGAGCCTTAATCGAATTATAGGCCGACACCATTTTCAATTGGGTCAGTGTCCAATTAGACAATAACTGATGACCAAAGAAATGGGCTAATGATCATAAGAAATACAAATCTGATAGCCAAAGGCTCGTATACCTATATATAGTCACTCAACAAAAGCATACTCGGTTCGTCGTTGCTATTTCTATATGCTACTTTACCATTATTAATTCCTCGGCTTCCATAGGTGAACACCAAAATCGCTACATATAAGTCCGTATGCGAGCTGCTATTTATGGGAATATGTCCGTAGATCCCTCCATCGCATCTGGATCGGGGACGAAGTAGATGTGCTATGAGAATAAGATCTTCTCACTCGTGGGGCGATCGTGTAATGTCATTGGCGAAGCCATTCAATCGGAAGATATGATTTATTCTGGGTTCCCGCTTATTTCGGTTCAGACGCCTTATTCACGAAGCGATTCTCGGTAATTGATTTGGCTAGACTTAGCCCGCTAAATAACGCACCAGCCTCTATCAGATGCCAGCAGCTGGGAATAGCTGCGATCGCGTCGTTACTGTGCTGGTTATTCATGCTCAATATTTTTTTTTTTAACCTCGGCGCTATTTACTCTGATGCCGCTCTATGGCACAGGTAATTTCAAGTGTATACCTAGTTACTTCTCCTTCATCTTCTTATCAAATATGGAATAATTTTACATTCACAAACTCGACTGAACTTCACTCTAAAGCGATTTTCATCGTCGTGCATGCACGCTACGCCGCCTATAGAATAACCCCTCCTCTCCAACCCATCTGTATTTCTGCGCAAAGGTTGCAAATGTACTAGTATTGTGAATGTTCAATAAACTTGAATGAATGGAGAATATAGTCAAAGGTCTCAGATTCCTCACCGGAGCCCTGCTCGTTAATCATCCTGCGGTAACTGTTTATCCGCCAATGCAGTTTGCAGAGAAACCAAATGTATGATCAATATCAGAATGAAGCATATACGGCCCCGGACATTACCAACGTCAAATAAATCGCGTCGAATACGTAGTAGACTATTAATAGCCTCTGCCATCGAGTCCTACATTTCGTATCATTTCTTCTTCAACACAGTGTCAGTAAATGCAGTTAGTGGTTATTACGATGTATCCATTCATACATACTAACTGCGCTTCGCTATGAGGGTCATTAATTTGGTTTAAAGGCATGCCACTCCGTTTTATATCCTGAATTTTACTATTCATGCATGTTTTGGATTTAACGTTTTTGAAATTTTCTCTGGCGAGCCTCCTTGCGATGTCAGGCAACACCAAAAGTATGCTGGATAACGGTACAGCTCAGGATGAGCTAATTCATTGCTCACAGCTGCCTAATGCATCTTCTCCCTAAGCTTTTCAAGACTGGTCTACAGTAGACAAATAGTACTATAGAGCTTCAAAAAATTCACTGAAACTTTCGAATCTCGATGGCGATTTGTTTCTGCCTCAACGTGGAAATCTGGTCAATGTTCCTATTCGGCATGTTCTATTAATCAAACTTGAGAGTACACGGAAAGGCGTAGAAGGACGGCCATATGTGGGACTGGCTTGTACAATCGTTCAAAAATTCTTCGTTACTAATAGGAGCGCTGATAAAGTTATCCTCCCTTACATCAATGGCAAATGATCAGATCGGAGACTTCAATGACCGTTTCGGCAATAAACCGGGCATACCACGCGGTCGTATGAATGGAAACAACGCCTTCACTACGACCATCTAGAGATTGAAGAGCTTGGTGGGGGCATACTGACTTCACTAGTTGCTGACTTCGATGTTGAGGTAGATCTTCATATCTGGTAACCCTGCTACCTCATATTTTCGAAGCGTTAAATTAGTTGAATCATAGTAACAATCAGACCTCTAATGAGTCATGCAAGTCATTCAAGTGTAAAACAGCTTTTATTAGTAATTGCCGATGAGATATGAAAGCACAATCATCTTACTCCAAAGATTGGATTTACCGATCCACCCGGCTGGCAGGAATTGAAGGATGAGGCAGCCAAACTTCATCCGGGCAATCTAACTGATGTCCATTACTATGGTGTGCGTGCCTGGATTTGTCATAGAGGACTATCAGTGGGACGTTTTAGTAATAACTGGAGTGATTGCTGGGTTTCGTCTGACGAGCTTAGCCCATCTTGACTTTGGTATTTCCGCAGACGAAGAATATGTTCCATTGGTAGGCGATATAGATCATGACGACTTATCTCTTTATTTTAAACTTATTGGGTTACTTTGTTCGCTGTTTGAATAGAACCCTCCAGACATTAGATAAAGGCGCAGCAAAAAAGACTCTTGCGGCAGCTTTTGGAAGCCATGGGCTTTTAATTGTAGATAGAGGAAATATCACTCACTATAGCAGCGCATATGTTGCAAGTAACCATGTGCCTCTGGTTATATCACATCCTGAACTGCACCATATCAATATCAAGGATCCAGTCTCCCCAACCCAAGTTCTCCTCGCCATCTTGGGTCTTCTGGACATAAAATCTGGCTTAACATCTGAGGCGCAGGCAGTACATGATATGGCCAGAAATTACAAAGGCTAATCCTTCTTGCAACTTTGGCAGAAATTCTCGGACATAACTGGACAAGGAGGCTGGCAATTCAGGGTTGTGAACCCAGGTGGCTTAACAATTACACTTCGGGATGCTCTCCAGCCAAATTGGGGATTGATAGTCCTTGTATTTGTTGACTATGAACGGGGATTCACCGACCTGAAGATTGCTCTTAATGAGCAAGCTCCACTGCTCTCATATGATTGTAAAATCAATTTGCGACTCGTGGAGGTAAAGTTTGGATCTGATGGGACAATGTGGGGGAACGAAGCCGCTACTGTTACGGACACACGCTGGTGGACTGACGAGAGCTCCAAGCGCTGGCGCTACACGGCATGATTAACGTGGAACTGACACTCCAGCTGGGAAACTACAGTAGTAATAGTCCTAGTACTAGTAGTAATAAGTCGTGGGCTAGGTACAATGCATTGGCTCCAGTATTAAGCTACTAAGCCAAACTAGCAATTGGTTGGACTTCCAAGGATAGGGACAGCTGGAGCGTTCACAGTAACGCGACGCCGGCCGTCCGGCATCATGTTACATATAGATATCACATGATGCGGATGCATGACCCTAACCCTCGGATCTGCTTACACACGCTAAGCTTGCCACATTCAGATGTTTTGATTCAAATTTTGAGCCCATTGTATCCCATGGCAATTGCAACTACAAAATGCTGGGGTTGGAGAAATCGCAAAAATAAATGCTGGAGGTGGTGTCTTGTGGCGTTACCCCAAGTGATAGAGTTCATCGCCTCGTTAAGCTTTCATCTTGTCTTTGAACATATACACAGTACTATCTATAGCACTAAAAATAGCTTATTTTTTTGACAAGCTAGAGGCATCGTATCTGCTCGGACTTTGATGTCATAATGATGCCACTACAAGATCTTCGTGCCTTCATTCCGCGATCTTTCGACACAGTACTCGATCTCATCGCCCCATCTCCAAATGCTCAGCTGTGACATGCCACGCCACCGCATTCATTCATACCATACTAACTGTGCAGATCTAGGTATAAATACACTCTCCTTCCCCAAATTTTTTTTAATCTTTTACGCCCGCTTTTTTTTTTTTTTTAAGCTAAGCTCGAATACAAGGCAGACCATCTTTGCGATAGGTCTAAGCACACGTCATAAAAATAATGAATGCAGATCTTGTTTATAAACCCAGCATACTCTAAATCCCGCAATGAGCACTGGGCCTAGCCAAGGATTTCACGCCAGCGCTTCGCTCCGCCGGAAGTCGCAAGCTGAAAAACTGGTTGAGAAAGAAGGCTGCTTTGGCCTTAGTTTGACTGTTAGTCTTCGCCGTGATGTCCATCTTCTTCTTACCCCGTGTTCTTTGGGGGGCGGGGGTTCACAAGATTCTCTGACGAAACATTACGAGAGCAGGCAATCACTCTTCATCGGCTGATCATTTGTGTAGCCCATCTTCATAGGAATATCAGCTGTATCATCCGGGTACAAGACGTACCTGGTTTCCATTGCTATTCGCGATGCTACTTACCTAATTGATTTCGCAATTGACACCGTGTCGGCACCGGAAGGCACAAATAATCATGATTTTCTTGCAGACTACATTATCAAGTCAATCAGATGGTACGAGCACCGAACTTTCATTAAAGTCGTTGGCGCCGGCCTTCCCCATGCGTTGCAGACAACAAGTCCAACGCTCTGCTCTCGTCTTTGGCTGGAATTGGACATTGTACCCATTGTTATTGCGCAACCTCATGAGCATACGGAGAGGATAAGTCTCTGGCTTAGCAAACGAGTGGACGAACAAGCTGATTCAATGGCCCGAAAATGCATCATGTAAGTCCCGAAATATGATTAAGAATTCGCCTATTTAAATCTGGCCGTATAAGCGATTGACTTTTCTAGGAATTTTGGTCCCTCACTGGCTCCTCTTTTACAAGTTGCATGGCGTGGTATTGTGGAGGTTGATGCATCATTTCAAGCGCCGCTTATCTCTGTTGAAGATTATAAAACTACGTGCAATTCCGCCACCTGGGAAGCAGTAATGCATTATGCAAAGAATTTACGAAAGCATAGGACCAAAATTGCTTTCTTCAGCAGCACCCCTCAAGGTGGCGGCGTAGCATTAATGAGACACGCGCTCGTGAGATTCTCTCGCGTACTGGGAGTAGATCTCCGCTGGTACGGTACGTTATTCACTCTGCTAGCATCGATATTCGCCGCGCTCGTTTGGATACGAATTGATGAATCACAGTCCCGAAACCTCACCCAGGAGTGTTTCGTATTACCAAGAATATCCATAATACTCTTCAGGGAGTGAGCGCAGATGGCGAATACATCTCGACGGATGAAAAGAATGCGATAATAGACTGGATTACCGATAACGGCAAACGGTATTGGTTTTCTGACGGTGGACCGCTATGCCGGCCAGATAAAGGTGGTGCTGACATAATAATTGTGAGTATTCATTCAACATTGGAATAAAATCTGCTGTTTCCTATATTAATATGTCCGGACAAACATAGATCGACGACCCTCAAATGCCCTGTCTCATTCCTCTCATCAAGAAGCTCACACCATCTCGGCCAGTGTTTTACAGGTCGCATATCCAGATTCGAACAGACTTGATCAAAGTCGCTGGCTCTCCTCAAGCAGATATTTGGGACTTCCTCTGGCAGAATATCAAGCAAGCCGATTTATTTATTAGCCACCCTATTCCTTCATTTGTGCCCTATAATGTACCTAAGGAAAAGGTGGTGTACATGCCTGCAACGACTGATTGGTACGTATAGAAGATCGCAAGTCAAGTAAAAAAGTCATACTAACACTGGTTTAGGCTAGATGGCTTGAACAAACCGATGGAAATCTGGGATACTGGATACTATGGTCATTTATACAACGTCAAATGCCGTTCAGAGCGGATGACAGAGCTGCACTGGCCAAGAAGTGAGTGAACATGGCGTTAATCCACCAGATACCCTCATCACGTACTAAGCCATACCTAAGGGAAATATATCATTCAAGTATCCCGTTTCGATCCCGCCAAGGGGTTATCAACAGTTGTTGATAGTGTGAGTGTGACCAGCGGCTTGGCATCTTCTTAGGCTAACAAGGTTGTGACTTTTAGTACGCCTATTTTAGAGAACAGCTTGAAAAGCATGGAGGTGTGAATATCCCACAGCTCGTCATGTCAGTTTCCCAACTGTTAACTATGTTCCATACCTGAATGCTAACTTAATACAGATGCGGTAACGCATCGGTCGATGACCCTGATGGTATCGCCATTTACGATCAAGTCATGACGCAGTTAGAAACACGATACCCCCATATTATGGGTGACGTGAGCGTCATGCGCTTAGACCCATGCGATCAGTTACTGAATTGTCTCATGGCAAATGCTCATGTTGTTCTTCAGCTTTCCACGTATGAGGGCTTCGAAGTCAAGGTTTCTGAGGCACTCCATGCCGGTCGCCCCGTCATTGCTACATATGCTGGCGGGATACCCCTTCAAGTCAAGGACAAAATCAACGGATACCTTGTCCAACCGGGCGATTGGAAGGCAGTTGCTGGTCATTTGATGGAGCTGTTTACAGATCTCAAGTTGCATGATCGAATGTCGGAAGCTGCAAAAACTGGAGTTTCCGACGAAGTCTCGACAGTCGGCAATGGTTTGGCATGGTATTATCTAGCCATGAAATGGGCACAGAAAGGGCCAAAGATGGAACTGTTTGGAAATGAACAATGGGTGAATGATATGGCCCGAAACGAAGCTGGTCAACCGTATGCGGAAGGCGAAAATCGCTTGCCACGCAGCTTCACTTAGTTGTAGTCACGCAGCACAGTAGTATACGAGTGTAGCAGAAAATTTCGTATCCTCACTATGGCCAACCTACTATCCGGGGTGTAAAGCTGGGGGGAAACATGTTGAAAAAAAAAAACTAACTTTTGTTGTCTGACCCTATTCCATCGGATCATGTCTTGCTGCCCCATTTCCGAGTCACTCGCGTCTGAGCCATTAACAAACTCTTCGATCTTGAATGCTTCCGCTTTCTATCTTTTTCTGGCATTGCGAAAGTGCAATCTTTTGCCCATCAAGTCCTTGTTCGAGTATGTCCTAGCCCTCGCAATTTCTGTCAGCTCCTTGACGCTTCACCTCGTTCAACACCTCAACGAGTTCTTGGGAATTCTTCGCCGTCATCTCCACCATCAAGAACACTGTACGCTTCTCGCACAATAAAATAAACCCATCTGCAAGATATCCCGAGTCCCTCTGCTAGAACGTTTGCCCCCCCTCACAATCTTCATCTTTATCTACTACTAAAGAAGGCTTGGATACACATATGAGAGCGTGCCCAAGCTTCACCGTACCATCGCAATAATGCACAAAGCCATGCGTATCAAGGTTGTGCGACATAGCCAGCCGCATCGATTGGGAGATAAGTGGAAAAGCGCGCACTGAAACTCAAAAATCACGGCTCTGTACTCTGTATACTCCGTAACGTATGCATGAATTGATGCAACATTGTCCCCACTTGGCTCTCTGAACAAATAATGAAGTGAACGTCCGACTAACGCTGGTTGACGCCGCCTTCGTAAACAGTACCGTGTCTAGCACTGGCTACTCCGTAGTTGAAGTTGGATAGGCACCAAAAGCCCCCATGCAAAGGGTTACATGCCATTGTATTTTCCTCCGCACTCTCTAGCAGGTGAAGAACATCAAACTACACTAGGTAGGGCCATCTCTCTTAGGCTGGAGATATATATTGCTAAATGACGGTTGTATTAAGTAAAACAGGTGACTTTAATGCTTTCGTCCCTAGCAATTCTCCTATCGACGCTATCACCTATGGCTAGCGGGGTTATTTAAACGCAGGGCGTCGATCACGAGCCGCTGATTGCGACAACATAGAAGTAAATGGATCTCTTTCATCATTGATACCGCACAGGAACTCGTTTTCCTTAGATCCGCTTCATGAGTATTACCTATGCGTATTATGAAAGGTCTTACCAAGTTCCCAATAGAAGAGGAGGGCCAAGAGAGGTGCCATTCCCATTGCGCGATTGCAGTTGCTTTAAAGCGCTAACTGGAATGGAAAGCTCTCTCAGTGGCTATAAAACAAGCAAGGAATCTACGTCTCGGCATCATTACATCTATGGCCACGGCGATTCTTGAATGCTTAAGTCGTCCTCTAGCCGCGATCCCTGCTTGCTGGATGACCAAATGCTTCTGCTAATCATGAAGACCGTTTTTAACTAGCCTATGGTGATTAGCAACAATTCGAAAAGCGTTGAGACTCGTAAGCTACCTCGTACTAACTTTGTTACATGGAGTTTGTCGGACGATAAAGCACACGCGATAAAGTTCCTGCTCGTAAATCGCATTATGGAAAAGAGCGGGTCTACTATTAACATCGTCTGTCAACGTATTGGCGTGATTTCGTCAATAGAAGACGCTAAGCGTCGTTATTGTCCTCTAAACTCCCAAGTCTTGTATATATCTTTGCAGCAAGTGCTAGACGCCCTAGCTGAAGTTAAAAGGCATGCGAGAGAAACGGGTATATGCTATGACCGAAGTTGTACAAAGGATATTATCGTTGATATTACAAAATCTATATATTGAGGGATTCCAAGTCTACGATATATTATGCATCTATTACAGGGGCTATACTCTTCTGTGAATACCCAAATACAATTCTCATTATTCAGATATCACATCATTACTCGGGCGTCAAACTTGAGCATCATCAATCACTGTGCTTACGCTCAATGGTTTATCATAACAGAAGCGATTCTATCTCACTGGAACATCCAAGCAATTTCTCCTAGTGACGGCCTTTCAAGTATATCACACATATTTCCACATAATCCCTTCTCACTCAATAAGTAGTGAAGCCGAAGTGCAGATATAGATGTTCCTCCCAGGTCATACAGTGTTGTATCAGGCGTAATATCTTCTGTACGTATGCCCAGCGCCTCAGAGAACGCATCGCGAACCTCGTTGATCCTGTTTTTATAGGCTGGCATAACTCCCAAGGGATTGCATCCCTTCAATGGCTTGAATGAGGAAATAATTTCAGCTGGCGCCAAGCCAGATATAAGGCCCTCAATAACAGTAGGAATGAAAGACATTACGTCTGCCATCTGTGGTGGAGAGAGGGCTCTGGCATTGTACTCGATGCCGCAGTGCAATCCATTATCTTGCTCGCTGAATTCCAGCTGCAAAGTGAATTTGGCTCCTCGCGCTCGAATACGTTGGCTTGAAACTTGAGCTCCAGGTATGTCGAGGGAGTGCTCCAGTGCATCTGACTGCCAGTGATAAATCACCACGACATCAAAGAGAGATTTCCGATTCTTCGCCAATTGTAAAATCTCAGAATACGGTATTTTGTTTTCAACTGAACTGTTGACCTCCGACACAATATCATCGATAAGCAGAGCGGAGTCTGTCATGTTGCTGTCGTCGAGCTTTATACGAACTGGTAGCCGGTCGAGAAGGAGGCCCATTACGTTAGCCGCTCCAGGCTCGTCTCGATTCATATATGGTATACCGAAAACAAGGTCGCTATTACCGAACACTGCGAAAAGTGTAACCGCAGCCGCGGCCAAAGCCATACGCTGCGAAAATCCGCCACCATCCGTAGTTGGGATGAGGATGGATTCATAACTGGGTATCGCATGACCAGGGCTTCGAAGTTCATGTTTGTCTAATAGCGAAATTGCCTCTATTTTCTTAACCCGATCATACCAAAACTCCCGCTTCGCCATTTTTTTCGGTGTTGCGGGTAGCGAGCTTTTTCGCGCAAGCCACTGCGTCCATTCGATGTAAGTGGCCTTATGAGTATTTCCATCCCCATTCTGTACATCCCTAATGGTACCATTGGCTGCTGCCTTGTACCTTTGGCTAATAGATTGCAGTAAAATGGCTAGGGATGCTTTGTCAGTAATGATGTGATGTGTAATCAGTGACAGCGATATTTTTGCTGTAAAATGTTCATCATCTTCCCTGCAGATAACTGCCCTGATAAGTTGATCATGGGCTAGGTCAAAAGGTTTATCGATCAAAGTCTGTAAACTCTTGGTATCTAGAGACTCTCCCACGAAAACCAATGGTGGGGTGATGTGATCGCTAACTAATCGGTATACAGACCCTTCTTTGAGGACGTAGCGAGCTCGAAGAATTGGGTTTTCTCGGATTACAGAGATCAAGCAGTCGTTTAACAGTTCAAGGTTGACATCGCCTTTGATGATGAACTGGAATGCTGTATTAAAAAGCGGCTGTGTGTTCGATACGGCGTGCCAGAGGTAGAGTTCTTCTTCTAGCTGTGAAGGTATTTGGGCAGTGGTTATACTTTGCGGAGTGGATAGACTGGATAAGAATGACTTAAATGTAGTAAGCCCGTCTTCTAGCTCATCAAAAGCTGCAAACCTATCGATTTTCTCTGCAAGGTTGGATAGCACTGTTTCTCTGATGAGAAGTGGCACGGGAGTGTGATGACCCGTAGACTCGGAGATTAGTTGAGCTGCCTTAATGGCCAGTAGTGAGTTCCCCCCGATGGCCAAGAAATCATCGTCTCGAGATATTTTTCGCTGACTATTATCGCCTTGGAATTCGAGAATCTTTCTCCAGATTTGTGCAATCATTTTTTCTGTTGGGGTTGACGGCGCATCTCCTTGGTACTGGTTTTCAGTAGCCAACACTCGAAGTGCTTCGCGGTCAATTTTGAGATTGGACGATTGGGGCAAAGATTCTATCGCCATGATTTGTGTAGGGCAAGCATAGGCCGGTAAGAGGTTCTTGAGCCTTCGCCCAACTGAGAAAGTATTGACGGTATTTGGCGTGACAAAGGCGACAATCCGAATACGGTCGACGACAATTGCAACAGCGCTTTGTATGGAGGCATCCGCACGCATAAGAGCACGTTCGACTTCTTCCAATTCGATTCGGAATCCCCGCAATTTTACTTGATTGTCAATTCGTCCCACGTAGGCTACCTTCATGTCTTGAGTCCAATAACCTAGATCGCCCGTTTTATACATGACTTTGCCAGGTGAGAAAGTGTTTGGAAGGAACGCATTTGTGGTTTCGGATTGTGGATTCCAGTAGCCATGAGTAATTTGCTCTCCAGAGATATAAATTTCTCCTGTGACTCCAAGAGGGACCAGACATTGGTGGTGGTCTAATACGTAGATATCCAGATTGGGAACCGCTCTACCAATAGTAACTTTCTCCCCAGCGAGAAGCTCAGTCCCAGTTGAGATAGGTCCACACTTTCACAAGCAGTCGGTGTCAGTAAGCTTCCACATAAAGCCATTCAAAAATGTGATTGATTACGACTCACCTCGCTCGGCCCGTAAAAGTTGAACAAGCGCTTGTTCGACCACGTATCTGCGAGGCTTTGCGGAACAGGCTCTCCAGCAAGACCAATTGTATCGAGATTGGGATATTCTTCCGGTGCTAGCGCTACTAGCAGTGATGGCGTGGAATAGGTTGCATTTACACGCTTGAGGTGTCCCAGAGGATCACTTGGGTCCTTCAAAACCAGTGTTCCTCCATATAAAATGGCTCCAAATAATTCAACCAACACCACATCAAATCCTGTTTGGCAAAATTAAGGGTAAATTAAATTAGATAGAACTTCTAGCTGCGAGAAATGTATAATTGAGGCGTAATTCACTCACCAAGAGCGTAGACTTGAGCATGGCGACGTCCTGGCCCAGAGAAGAGACGGTTAGGCTCATGGTTAATGACCCTAAGAAGGCTCTGGTTATGCAAAGGAACACCTATAAGAGAATTTAACGTCAAATTCTATGATTTAGATGCATATGTTGCTTGAAATTCTATACCTTTTGGAATGCCAGTGCTTCCCGAAGTAAATACAAGATAGATGATATCCTTCGGTTTTGAGAGAGTGTCAAGCGGGAATGCTGGTGTTTTGCAAGACGCGAGGAACTCGTCAGAAATGATTATACGGTTTTCCTGAATGTTCTGAAGCACTCGTGCACAATCCTCATTAGCGGCGATGAACATAGTGGCGCCGCTTTGTTGCATCATGACTTCTATCCGTGCTGCTGGAAGGCTGACATCAATGGGACAGCAAACACGGCCTGCTTTGAGAACAGATAGAATAGCCACAACCCAGTGCAGAGATCCATCAGTGAGAATACCAACGACATCCTTGGGATTCGTGATGGACCAGAGATGGCTGGCCAACTTATTAGCAGATTCGTCCAATTTTCGATAAGTCATTGAACCATGGGTTGACTCTAGGGCTACTAAGTCCGGCCACTTCGCCGCGGCAGCTTCAAAGGCGTCCTTGACTGTATGATATCCTTGATAGCTGCTCCCTCGCTCTCTTGGTGGATTTAAAAGCGCCTTTCTCTCTGCTCCAAGAATGACGCTATTTCGAACTTGTTGTAATAGAGTATTGTCAGAGTCGAGCAGCCCGTTGATTGCATGTTTAAAATGATTCAAAAGGCCCAAGATGCTCCACTCCGTATATAGCGAGCTGTCATACAGAATGCGGGCCCGCAGACTACCGTCTCTTTCATCCTCAAGCAACAAAGTGATGCCAAATTCCATCATGTCTTCTCGTTCAATTGTCCATGGCTCTGGGAGCGTCTCGCAAGACTCTGGCGGTGATGGGAGATCGTATTCCACGACCACAACTGTCTGGAAAGCATTGGCTATCCTCTCAGATGGCATTTTGGCCAGTGCATTATCAGCGCACCACTGGAACTCTAGCATTTGTAAAAGCTGAGTCTGTACTGCTGAGAGCATATCAGCCACAGACTGACTCTCTTTAAACTCGAAGGAGAACGGGCATGTGTTAAGCAGCGGCCCGACGACTCGATCGACTCCTGATGCATCGATATTCCTTCCAGAAAACACCACACCAAATGTCACTCGGTCAGAAAAGCTATAATTTGATAAGACCAATCCCCATGCTGTATATATCGCCGTCGCTGGTGTAACACCTCGAGAGCGACATCTGGCCTGCAACTCTTTCGATCCAAATCCAAGGTTAACTTGTAAACTCTTAGACCAGTCAGCCGCTGGGGGGTCGATAGATAGCTTCGGAAGCCCCAGTTTTGGTTGCGCCAAACCGTCCTTTAACTGATTTTCCCAGAATATATTACCCTGGGGATCTTGCTGCAGCCGTGTTTGAGCTAGAGCGATATTGATAAATTGCGGAGATTTTGGGAGAGGTTTGTCATCCAATGCTAAACGGAGTTCCTCCAAAATGATGGTGAAAGACCAGCCATCCACTAAACTATGATGTACCAGAGCCAAGAGTGTAGAAGCAACATTAGGAACTGTGATCAAGCGGTATGCTGAGATTGGGACGAATGTATCTCCATGCTCCAAGCAGGAAACCCTCTTGCGCAGGTCTTGGGAGTGACTCCGAACCACGCATTCCAACTGATCATCCGTTGTCTCCTCGTTGTGCCAGTCAAGTTCAAGCTTTGGCTGCACATGTTGCGTTTGATCTTGGAGATTGAATGCTGTGCGAAAGATTGAATGTCTTCCAATCACCCGTTGCCATGCGGATTGAAGCATTTCTCCACTGAATGCAGTACCAACATGTGGAAGAGACATGCGTAATAGCATGTAATTCGTAGCAGGATTCCTAAGTCCTGTTCGAATCATCTTAGTCTGAAGAGACGTCATGGGTCCTTTAGTTGGAGTCGACTTATGTTCCAAATTACCATCCTCTTCTTCACTCTCATCAAGCGTTTCCATGGCATCATGAATAGCAGACAGATTTGGAAGATCAAAAAGTGGTCCGAGCCGCATTTGGAACCCTTTTGTTCGCAGAAAAGACAGCACTTTTAATCCCGCCAGGGAATTTCCGCCTAATTCTGTAAAGGAACGGTTGTCAGTAATATCTGACGGCGGCATAGCTATAGCAAAAGAAAGCGCAGCCTTCAATATGTCCATTTTTGAGCCATGGCTAGATAAATCCTGTAGTAGATTACCATCAAGTGCTCGTGGGTTTTCGATATCCAGCAGCGCTTTCAAGGCGCGGTTATCGACTTTGTCGTTAGCAGTAAGCGGAAGGAATTCCACTGATCGAATAACATCCGGGATGATGAAGGAATCGTAGGTCTGAATCAAAGTCTTTCGCAACATGACCCCATCAATGTCTTCAGGCGTAACAAACGCCACAAGGCGGCCTTGATGAATGAAAGCCGTAGCTGCCATGACCTTTGGGTGGCTGCACAACATCGGAATAACTTGTCCGTCAAGACTCACAAGGAATCCACGGTTCTTAACAATACTGTCCTTACGCCCGGCAAATTCTAGCCCATGGTCCGTCAGTCTCGCAAAATCTCCGGTGCGATAGATCCTCTCGCCTTGCCAGTACACAAACTTTTCGGCTGTGAGTGATTCATTCTTGTAGTACCCTCTTGCTAGACCTGGCCCGGTGATGCAAATCTCCCCAGAGAGAGACTCCACTTCCCCATCAAGTAATATTACACGGCTGTTTGGCATTGGATATCCTAGAGTGATCGGCTTATCTGGATGAAGTCGAGCCACAAGCGATGCAAAAGTAGTTTCCGTAGGCCCATAGAAGTTATATATGGGAGATGTGGGTAAAGATTTTGCCCATTTCCGAACAAGTGAAGTGGGCGCTGCTTCTCCTCCAATCATGACGGCCCGCAGGTTGGAGTAGCTCGTTGGATCTTGAATTGTAGCCAACACTGAAGGTGTACATGCCATAATTGTACAGAGTGTCGCGGTGTACAAGAAATCAGCTGGAGTAGCGATCCTCAGCTGCGCACCATTACACAATGTCGACATGATAACAGCCGTACAGGCATCAAAAGCGGGAGAAAAGATTAGAATAACAATATCGGCTGGTGTCGCGTTCAAGTTGAAGGGTGTTTTGTCTCCTCCTTGCTGTACATAGTTCAGGACGGCGCTGTGAGGAATCATAACCCCCTTTGGCGTAGATGTCGTGCCTGACGTAAAGATTATAAAAACAAGATCACTGGGATTAATTCGTTTCCAGGGGCGATCTAGTTCGTTATCCCAATGTCGTTCGATGGTCGGTGAAAAAGCACGCTCAATTTCCTTTTGCGAAATTTCTTCATATTCAAGATACTTGTTCGTGCTGGTATTCAAAATTACACGGGCAGATACCCGTTCTAGCGTTGATTGAATGCGATCTTTGCTCCAGGATTCCACATCAATGGGTACGTACAAAGCACCCGCTTTGAGAACACCCAGGAAGCAGATTACCATTTCGGGGCTTCTTTGTGCCAGAACGGGGATTTTATCGCCGGATTTGATCCCCTTCTGATACAAGAGCCATGCAATATAAGACGTAGCATTGTCGAGTTCAGCATATGTAATCATCCGTTCTCCAAAAGAAATGGCAATATGGTCAGGCTGCTTCTGTACCCATTCTTCAATGAGATCGCATATAGTTCTAGGCTCTTTTCGAACCCTCTCAACGGTAATCGCCATCTTTAGAATCTCCTTTAGCGCTGCTGCGGTGATTTGTTTAGTCAAGGTTATTAGCACAAGAGTGAGAATTGTTATCAGGATGGAAAAGAAAGACGAGGAAAGATGTAGCAGCGGTTCAAATTTTGTATTCAAAATCTTCTGTTATTATCGAGAGATGGGTAAAATCATAACACTATAAGATATTACTTATAGAAAAAGCAATGGAGTAAGCTGACTGTGCTACTCTTCTCCCCACCACAAGCGCTGAGCTTACAGCGCCAAACTCATATGTCCACGGCAGTGAGTGGCGTCTTATGAAGAATCACGATGAGGTATTTGGGTAATTCACGTAATCCACTTTACACCTCTGTCAAAATAAAGTTCTCTTAAAGATCATTACAGGGTACGTCTGGTTAAGACGGCTCATATCGGCTAATAAGCGTAAGCGATGGTCTCGGCCAATATTTGATCTGTGCACTTTTCCGTGTGTATGCCACG
The DNA here is from genome assembly GCA_010015515.1 of Trichoderma sp. TW21990_1. Lineage (NCBI taxonomy): Eukaryota > Fungi > Ascomycota > Sordariomycetes > Hypocreales > Hypocreaceae > Trichoderma > Trichoderma sp. TW21990_1. The sequence goes on from ML974122.1 coordinate 802,166, forward strand.
CACTTGGTCTATATGGTATAGCACTCATTACCCAGAACCAACAGCATTTCTTCCTCAACGTATTCACCGGCCTCTCGGCACATATCACATCTACAGTACACCCTACTCCGTACTTATATATCAAGTTCAATTTGAGCGCATCCAATAGGAATAACCGATTCGCCTGTCATTTCCTTTCCTCATAAATTTCATTACTCTTTAGCTTTAACGTAGTAGTACTATATAGCTGCCAAAGCATCTCAACTTTCTAATAGAACAACTATATGATAATGTCTAGTGGAAAAGCAACGGCATTACTTGTGCAAAGCCTCTCACGGTTTGCGGTGGGCAAGGATCAGAAGCAACTAAGCACTTGCAAACAGTTGCATGGGGAATTTCGAAGCGCACACAATTGATCTTCATTACCACCTGAGCATTGATACTAATGGTCGCTTTGGATAGTACCTCCATCGGTGTAGCATTGCTAGTCAGTACCTGGAATTGAGCTCAAGTAAACTACTTCGTGTTTGTCCAATTAAGACTAAACTTGTAGACCATTTCGAGGGCACTCCATAGCAACGGCATAGACCTTCCGGGATGGTACTGGATTTTTGTTGTGTGCAATAGGCGTGCTCCGTCCGGCATCGTCTCTATCGTTCCGCAGAGCAAACTAACCTCGCGATACCCAGTGTTCCAACTGATTTTTGCTCCTTTTTCTACTATCTTTGGCTGGCGGTCTCTCTTCATTATCGGCTAGTCTTCTTTCTTTTCAGAGCTGTAATAGCAGGCATATCGAAGGACGTTACTCAGCTTAGTTGGCTGATGCATGCAAAGTGTCGGAGGTGGAGGTGTCTCGGCCATTACCGAGGTTCTACTTGCTAACTTGGTGCCGATGAGGTATTGAGGACAGTATTACGGCCTCATAAACCCCATGCGGAGCGTAGGATCTGTCTGTGGACCCATCATTGGAGGAGCTTTCGCTGGCAGCGCCTCATGGGTAAGAAACAAACAGCACCAACACAACGTACATACCTGTAGGTAGCTAATGTGTTGTATCAAACTATAGCTGTGGATATTCTACATCGGTTTTTCTTTCGTCGGCGTCGGAATTGTTTGTGGTTTTGCCTTCTTAAGCCTCTACTTCGTCCCGACATCACTTTCTTACAAACTTCGTCAAATTGATTACATTAGCTCCACCATCTTCATCAGTAGCACAACGTCATTTCTCATTCTCTTGATGTGAGGTGGCGTTGTGTATGGCTGGCACTCGTGGAGGACACTAGTCCTTCTCATTATTGGCATCGCAGGGTGCGGCTTATTTGTTGTTTATGAAAGGTGTGCCCTGCTCCCATCGTCCCGATGGATCTTTTCAAGAACCGTACTACCAGCGTCTCATTTATCAGTGCCCGGCTCTCGGGCTTGATCGTTTGGCGCATTGCTTACTATGTGCCGTTGTGTTTCCAAGCTGTGAAAGAATACAGTCCCGTCTTGACCGGGATGTGTATCTTCCCCCAAATGCTTATCGTGGCATCTTCAGGTGCGATAGCTGGCAAGGCCATCACAAAGACTAGCAAATGCCGATGGGCAATATGATCGGGGTGGGTTCTGGCGACTCTAGCTCCGGGCCTGCTTTACATTCTAGAGGTCGGGATAAGCGTGCCTGGTTTGATCTTTTTGAACTTGGTCTCTGGTATTGGTCTAGGATTCTTGTTCCCTTCTGTGGCTTCAGAAATCCAAGCCGCCACTGCTCCGGAAAATGCCCCATGACCTTGGCCATGTGTAGCTTCTTCAGATCGCTTGGCCAGGCTGTAGGTGTAGCCATCGGAGGAATGGTATTCCAAAATCGGATAGCCCCAAACCTCCTCAACTGCCCAAATCTTGTGCCAAACGCCACGGCTTATGGTGCCGATACTGACGGCTTATGGTGCCGATGCCGCCGGCTTAGTTGATATTATCAAGTCTATAGCTGTTGGTCAGTATAAGCACGATCTTCACAAGGTTTTTGTCGATAGCCCGCGCATTATTTAGGCAGTGTGCTGCGCATTTGCTGGTTCCGGGGTTCTCTTGAGTCCGCTCAGCCAAAAGTACAGCATTGATCGATAAACTGGATAGTGATCAAGGAATCATTGAGAAGCAACAGTCTCGTCCTCGTATAGAGAGGAACACGGAAGCTTAATATCATAACTAATCCAATCAGACTTAATTAGAATCAGCTCCAGTCTCCGCCAAGATCCACCTACAACAAGCGATTGAACGCTTGGAACATCTTCCGTAGTATAGTGGTCAGTATGCAAGCTTGTCACGCTTGAGACCCGGGTTCAATTCCCGGCGGGAGAGGGTTAAACATCTCATGATTTTTTTGCGCGTTTCTTTCTTTTTGTCTCGCCATTCGTTGTGCGTTCTTGTTCTTCTGGTGCCTGAAGTAAAGAATAGGTAGTGGCTGCATGTCAGCAATGCACACCATGCAGTTCATCTCCCCGGTAATGTCGACATCAAACCGCTGTGGGTCGCTTCACTAATGCGGAGGCATTCTGCAACTGCAAATGGAAGGATATCAGGAGCTTCTAATCTTTTGCGGGGTTCCGTCAGGAAATGGTGTTGGCATCTACTCCGTATGAATCTATCAATTGGGCAAGATTGATTGGTTCGTTCTGGTGATCACTCTGCGCATCTAGTTAGCTGCTGCTGTAGACATGCTCCAACCGATTGCGAGTCCTTGGCTACTGATGGCGACATGAGTGCAGGTGATTTTCGGCTTAGGTAACATGATCAGTATCCTATCATGAGGGACCAAGACTCCCCAGCCTTCATGACGACATTCAGGGAACAGGCGATGGTGATAATATTTAGCCGACGGCGGAGCAGTGATTTGTCAAGCTGAACCAGGTACCGATGTGAGCAAACAGAATATATTAGGTACACGCGTGAGCAAACCATGTCCCTCTTCACAGATCCCTATGAGGCATTTCAAGTTATTTTATAATTGTGTTTGCGGAGATCTGTAGCCAAAGATAACTTAATTCAACATGGCTGCCGCCGCCGTTCAAGTCCCAAGACAGCCGGACATTTCATATGCCCCCAACTACGACAACTACCTTGACCGCATTAAGCGACGCCAGGAGACCGAAAAGCTGGATAAGTCTCTCCCTGAAGGCTTTCCTGCCAAGCTTGAGTCCGATCTTGTCTGGGATGGAAGAAACTTGGCCGAGACATACAACTGGAACTACGTTTTGACTGAGAGCGATATTGCTGAGGTCGACCAGGCTCTTCGCCACTTTAAGTGTAAGCCCCCTAGTTTTTCTCCTGATGAGTGAGATCATGAGCGATTATACTCACACCACAACTACTAGCACTGAACTTGGGGCTGGGCTACGTTACTCCAGAGACTTTCCCTCTACCGAAACTCCATAACACGCTACGGGAGATCTCAAGAGAAGTCCATCTAGGCCATGGTTTCAAGGTCGTCAAGGGTGTGCCGGTTGATAACTACAGCCGTGAGGAGAATATTATCATCTATGCTGGCATTGCATCTCACATCGCCCCCATTCGTGGCCGTCAGGACCACCAATTCGATGGAAAGCCAGCTGATGTTGTTCTCGCGCACATCAAGGATCTCAGCCAAGAGATTGATCCTCACAAAATCGGAGCGCCAGCCTACACAGCTGATAAGCAAGTTTTCCACACCGATGCGGGAGATGTGATTGCGCTTTTTGCCCTAGGAGAACCTGAAGAGGGCGGCCAAAGCTTCTTGTCTAGCAGTTGGCATGTGTACAACGAGCTCGCAGCAACACGACCCGATCTTATCAGGACTTTGGCTGAGCCTTGGGTGGTCGACGAGTAAGTAACAGCAACGAGAGTCTTGATATATGGAGGTAATGAGGCTGAGTAATTATTGTCAGGTTTGGAAAGCGTGGTCGGACTCATACCGTGCGACCTCTTCTATACTTCCAGCCCGCTACCGCGGACGCTCCTGAGCGCCTCATTATCCAATACGCGCGACGCACCTTTACAGGATACTGGGGTCTTCCTCGATCGGATAATATTCCTCCTATTACCGAAGCCCAAGCCGAGGCACTGGATGCTTTGCACTTCACGGCTGAGAAGTACCGGGCGGCACTTGACTTCCACAAGGGCGACATTCAGTTTGCGAACAACTTGAGCATCTTCCATGCTCGCGAGAAATTCCGGGATTCTCCAGAGAAAAGGTGAGTGTGTTCAATATGCGAATTACTGTGTACAATTCCACTGATGGTATCTCGACAACAGGCGCCACCTCATCCGTCTCTGGCTGCGTGATCCTGAACTGGCATGGAAGACACCCGAGCCACTAAATGATGTATGGGATAGGGTTTACAAGGACGTTAAGCCGGAAAACTCCGTCTTTCCGCTGGAGCCAAGAGTTCGAAGCGCCAGCGACGGAAAGCCTGATGAGGACAAGTACCAGTAGACTTCGTAAACCAATTGACGCGAAGTTGGTTCAGAGAGACGCTCTACAGATACTAGTAGTATACCCAGAATAGCGGCTACTCCATGTTCATATTTTGAAGACTGTTTACAAAGAATGGGTTGATTGCATCTCTGGTAGTGTATCAGCTTCACATAATTGCCTGCAGCTGCATTCATCCTTGCTAGACTGCCACTGGTACACAGATAACCCCTTACCATGCTGCACCATCCGAAAAGGGCACCTCGAATTGGCGCGACTTCTAGATCGTAGCATTTCAGCTGGGCCCTAAACTCAACCATGCCCGCCGATTTAGTTGCAGTTGTTGGACATGCATCCTTGTCTGCTTGACTCGCATGGCTGGGCACCAACCTGGATATCCTGGTACCACATCACATCACAATCACGAATATGGCGACATGGGGAAAATGTGACCCATCTTCTCCCTTGGGAGTCTTCTCCGTCAAAGCGATAAGGTTTTGATGGCCAATTTATATCGTGCTCTCTATGATGAATGAGCCCATCCTTCCACAAATCCGCCCACTCCACGAGGCGGCTTGTGATTAAAAGATTGGTGTAATGTGAGACACAGAGCGGTAAAGGCATCACATGCACACATGTCACTCAATGGCATCAGACAAAAGTTCAATGTCAAATAGCCCTGGATAGGGGAGTTTAGCGATTAATAGCAGCCGATTTGATTGCGTTATTCATGCCTTGTATCGTCGCAATCAATGGTCTCGCATCCACCAGATGGGGGTCCACGGTGCCAAGCTCTCCATCAACGACTAGCAGAAGGTGTAGATCATCTTTGGGTAGCATCCCTAGCAAACGGCCCGGATTATGTGGTGCTCAGAAGCAGTTAAAATCTACTCAGGTCTCAGTTGAACTCATTTAAGCTTCTCGCCGGTGCATCATCCTTCTAATCAGTATACTAGTACTAATTGTCTAATACTGAATGCTACCCTCCAACATTACCTTCATCGCATATTATAACTAGCTGCTTATAGCTCTAGACACTTCCAGGCGATGCCTTCCTTCTGGCGGCGTCCATTCCGCAGCGGCGAAGAGCCTCAGGCTGCTGAAGTAGAAGAGCGTGGATCAACAGACAGCGATCCATCTGAGATTGTCGCTGGAAACACCTATTATGTCGCAGGCAAGGCAGCCAACAACAAAGAGACATCTTATCAAGATGCCTCTGGTGCGCCTGTGGAAGAGTCATCGCCCTTGGGATACGATGTTGGACCCATGACTATCTTGTTCCTCAACGTGAGCAAGATGATTGGCACAGGCATCTTTTCAACTCGTCAGTACACTACTCCCCCTATTGTTCGGTGGTGGTAGCTCTGCTGAAACAATAGTTTTTACAGCTTCGACAATTCTTGCTGGCACTGGCAGCATTGGACTAAGTCTAATATGGTGGGCTCTTGGCTTCTTGACATCGATTACGGCGTTCGCTGTGTATCTCGAATTTACCGCCTACTTTCCGTCACGATCTGGCGCCGAGGTGGTGTATCTCGAACAAGCGTTCCCACGGCCGCGCTGGCTGTTCTCGACGGCATTTGCTTTTCAATCCGTTATTCTATCATTTAGCAGCGCAAACTCATATGGTAAGAGATTGACCCGCGGAGCCGTGTGAGAAGAGGACCGCAATATCTGACCATACCTCTCACTAGTATTGGCGCAATATCTTTTCAAAATGACGGACCATACTCCTACAGATTGGCAACTAAAGGGAGTGGCTATAGCTGGTTACACTGTCGCTCTCCTCGGTATGTCTGCCTCTACGAAAAAAAAAATATTCAGGAAAGAGAAAACATGCTCATACAGCTATCCAGTCGTCATCTTGCACAATAGATTTGCATATAACTTGGCCAATGCAATCGGCTTTGTTAAAGTCGCTACACTGGTATTCATTTCAATCACCGGATTCGTAGTCCTCGGAGGACATACTCGTGTTGAGAACCCGACAGCCAATTTCCATAATTCTTTTGATGGGAAAGCTACCGCCTATGGAATTACGAATGGTCTATACAAAATCATTTTCTCTTATGCAGGATTCGAAAATGCTTTCAATGTCGTCAATGAAGTCAAAGTGAGCCTTCTTTTAGAACGATTTATTACTTCAATTCTTACATTTCTCGATAGAACCCTGTTAAGAATCTTCGACGGCAAGGCTACATTGCTATCTGGTCTGTCAGCATTCTCTACATTCTCACAGTCATCGCTTATTATGCTGCCAGTAAGTGAATAAATCTTTGTACTTACTTGAAAGCAAATCGCTAACTGCTTTTCATTTCAGTCCCAAAGCAAGACATCATCAAAGGCAAGCTAACCGTTGCCAATCTCTTTTTTGTGAATGTGTTTGGCAACAGCAAGCAAGTCAAGGCCCTCAACTTTCTTATCGCCATCAGTGCTTTCGGCAATATGGTAGCAGTCTTAATCGGGACCTCGAGAATCATTCGCGAGTGCGGTCGGCAGGGTGTGCTTCCATGGACCAAATTCTGGGTCTCGACATATCCTCTTGGTACCGCCCTCGGGCCCTATCTGTTCAAATACGGCATCACTCTTATCATGATTCTTGCCCCTCCTGCTGGTGATGCTTTTAATTTCGGTTAGTGTCACGATTCCGTCCTGGTTTTATCCATTAACATCTATTACTAACTAGGCTCACAGTCAGCGACCTTCGAATTTACCCCGGCTCCTTCTTCGACTTCTTGATGAGTGTCGGCCTCCTCATCGTGAGGCATAAACGAAAGGCTCTCAATCTACCGAGACCGGAGTTTAAAGCATGGGATATCGTTATCTGGTTCAGCATCCTGAAAAACCTTTATCTACTTATCATGCCCTGGTATCCTCCTGCAGGTGGCGCGACAGGCGGCGACGTGAGTTTCTGGTATGGTACATATATAGTCACTTCGATCGGCATGTAAGTTACAAGTCCTGAATACAACATTTCATGGCGATCGGTTACTAATTCGTTATAGTCTGTTGGCCTGTGTCGCTTATTATTGGCTTTGGATTCACGGTATTCCCTATTTTCGAGGCTACAAGATTCGAGAAGAGGTTGTTACTCTCGATGATGGATCAAAAAGCCACCAATTGGTCAAGGTACCAAATTCTGAGGTTGAAGAGTGGGATAAGACACATGATCATGCCGGGCGGATCATTACTGAGGCCGCTGAAGTGAGTGACAAGACAGCCAATAATGTTTTGGTTGTTGAAAAGGATAGCAACGCGTCTACCACAAACTGAGGTTACGTGCTACCAAATATTGCAAGTTATCAACACATGATAACATTTACCAATGCGTCTTCCAGTGCCATGACACATATGTGGTAAAAAAATTGCTTGATAGTTCCGTCCAACATAATTTCCGAATTCCTGCAGGGAGAGCTGTCCCCACAGCCTGTACGAGATTGGGGGCCTTATCTCTCATGGTGCTGAATCTCCCAAGGTTCAGTACTACTATCATTTGCCCCAGCCTAATATCTAGTAAAGCGGGTACTTTTTAGATTTGTTGGCAGAAAAATGATTGCATTTCTGGGTGCGTACTCATAGCCGACCCCAGCCCGGCGTACTCCGTACATAGGAAGCCTGTTGCCTTGATGTTACAAATTCTCACCGCTTCTGCAGCCACAATTCCTCCTTGCTTTAGATACCCATGAGCTGGAGAGAGACAAAAAGTCTTGGCAATGCTATTTCTGTAAGGAATTGAATCTTTCGCTTGGTTCATAGCGAAGCTGTTCATTATTCTGTCTACACCAGATATTGGATCATTGCGCCTGAACTCCTGGTCATAAATCCAGACTTTAAGCCGGTCTTCCACTGACAGAGCTTGTTTTTCTATTTGCCTGAGCAAAAAAAATCGACATACGGAGGTATGTAGTTTTATGATTCCATCCCTTGTGTGACGGAGACGCTGACAGTCTGCAGGGCTATCGGATAATTTGGCAGTGGCAGTGCTATCATGGACATTCATCATCTCGAGGGGATGCCAAGAGTCGTCGTCAGCACAAGTTTACGTATGACTCAGTTCCTGTATACGCTCAGCATAAATTCCAGCGCTTTATCGACCAGTCAAAACAGCCTTGAGCTTAGCTGACGTCGATCAGCTCTAGTATTTCATTTTGGGGGGCTATCTCTATTAGCCCCCTTTTCTGCTGTCTCAACAAATCGTGATTTGCTATTGTTAACTTTACAGCGTAGAAATGGGAATTTATCGAATGGACAGCGAATGTGTAGTACAGTGAGAAGCAGAAAACTCCACCAGCATCACGGGCAGAAGCATGGTTGAACCAATACTAATTGCTTCCTTATCAAGCTCTGTACATCAATAAATCTCATATCTCGAGTGGTTCAGGATGCCACGCAGTGCAAATAAGCTTAAAAAGATGGAGTAGGTCAATCTCGGTCAGATCTTAATCCAACGGAGACGGCCTAATCTCCAGCAGCAGAGACACATTCCAAGGGTACGGAGTACACCACCCACTATTAGGCGCCTTGGTATTTCAGCCGCTACGCTAGCAATAGCGGCCTAGACTGGATTTACTGATTGCCAAGGATCCTCATTGCTTATAGTATGCTCATCTTTCCGTAATATTCTCGGACCCCCGTTACATCTACCGTTCTTGTGAGCTGAGATTCGCTTGGTACGTCGGCCGCTTCCAGCTTCTGCTCGTCGCGTCTTGGCGCCAACGTTGGCTGAGCAAGCTACACACAAGGATGGGGCTATGGATAACTTTTCACGTAACCTCAGCCTCGGATACCGAAATGACAAGTACTGGGCCTAGCAAACACGGTACGAAATGTGCCTGAATCACAGGTAAGGCTGCAGGATGTGACATATTCCTGGTGCTGGGAAAGACAATGGCCGCTTATTAAGGAATTCAACTGGATCGTATCTCACCTGTCATCATGCAAGTCCTAGAATTGTGTAGCACGGGACTTCCAGAATCATCTCGGCCTACATGTGGTGTTGAGCGCGCCAAGAATAGGCCACGGCCAGCACGGCGGCAGTGAAGCATGGGTATCGGTAGGGCAAATCCATGAGCTGTCACTACCCAAGGGATTGGTTTCAGACTAGACAGGGTGGCGGAAATGTGTGACATCAGGAAACATAGTGCGTTTATCAGCCCCTCACCTAACACCGTATCTTAAGGGCAAAGTCTCATAAGCATAATCAACAACAGTGCGTCCCATATCTCCACCAGAGCAGCTATAGCACTCATAATTCTGGGTCGACATCATAAAGGAATTGTTTTACTAGTTGATAAGTAGAACACAAATGCATATGTTCTTTACAGATATTCACATTTCTCGAGATGCCTGATCTTCACCACCTTCATATACAGTCGCAGTTTGCGAACAGGTCATGCCCTCTTTCACTGACATTATTTGCCCAATGTATGTGCCTTTCCGGAGCTTCCTCTCCCTTTTCCGCTCCCGGTCCCGGTGGGCAGTGCTCGCCACACGGGTAAACTTCTTGAGAGGGCGAATGAACTGCGAGCATTCTCCCACACACCTCAAAGGCCCATATGCTATTAGGTCCAGCTGTTCTGCAGCCCCCAGAACCATGACAACGGCACCATCTCCTCCATCCCGAGGGTTTGCTCCGGAGAAGTTGGGGGCGTGAAAACGCAGATCATCTGTCTGCACTGCCCCGTAACAGCAAGCACCTGAGTTTCCGTGAACCTTGTTGTTTGCACGTATATCCCTTTCGTTCTATATTAGTGCACATACCCTGTCGCTTATCACTGAGGGTCGGTGTGACCATAGCCTGAATCCCGTTGGTTCTACCCGAGAAAAAGATGCGTATATGCATGGAGTGATTAGCGGCCAACTCCTAAAGAGGCAATGTAACCAAGAGGCTGATGATTTAGAGCAAGAGGTGTAGATAAAGGAAGGACATCCAATCTACGTTCTTTGCCTTGGTGCATGCATAAGCAAGGTCTCTTCCCACCCGTGGTTGGTTCGCTCCGTCTACAGATAACATCAAAGAGCGGAAACGCCGTGATCCTGGCCATTTTCTTGTTTATGCCAACCCTTCTACCCCTTCTCTTCGATATCCCGGTCGACTATCTAGTCTTTTGGACAAAATAGAAGCCATGGCCAAAGCGTTTGTTCCAGATGAAGAACTTTGCAGGCGGTACGCGCAATTTGCATCCCAGCTAGACCGGTGGCATTTCAAGATCATATATTGGTTCATGTTCGTGCTGAATCTCGTGATTCTGTTTATTGCATCTTGGACATACACAAAGTATGCCGCCCCCTTGGGTTCTCTTCTCTAACTCTTCTCTTCTTTAACTTTATCTACCATCATTAGACCCTCTTTATGCTAACTCAGTCTTGCTACAGAAGCCAGGAAACGAACGAACAATTCAGCCACGAACCACAGAGGCGATCTAGGAGCCTAATCAAGTACATGCTAATCTGCCTTGGCTGTGTTCTAGTTTCAGCCGCGGTGGTTGTTATGGAGGCCTTTTCACTATTAGCTCTGCAATTCTGCGACGGGGAGAATCTGATTTCTCTATACTGGTCTACTTGGACCATGATCCAAGTTGGGTCTCTGATTGCAATGATGGGCATCATCCTGGCTATGGCACATTCGCTTCGAAACAGAAGGCACCCGTAAGATGGTTGATTCTCAAAAAAAAAAAAAAAAAAAAAAAAAAAAAAAAAAAAAAAAAGCACCTACGAAATACTAACCACCTGTTGTATGTAGGCCATGGGCTCTTGCTTTAGGAACGCCCGTTCTTGTTATTGCCGGTTTGTTGCATCTTATCCACGATTGCACAAAGAAGCGGGTCAAGAAGATCAGAAACGGCTCCATCATGAAGAACAGTGTCCCCTCTATGAGTGAAGTGTAAGACCACTACATACCATTGCTAGTCAACTGGTTCTAACATCCATTGTCAACAACAGAAATACGATTCAAGGGAACCTTGAAGATGACCTCGAGAACTCTGTTTTAGGCGAGTTCATTGGGTTCACGGTCGAAGGCGGACCAATTGTCCGCTTCAACGACTCTATGCCGCTGAATCTCAACCCCGACTACGGATTTGAAGTTTTGGGATACTGTGATGGTACTCGACCTGTGGTAGCCTATCAAAAGGGCTGTATTCAGATTCTGCCCACTGCGGACAGGGACAAACAAGGCACGCCGAAAGAAGCCCGACTGCAACAGGAAGAGAAATCTTCAGACAAGACTCGGGAGTCTCGGTCGGAGGCGACTTGCAGCGGCGGATGATGGCATCGAGAGTTGATGATAAGTATGGATGAATAAGGAGGAAGAAATGGTGTGTGCGACTTAGATGTAGTGCTTGTTTACAGATTGTACCCGATGGTTGAGCGAGGGCATAAATATGGAGGTCTCTAGATTACTTTGACAAACCGAGGCAGCGATGGACACTAGGTATGCAGAGGTAGCTAGATGTAGCGATGGAATTGCTATTTTGATTTACGGGGTTCCCTTAAGCGGACGTCTTCCATACGGAGTGCAAGTGCATGGTCATACCTTGGAACAATTGAAGCTGTACTCAGTACGGAGTACTGTACTGGCTTAATCCATACGGACTTTGGAGGGGCAACTTCGAGAGTCGACAGAAAACGTGGCGGGGCAAAAATTGCGCGCTTGAGCCACAAGTCCGTTCATCGGCGCTTGCTAATCAGCTTCTCGCCCCAGCGATTGCTTCATCTTACAAATCAGCTCCAGAGACAACTTATAACACGCCGTTTTTGGCCTTGTCCGGTCAAGCATCTTGACGCCGATGCGCCGTTGACTCCCGGGCTAAGCAGCAGAGCCGCCATGGGCTTAGAAAAGGTCAAGCATGTAGTGCTGGTACGTCAAATCAAAAATACAGACCAAATCCTCCAACCCAGGTACAGCGTACTAATAGTGTGTGGTTTTGGCAACTACAGGTGCTCTCCGGCAAGGGAGGCGTGGGCAAATCTTCGGTGACGACGCAGCTGGCATTGTCGCTGACGCTCGCCGGCCATTCGGTGGGAATCCTCGACGTCGACCTGACTGGCCCATCCATCCCGCGCATGCTATCGATCGAGGCCTCCAAGGTGACGCAGATACCAGGAGGATGGGCTCCGGTTCCCGTCCACGAAGCTGAGCCAGAAACAGGCCTAGGGAGTCTACATGCCATGAGTCTGGGATTCCTGCTGCCCCAACGAGGCGATGCAGTGGTGTGGAGAGGCCCCAAGAAGACGGCCATGATTCGGCAGTTCCTCAAAGACGTGCTGTGGGATGAGACCGACTACCTTCTCATTGACACGCCTCCGGGAACCAGCGACGAGCACATATCACTTGCTGAAACGCTTCAGAGGGACGCCCGGCCAGGCCAGGTGGCTGGCGCGGTGGTTGTGACGACACCCCAGGCAGTGGCCACAGCGGACGTGCGCAAGGAGCTCAACTTTTGCGTCAAGACAGGCATCCGCGTGCTGGGAGTGGTGGAAAACATGAGCGGCTTCGTCTGTCCGCACTGCTCCGAGTGTACCGACATTTTCGGGTCCGGGGGTGGGCGGTCTATGGCGGAGGAGTTCAAGGTGCCGTTCTTGGGATCTGTGCCCATTGATGCGCAGTTCATTGCCCTCGTCGAAGAAGGCCAACGGCCGCATTACCCAGCGGGGACAGTGGTCAATGGCCGGGATATATCGAGCGATGAGAAGCCCGACAACCCACAGGACAATGGAGAGGGGGCGTTGGTGGACAAGTACAAGGACTGCTCGTTGTTCCACGTATTCGTAGGCATAACCGCACAGCTCAAGGAGAAGGTTACCGGGCCAGAAATTACATGACACTACACTGCATTCACCTGTTCCACTGTCTTTTTTTTTTTTTTTTTTTTTTTTCTTTCGTGATATACTGGTACTGTATGTAATTGTGCTGGAGCTGTGAGACTCGCGTAGGTGGAACAGCCCCCTCTTTGAAGCGGGTGCTTCCGTTGCCCACCCGTCTTACAGTACTCGATGTTACATGGAGGACTAAGCCCTAGGCACTCTTCTAGTAAACAAATGCTATTGCGTGAAACACCAGATTGCTCAGAAATGTGCACACAAGCTGGAATTGGTAGTACTGCTGTGTAGTAGGCAGTTTCGGTATCTCGAATGCTTACAAGTTACCGCATAATACCACACACCACACGCGTACTAAGACGTGGTGGAGTGCTAGCAAGGTTTCTCGTGGTGCTACGTAATGAGACACTCTGAAGCACGCGACATGCACCGTTAATCCCTTGCCTCGAGCTCCTGCATCAAGTAAATGCAGCTGGCTCCATCATACCTGATAAGCTCAGCAACTGCACATACTATGTACCTATACAGAGGTACATAGTAGTAGTACTGAGTCTCCAGTCTTAAGCAGGGCAACATGGACATGTGATGAAGGAGGCGCCATCTACTGCTCCAAGTGCTCCAAGCGCGCCCAACTTTAGGCGATGGAAGCCCAATCCCCCATTTACATGTCCGGTACCAGGACTCAAGCAGCTTTCAAGTATTTTCGTCACCTATCCAAAAGCCACACTGGCCAACGGTCTCTGGCAAGGTTTAAGCTGATTTCTTCTTCCGGTACCTAGGCAGCCCCGCCGTCCACTGTTCTACCCTCTGACCAAGCCCTGATTTGCTGGCAAAAAAAGACGATTAGTGGGTACCTCGAAAAAAAAAAATTACAGTCATCGTGATGTGATGTCAACAAGGTAAATTATCGTTTATACACGGGCATTATGGGATTGCACAGTAGATTCAACGTGTACACTATGGCTAGCTAATGCTGCGTCTTCATTATCCCTCCACCCCATCTGGCATCCATCTCTCCCTCTCTTTTAGAGACGACTACTGTTGTATGTAGGGAGAAATGGCCACGTCGTTTGCAGCCGTCCTTGTTTGCCATCAATCCATCAGGCTGTTGTACAGTACTTGACCTTTTTCCCCCTTGCTTGTTAGTGGAGCACGGCGCCGTAGCTGTAGCAGCAGGTACCTCAGCTGCATGCGCCAGTGGCCAGGTACTGCAGGGTACCCGATGCCCGTTCCCGATTAGGCTGCATCCATCCAGCATCACACAAACACAAACCTCGTAGCCAAAATAAAATCTCAACCCGCACAAACAATTCCAAACTCTGTTTCTGCACCCGCTGTCCAAACTCTACTTCGCCCCCTGATTTGATCCATCACACTCGGTGCTTTGTACATTCCTCATAGCAACCGTCTACTCCGCCTACACCGTCTCTCCCATCCACCCAGCAACCGCGTTGTCCCTCCAGATCCCCGCGGGGACAGAAAAAAAAAACTGGGAAAAGTATCGCCCTGCTGTTTTGCGCCCAGCAATTCGCAGCAGTAGGACGCCCACGTCACACGACCACCTGTCAATTCGGGAAAGCTTCTTGTAGCTCTTCTTGCGACTCCTTCGACCTACTGGATATGAAGAGCTAGACGTTTGCCCGTCCTCAAAAGACATTCTCCAACCGGCCGCTATCTCTAGTGGCCTGACTGACACTGCTCTGGTTCTCGCTTTGGCCTTCTATGCGATCAACTGATCTCCTGCGATTCCTCTTTTCGCGACCTTCAAAGTATGGCTTTGTTTACTCCCCTCCTCCGTCTCGAGCAGTTCATCACTGCAAGCGGTTCAAGCACGCACACGGACTGAAGACTGACCCATGGTTTCCATCTAGGCCCCGATAGCACCCCTCCAAGTAACCCAGATATTCAGATATTGAACAAATTGCAACCCAAGCCCGCCTACCCCAAGTCAACAGCTCCTAGCAAAATCCCCAGATCCGATACTATCCCTGAGTATCGGACAATACATCTCCGCGCAAAATTTCGTTGCAGAAGCGGTTCTTCTACCCTCTTTGTCCCCGGCCTCCATAACGTCCTCTCGAGACGTTAGCCCTTCCTACACCGTCTTGATTGCTGCTGGCTTCCGCCAGCGTCGTTGGACTCACCACATTCCTGTGGGCCTACTCTCTCAAGCAGACGCCGCAAAGTCTGTTTGAGTGGCAGCTAGTGCTCCGCGGACTCATCGTCAGACGGGCATAGCAACAGCGTGCTCGAATTTCCATCGGCCGTCTTTTTTTTCTTTTTATTTGTTCTTCTACTTTGGACTGCTAGTAGTAGCAGCAAATCATCAGCGAGAATGGCCAATCTTTCGGTCCCCAACAATTACACCTTTTCCCCGTCATCGGGAACACCCCACCTGACAATTAATCATGACAATGCCGCCGAGTTGGACTCGACCTATGCCTTTGAGGGTATGTGATTGCCTCTTGCGCGTCTACCCATGGAGTTCTGCTGCTAACAACATATGCTGTCCCCCAGGACCTGAAAAGCTCCTAGAGGTATGGTTCGCGCCGAGTGCTTCTGCACTCCCCAGGGGTGCCCAACCTAGTGGCCTCAAGGCCGTGTCCTCGGAGACTTGGGAGACCATGCTTGACATGGTCAACTGCAAGATTCTCTCTGTGCTCGAGTCCGACGCTGTTGATGCCTATCTTCTCTCCGAGTCGAGCATGTTTGTCTTCCCTCACAAGCTCATCTTGAAGACTTGCGGCACCACCACTCTCTTGCTTGGGCTGCAGCGTCTGCTTCACATCGCTGCCGAGCATGCGGGCTTCCCATTTGGCAACGCTACGTCTGCAAAGGAAATCAAGGCCGTTGCTACTCCTTATCGAGTCTTTTACAGCCGCAAGAACTTTCTCTTCCCAGACAAGCAGCACGGTCCCCACCGCAGCTGGAAGCAAGAGGTCAAGTACTTGGACGACATGGTTGATGGCGGCAGTGCCTACATGGTCGGAAAGATGAATGGTGACCACTGGTACCTTTACATCACGTCCCCTAACCGGGAGTTCACTCCGCCCTTGACCCCTGACTCGGAGAAGAATGAGGTGGCCCCAGCCAGCTTCTCAATTCCCGCCAACTTTGGACATGGAGGAGCTGGAAGCGACGAGACTCTCGAGATTCTGATGACGGATCTCGACCCAGAGAACGCCAAGCAGTTTTATCTGGCACACGCGAGTGCGGTCGCGTGCGACAAACTCTCTGCCGAAACCAGCAAGGCTCGTCAAGATGCCGTCAGCGGAACCTCGACTCCTCTCGGCGAGGTTGATGTTTTTGCCGACGGCATCGAGTCCGACCTGCATGAGCCTTGCGAGAAGCCCGGTGAAATCGAGGGCCTAACCACCGAAGGCCACGCCCTCGGCACGGTTGTGTCGGAACAGTGCGGTCTCGCCGACGTCTATCCCACCTCGGTCTACCCAGATGCCCGCATTGATTCCTACCTCTTCAGCCCGTGTGGATTCTCTGCCAACGGCATCATCCCTCCGCCCCCAGCCACGCAGGAGGGTGGCCAGGACAGCGGCGACAATGCCGGCCACTACTTTAGCGTTCACGTAACGCCCGAGACTGGTTTTTCGTTTGCTTCATTCGAGACCAATGTTCCAGGCGGCCAGAGCGGCCGGACCACTGCGGAAATCATCGAACATGTTGTCGAAATCTTCAAGCCCGGCCGCTTCAGCGTCACTTTGTTCGAGGCCAAGGGCCGCAGTGACAACTTTTACGGCTCGGCCAAAGCTGAAGCCAAGGGCCTTGCTGCCCAGCGCTTCATCGATTCCGTTCGCGGATACCGCCGCATTGATCGCATTGTGCATGACTTTGAGGACTACGACCTCGTGTTCCGCTTCTATGAGCGCGAGGGCTGGATTGGTGACAAGAAGGCTCGTGTGGGCGAGGAGATGTGATGGAGACGACCAACAATGGGATATTGAAAGGAACGTGGGTATTGGATTGGATCTGGAGAAGAAGAAGATATCCCCTCTGTTTCATTCTGGACATTCCTTTTGAGATCTGTTCTATTCGCATTTGCATCCACATTTGGCGACTGCCGATGACAGTCGACTGCGATTTTGGCTTCATAGTTTTTTGCATAGTATTTTGGCTTCTACTGTCATTTATGAATAACGCCTGCGCCTCATATGCATACCATTGCACTGTTTCTACACAACTTACCGAGTGAAGTAATTCTCGAATCTGCTGGTGATCTGGATGAGTATGACCAATGGACTACAGTGTACGTACTCTGTAGAGTGGATTTAGCCAACTGCTTATCGATAATGCGAACCGGTAAGGCCAAATTTTCCCAGTCTCCACTTCACCAATTTTTTTTCCAAAGCTCCCAAGAGGCATCACCAAAAACTTCATCCAACCAAACCTGCAAATCAACGACCAATTGGCGCACCACAGGCTCATACAGAACCTCGTTGACCAAATCGCCCGCTTTTCCCAGCTCCTCCGAATTTCCCCCCACCCCGAACCGACCGCCCATTATGCATCTCATGTATACCCTCGACGCCAATGGCAACCGCCTGTACACTCTCAAGAAGGTCGCCCACGGCCAGGTCACCAAGTCTGCGCATCCCGCGCGCTTCTCGCCCGACGACAAGTGGTCCCGCCAGCGCGTCACGCTGAAGCGCCGCTTCAACCTGCTCTTGACGCAGCAGAGTGAGTAGCAGCTCGTTGTGCTAGGGGGAAGTTTGTGTGTGTGTGCGTGTGTCTGACAGTTTGTTACCAGAGGAGGAGGCTATGTAAATTCGCATCATTGAGATGCCCTCAAGCCATTGGCGGAAAACACCTAGGCGGCTTTAATTGGGAGCCGCCTCGGGCGTACTTTTTGAGGGCAATCTACACAACACCCTTCTGCCTGTTGGCGATACAGGACGGAGAGGACGGCAAACTCTGACTTGGAGACCGACACGGCCAGTCACCTAGTCTAGATGGTCGGCTTTGTTCCCGTCGCTTGGTATCGACGGCAATATATAAGCGAGAATTGTTTGTTTGGGGGCAGCTATAAGAATGGCTGCTTGGGGGAGTGTGCGTCTGGCGAAAAACTTGACTAGATGGATGACAAGTTGACTATGTTCTGGAATTGGATTTGGCGTTTCTTGGGCGATTACATGTACTTGGGTTCCTTGGCATATACGCAGATATAAAAAAACGAAAAGAATACAAACCTCTCTTCAAAGAGATGTACAAATCTGTCATGCATTTTCCTTTCGTTCATTTCTTTTTTTCCGCATTCGTGTATATATATATATCCGCGCGCGCTCTCTAAAATTCATACAATCATGATGGACATATCCTTCTGCATCTTCTTTCCAACTTTATAACAACCGTAGCCAGTCCCTCGCCATCTACCTCTTCCGCCTAGAGTTCACGGTGCGTCCTGCACCAACCTTGATCTTGCCGCCCGCCCCCGATCTGTTGCCCGTCAAAAGACCAGGCAAGAAATCGTCGTCCATCAAATCCTTCTTCCTCTGTCTCCGCTGGTCATCCAGTGCCTTGACGTGTTCCTTCTGGTCCTCAGCCAGGATCAAGTCTCTGCCCCAACCATTCTTACCGCCAACGTTCTTGGGCAGTCTTCCGTTGGCACTGCCGTGAACTGGCTTCGGCACGCTAAACACATTTCCGCGGTTGTTCCACTGGAAGTTCTGCTTGAGATGGATCTTGAAGTTTCCGTGCTGGTCTGTTGAACAACTGGTCCTCGTAAGGGTGCTTTGACCGCACTTGGGGCAAAATTGCTTGTTCATGTCCTTGGTAATGTTGAAGCAGCCGTGACACCGCAGGACCCACGTCTTGAGATACGTGATGCGAGAGAAGGATGGTGTGACGAGGTTGAGGTTGATGCGCAGTGCAACGTTTTGCATGGCATAATCGGAGGTCAGGATGGCAGCCTGCAGAGTTTTGGGAGGAGCTTTGTCATTGGTGCCGGATGCGCCAGAGTCTATGGCTTGCTGCTTCTTGAGGTTGGAGGGAGTGATCCATCCCTCATCATCAGACTCCTCTGAAGCCTCTTCGGGCTGCTGTACAGCTGGGGCAGAATATTGGGCCTCATCAACTGGTCCTGATATCTCAGATTGTATGGTTTTCTCTTCACTGCTAGAGGAGGCTTCCAGACTAAGATTCTGCAAGTCATTGTTGAGGCTAGTCTCGGCATGAGGCTTCGACTGGGCACCCGTTTGTTCTTCTGCGCCTTCCAACGCCTGTTCGTGATCGGCGATTTGTTGAGGTTCATCTGCTTGTGTTTGTTCCTCTTGCGCTTCGCCTGTTGGCTTATCCTTCTGCGGCTTGCCGTTCAATCCTTTCTGGTTCGGTGTGTTCCTCAATCTCCAGTCGCCTCCGTTTCTCTCGCATTCCAGCTCGTACCCCAGCGCGAGCACCTCCATATCCGGTCTGCTGAGCACTCCATAATCACCAGTCTTTTTCGCAAAGTCGGCAATGAACTTCAAGCTCTCAGGCCGAGGGGACCGCAGGGTGACGAACGGCAACAGCGTCGTTTCGACTCTTGACCTAGTCGCAGCGTCGCGGATTTCGCTGATGATGTTGGGAAGGGTGTAGAGCTTTTCAGCCTTAGCAATGAGGACACTGGCAGGAGGATCGTTCTTGATCAGCGGGCCGGTATCGAGAACGAGGCTGTGAATTGGTTTCGTTGTTGCGACAGTCGGAGTCGCAGACGGCTCTATAGGTTGAGCCAACGGGGCAGCCATGGCGGCGGCTTACAGGGAGATCTGAGAGAGATTGCCTATCGAATGGTTTTATCAAGGTCGCATAAACTCGGAGGGCTTGATGAGCGCAAATACAGTGTCAAGGTGGTTTTGATAACGATTATCCGGTCCTTGTGGTTTTTGGAGGGGCAATATGTATCGCTACACAAAATTTGGTCTATCGATAAGATAAGAATTTTTTGGATGTCTGATTTCAAAGAATTGCCCAAATGAGAAGATGGAGCACGTGCGGCGAAGGAAAAGCATGACATAAGCTGCAAGTCTGCATCTTCAGCGTTGCAGAAGGGCATTCAACTACAAATGCATGCGCGTTGGAACATAATGGATTATTCCCGAGCAGGCGATGGATATCAGAAAACATAAGAAATGCGATATTATGTATAATTGCCAGCATTCATCTCTCATGATTCAATCAGCAGTCGCCCAAGTGTGGGAGTGGATTTTGTCTCGATCAGTGCCTTAGGCTACCTTACCCTATACCAGTTTTATTTTCTGCAGCTCAAAATCGCAAACAGCGATGTCAAAATCCATCTGTAGATGAAATATTCTAGCTCTCATCTGGGAGATTTCAGTGGCTCGATTACCCTACGATTAGTATTCTACTCTGGTTTGCCGGAATTTTTCACTTATATGGGTAAAAGGGCCTGTAATACATGCCTCTGAGATATCACTGCTATCCTCCATCTTCATTCCCAAACAAACTCGATTAAGCCAGCGTGGGCAATGAGAAACTTGCAAAACAAGTGCAAAACAAGTACAACATGGTAGATCATGCTAAAGCATTGGCAAGGCGACCCTGCCGTGATACCTCATGAAAGTCATCTAACGTATTCTCCGTCATCTATATCTATAAGTCCGTGTATCGAACCATCGGTTATCTCCCATCCATGCAGCTGGTCAGGCATTGATGCTTGCCTGCATTCAAATCGGAATTTGATACTACTTGTTTTTTTTTTCTTTTTTTGGGGGGGAGGGGGGAACAGAGCATGCTAGACACTGCCCAGTGCATCAACCTACTTCGTATTCAAGCCTAGTTCAAATATCAATGCAACATTATCATCCTTATTCGATCATGCAGCACTAACTTCTTGCAACACACTGGGGTTGCTTTAGTGTTTCCCCCCTGATTTATCATCTCTTATTTCCTTCAAATGACCTATTAGTCTGTTTTACTAAGGATTTATTTCTAATATTGTGTACCTGTAAGCTGCTGGAGGTTTTACTCATAATTATCTGCAATCTCAACTTAGTGCAGACATTGTGCAATGCCTTATCAATTGGGCTCCCCATTGGAGCAATAGGGATAGATATGATTGACCGTATGTGGGGGAGAATTGGAGATTTTTTATAGAAATAATTTGGTGATTTGTTTGCCACAGTAAGTGACACAATGTCAGGAACAATGTCGGTAAGTCGTTTGATTAGGCAACCATGTCCACAATGCCTTGACAGGGATTGGTGTGATGGATATTGTAACTGAAGCGGAACGGCATACGCTCCGTCCTCTGAAGCAGCCTCATGGGGAACACCACTTGCTACGATATGGAATCTCCATAAGCCTTCAAACAGGCGAATATGAAGACGTATATTATGCAGGCAGTGGGCGTAGCATCTCAAGCGTCTTTCCGGGGCTCCAGACGGGGTTTTTTGGACCCAGGGGATTCAATTGAATAACAGATTGTCATCTTGAATGTCCGCACCGCGCGCTACCCCTGGGCCAGTTGGGGCATATTACGATTCGCCCAATAGAAGTGATTACGGCGTAAAGGTCATCAATGTGGAGAGCTGAATTTCTTCTTTGGCAGATCGTGGCCAAGCATGGCAGAAACTCGGCAAGGCTTTTGCGCAGGTACGAGTATAATATTCTTTACCGCCGACCTGTGTAACATTGGCTAATAGGTGGTATTCCGAGAAAACGCGGTCTGCAGGTATCCGGATGTTTATTGCATGTACAGGTACGTAGCATCTACTCCGTAGAGGAGTGATCCTGAGCAACTCGCAGGCACCGCACGGCTGCTTGTGGACAAGGGGCAGGATATGTCACGGTGCTTGGCTTTGGTGCTACCTAGCCGGGGGCCGCCGGGTCGGTGCTCAAAAGGGCAAGATACTGAGATGGCATGGCGGTAAATGGGGATCGAAGCTGGGAACAAGGCATTCAGTAATACGGAGCATTCAAGCTACTGATGAAAATATGAAGGGGATGGAATTCGACAGACCAACTCGCACCCGTGTTTTCCGTAACCAACCGGCAGGCACACACACACACACAAAGGCTCGGAATACTATACTATGTATGTACATGGACTAAATAAGAGCTGATGGTTGGAGTGGGCGCATGTCAGCTGTTTAGGAGCACAGGCTATATGTGATGGGTGGCAAGTGGTGAGATGAAAGTGCGGGTGGAATCCAAAATGGCTAAAGACGACACCAGTAAACGAAAAGATTACGGACGACTTATACGAAGTTTGGTATAGCTCCGTTCTGGGTAGCTTTCGAGAAGGTATATGGAAGTGATCGTCGGCATTAGCGCGGCAGGGCTAGTCTTCAAGAGGCTAACGACCAGAGAGGCTACTGCAGGTGACGGTGACAAAAAAAAAAAAAAAAAGGAAAGAAAATTATAGCACGATCAATCCATTGATAATGTGGCTGGAGATGGCCGGGTTTGTACAGCGGCTCGGCCCCCGTAAGGTTCGCTAGGAGGCTCTGCAGGGGCAGGCTAGAAGGGCCTGGAGGTTTAGGGGGGTGCTAGACCTGCTGGAACCTGCTGGACCTGCTGGAAGAGGCAGCGCTAGCCGGCATGGAGAGCTGCTATGGGCTCGAGACTCGAATCTGATCCGTGTCTGGTAAGTCGTATGGATCACATACTAGGTACTACTGTATGTAGTATATAACGATGGCCTACCTGTCCGGAGAATTTGTACTCCGTTGTTACCGTGACGGACCGATCTGGTGCCTCGGTCTCAACGATACGTACAGTACAGTACAGTACAGTACAGGAGGCAGCAGACAACATCGTGTTGGGTCAGTTGAGGCTTACGCAGGCACCAGACGCACTTGGCGCGGCCGGCAATGAGTGCCGCAAAGTGGTGTGCAGAACTTTTGGCCGTCAAGCCATTGGATCTCATTTTGGTGCCCCCCTAGGCGCTGGGCTACTGCTAATCTCGGCAGTGTCATCCATTGATGATTTTCCCCCCGAAGACAGCGGCATCCGTCTGATTCCTTGTCCTTGGAGGCTTGATGATTTTTTATTAACCTATACCAATTACTCGCCGTGACGGAAGAAGAGTCGTAGCCAGCCTTGGCCACGTCCTAAGGTACCTTGTATAGGTATGTATATGGTACCTACAGTATCAAACCGTGCCCGTACTTGTCTGTACTCGTATCTACACCCAAGTTACCCAGGCCGTCTCCGTACCTGTCCCTGAACAGGCATACCTGCGAGAACTCCGTTGGCCACTGCGCTCGCCCGACGAGGCATTATTCGAGCAAAAACCTGGCTATCCGAGCCATTTCTGCCGGATTCTTGACACATCAAAACTGGCACTGAGTCGCAATAGGATCCATCTTGTATGCGGCAGTGGACTGCTTCAGCGAGTGTCCAGTGGACAGCGCCTGGCCTCAGTGGGCTCAGTGGACCGGAGATGGACCCAGCAGTGGGTTGCCTCAGTGGACTTGGTGGATCGCTGTAGGGCTCCGCCCAACGCAATGACGTCGGGTTTTGGGTTCGGGCTAGAAGAAAGAAGTGGAAGAAAAAAACTTGAGCCGCTCGCGACCCACTTGGCGGAACCTCGCCTCTTCTCTCAAACGACAACCCACAGCGACGACAATCCATGCCTGTGCGATTCACGGAAAGGACGGCAGTCCGAAATACAGTAGCAATGCAGACTCACCTCCATGTTTGCCTCGACGAACCGCCCGCGACATGTTTTTACGTACAAGAATGCGGAGAAACGCTGCTGACGCCAGATGCTGGCGATGTGGTTTGCGGGGAGGTCTGGGGTAGAGCCTCAGCTAAAGAAGAGATTGGGATGAATTGGAAAGGATGTGACGTGATAGAAAGGGTAGAGGAGAAGCTGCAGACAATGGGGACATCAAGTTGAACTGGAAGAGCAAGTCGAAGGCTCCCCTGCGCCCCAAAACACCGTGGACGAGCATCGTGTTGGCCAAAGTGGAGGGCTGCCGGAGTCTAGATGCACGAGGCTACTCTACTGTGCTCAAACAAACAAGCCACGCCAGTCATTCTCATCGAGGCCGCGCTTTTTCTTCCCTTCCTAAGCATAATGGAGCACCGAACACGGAGAGTTCGCGCCATCTCGTCCCAGCATGCTCTGGGAAGATCCGGTGGCCGGAGGCTTTCGCACCTCGAACCTTGGGAGCCCAGCCCTTACGCCCACTCCATCCGTGGCGTTTCTGCCCCGACGACACGGCCACCCCGGTTGCCTCCTCTGGATCATGCAGATGCAGCCTCTGCAGCCTTATTAGCTTGTTTGATGAGTGCTTGGGCTCACTGCCTATGCTCCATCTTCGGCCCTTTGCCTCGCCTGACCACAAATGGCAAACCCAAAATACGACGCTTACACTTCCAATACCTTATCTACCTGCTCCGTAATTCGTCGAGACGAAGCGCTTGGGGATCGTATTGGATCTGCACAAACCATATACTTGGGGTATTAAACTGCCTCTTCCTCTTCCACCACCGCCGCTCTTTTCGTCTCGTTTCCTCCTTCCTCCCATCCATACACCTCACTGGGTTATTAAATTGATAGACTGGGTGTTGACCCTTTAGTCTCACCTCGATTCCATTTCCATACTTCTTTCCGTATATCCTCTACATTACGTAAGAGTATACCGTCTCTTTGGGTCTATACCCACAAACTTCTCTCCCATACCCAAAAATCCTCCCCCCCTCCACCATACTCTCAATATTCGACGTCTCCTACCTTTTATCTATATCCCATATACACACGTATCCATCATGTCTGAGACATCCATTACTTCGCCACCAGTCTCTGAGAAGAGCCCCTACGATGTGAAGAAGATGGTCTGCCCCAACCTGTCCGATGAACCGCCCATTGCCGGTGAAACGGGCGACGAGTTCAGCGAAGACTCTGAACGCGCCATCGCAGAGGCGGGCGAGCACAAATTCCACCGTCTGGGATGGAAGCGACTCACCGTCGTCCTCATCGTCGAGGCTATTGCCCTCGGTAGCTTGTCTCTGCCATCTGCCTTTGCGGCTCTCGGCATGGTGGCTGGCACCATCTGCTCAGTGGGCCTCGGTCTTCTTGCCATCTATACCAGCGATCTCGTTGGCATGGTCAAGATCAAATTCCCCGAAGTTGCCCACTATGCCGACGCCGCCAGGTTGGTTGCCGGCAGGTTTGGATATGAGCTTGTCGGAGCCATGTTCGCCTTTCAGCTGGTTCTGCTTATCGGATCTCACTGCTTGACAGGTGCCATTGCCCTGCTCAACATCTCCGACAACGCCATCTGCTCTGTGGGCTTTGCGGCAATCTCTGCTGTCATCCTCTGGCTCTTGGCACTTCCTCCCAGTTTCACCGAGATGGCTATTCTGGGCTACATTGATTTCGCCTCAATCATTATTGCCATTGGTATCACCATGATTGCCACTGGTATCAAGGCTGGCAACGCCGAGGGCGGAATGTCTTCAGTGCCCTGGTCAGCGTGGCCCAAGGAGGACCTGACTTTTGTCGATGGCTTTATCGCCATTACCAACATTGTCTTTGCATACAGTTTTTCAATCTGCCAATTCTCCTTCATGGACGAGATGCACACCCCCAAGGACTATAAAAAGTCCATCTGGGCTCTTGGCCTCATCGAGATTGCTATCTATACCATCACCGGTGCAGTCATCTATGCCTTCGTTGGACCGGATGTCAAGTCTCCGGCTCTGCTCTCTGCCGGCCCCCTCATCTCCAAGGTTGCCTTTGGTATCGGCCTGCCCGTCATTTTCATCTCGGGCTCCATCAACGGCACTGTCGTCGGGCGTTTCATTTTCTCACGGGCCTTCAAAGATTCCATCATCAGATACATCAACACACCTAGGGCATACATGATCTGGGCTTCGATGCTCGCTATCCTCACCATTATCGCCTGGGTTATCGCTGAGGCCATCCCCTTCTTCTCCGACCTTCTCTCCATCTCGTCGTCCCTTTTCATCTCGGGCTTCACCTACTACTTCCCGGCCATTTTCTGGTTCGTGCTTCTACGTGAAGGAAGCATATTTGAGAGGAAAAACCTTGTCCACCTTATTTTGAGCAGCATTTCAATGGTTATTGGTCTTGTTGTACTGGTGGCGGGAACATATGCCAGTGTTGTCGACATTGTAAGTCTCACTCTCCGGTGCTGTCCTAAACCAAGACTAATGCGTGACTACAGAAAAACCAATATCGCAGCGGAACCGTTCGGGGACCCTTTACTTGTGCACCTTTGGCGTAAATTGCCTGAGTGCTGTTTATGGAGCTGCAAAACACTTTTATGAAGACATGAATTTCGTTATTGTATCATGCGTTTCTATTATTTATAGTTTTAGGTTAGGCTAGTAGTGATACCAAGTTGAAGCTTTTCTGCCCAAAATACTCGCTGTCCCTGTTAGTCAATCATCTAGATACGACACTCTATTCCCAACGACGGCCTCTGCCATCACACAGCCGATTCGCATCCATCAAGATTAACTTCCCGCCGTGATAAACTTTGCGGAGCACACATACCTCGTACACGTACCCCGTATCATGTGAAACAAAAAAAGTCCCGCATAGATCCGCCGATGATATCCGATGGTCTAGATAAACTGGTGGAGTTGAGCGGACCCGATCACATCTACATAGCCGTTTAACTTTATCTTGCGGCTACTCCAAAAAAAAAAAAAAAAAAAAAAAAAAAAAAAAATAATAATAATAATAAAAAAGCGGAGGACTATTAATAAGTGAGTAGTGATCTTTATTACCGAGTGAATTTTTGGTGGCTATTTTCGCGTTGTCTTGAGGAATTGACTCTGAGGGAAGGCCCGAGGCGTACCACCGTTTCATCCCAGCATGGGTGGCTTGGATATTTTCAAGATTGAGGGCTGAAGCGGGGGGATCGGATAAAGTTAGTTTGCCAGTCTGGAACCTTGGCTTGCCTTGGTGTGAGTAAAGAGAGTTTGCGTTCGATCTATGGCGTCGCCAAAAGAGGTAAGTAGGTAAGGTCGTGGTGTTGCAAAATTCAATGAGTTCGAGTGGTGCGGGAGATGGTAGCTGTTGGCTTCCAGCGTATTTCAAGCTAAAGGGGGTTGTGATTACATCTATCTGTGGACGATCCAATGTAGAAACAAACATTGTCCATTGAGGAATGGGGTGACGGCAACTCCTGTGATATACCTGGCACTAAAGATATGGCTGTGTCCATACATGTAGATGGTTCAACGGCATTTGTTGGAGAAACATGGGCCCCGCTTCTCTTCGCTTCCGTCGGCAATTTCACGAGAAAGGCGATACCCCTCCATTCGCCTACTCGGACGTTCAAGTTGCCTTGTATCAGTATGCTCAGTTTATGCTGCTATCACCAAGGGCTTCCATTACCCGAGGAGTCTTGAAACATAAAGTGACCAAGCGGCACATGCTACATATACATACCTTACACATTTGGGTGAACTGATATTACGTGCTACCAATTTCCCAAAATGACGATTTTGTGGCAAACATTTGCAAGATGCAGAACGCTTCACATACCCTCAAGACACTCATATATTTACTCTCAAATAAAGTCAGGTACTGCCAACGTCAAATCACTCCCGATCCCCTCTCAATGGAGAGGCATAGCCACCACAAGGGGTAAAACTCTACCGTTGAATGGCATCACAGTCGTCTCTTTGGAGCAAGCCATCGCAGCTCCCTTTTGTACTCGGCAGTTGGCCGACATGGGCGCTAGAGTCATCAAAGTTGAGCGCCCCGAAGTGGGAGACTTTGCTAGGGCATATGATTCGCGTGTGAATGGTATGTCGTCGCACTTTGTATGGACCAACCGTTCCAAGGAAAGTCTTGCGCTTGACCTGAAGGCCCCGCGCGACTTGAGCATCTTGAAAAAGCTTCTCCTTCGGGCCGATGTCATGGTGCAGAATCTGGCGCCGGGTGCGGCGGAAAGGCTTGGGCTCTCATACGAGCAACTTCAAAAAACAAATTCGGGCATCATTGTATGCGACATCTCAGGTTACGGCTCGCACGGGCCGTATCGTGACAAGAAGGCGTATGATTTGCTCGTGCAGAGTGAATCGGGCATGCTTGCTGTAACAGGCGGCAAGACGGAGCCGGCTAAGACTGGCATCTCTATAGCAGATATCGCGGCCGGAATGTACGCCTATTCAAACATCCTGGCTGCACTTTTGGAGCGTGAAAAGGCCGGAAGGGGCCGTCGTATCGACATCTCGATGCTAGAAAGTATGGTCGAATGGATGGGTTTTCCCATGTATTATGCCTTTGATGGGCAGCAGGGGCCAATGCGAGCGGGTGCATCTCACGCGACGATATATCCGTATGGACCCTTTGAAACGGGAGACGGTGCTTCTGTAATGATGGGCGTGCAGAATGAGCGGGAATGGACTACTTTATGTCGCCATGTGTTGGGTGACGCAGCTTTAGCAACAGATGAACGGTTTGCAAATAATTCCCTGAGAAGTACTAATCGGGCGGAACTGAAGAAGATTATATGTGCCTGTTTCTCTAAGCTCACTGCGGGCGAGGTTATTGAGAAGCTGGATAAAGCGGGCATTGCTAATGCCAGCGTCAATGATATGCAAGGAGTGTGGAACCATCCACAGCTGCGAGCGAGGGAGCGTTGGGTTGAGGTGAAGACGCCGAGCGGAATCGTTCCTGGGCTGCTGCCACCTGGAGTTGATAATGCTTCGCGGGCCAATATTGGAGAAGTTCCAAGTGTGGGACAACATAATGAGTCCATATTGGCGGAATTTGGTATACGGGAGGAAGACTAGAATACAGTGGGATTTAAGGAAAGTCACCTATGAATGAGGCAATGCATGATTTCCCGTATTACTACCGTCCATATCAGACAGCATGGAGAGAATTTGCATCAGCGATCTGTGTCCGGCGTGAAAGCACATAGATCTCTCCTTATCCCTACCCCATATCTCTGTGCACGTCTCTAAGGTTTCGAGGATTGTCTGTCTGGGCGGTATGGAAAAGCCATCTGCGAGTGGTGCGTCGACTAGTAGTAAATGAATGCCGGCTGTGAGAGCGGCCGCGAAGAAGTCAAGCTTGTACATACGGCCTAATAGATCCCGGTTGTCGGGATTTACCATATGCTCGCAGAAATCTCGGTGATGGACTAAGATTGCTAGGCTACACTCGAGAGAAGCCCAATAAGAGACGGGGTGCAATGTGGGAGCGTTGGGACGCAATGCGTGGCAGCGATGAAGGACCATTAGGATGCGGCGGAAGAAAATGTCGAGGACTGCACGCATGGGGCTTGTGTAGCCGGGATGTTCCAAAGTGGTGGCCATGAGCCTCCTAATGTCGGCGTTGTATGCGAGTATCTCGTCGTATGAAGGCCTTTCGGTGCTGGAGTTTACTCTGGCTATAATTTTGCATATGGTGGGAAATGAATCGCTCAGAGATAGCCATGGGGCGAGCTCCTCATTATGAGACAAGAGGACATCTTGGACCTCATTTCTTTCGAGGATATCGTCCGATGAAAGAAGACAGGGCATGCCAGTGATCGCCGCTGTTTGTATGCAGAAATAAACTATGGTTATCCATAAAATTTGGCCGGATTGCCAATCGGAATAAGTCAACGCATTCTCTTCTACAGGAGGCGAGAGCGGCGGCTTATGGAGGCCTATACAAACGGCGAGTCGTACAACGATGCCAAGCAGCGTCCAACTAGCATCAAAAGACCAACATGATCCATTGGCAAGTTGCTTAGCAAGGACCATCAGACAAAACGTCCGCATCACTGACATGCTTGGCCGGACCATGAATGGCGTCTTGGCTAAGCAGGCTTCGGCCGCTAGACAAAGATCGATTGTTGGTGTCACATCTCGAGTCTTGGCGTAGTAACCTAGTGCTAGCACCATGAGAAAGCTGGACAACCAGGAGACGTCAATTTCCGAAGGATCGTTCCAGAAGCAGTTGATCTCATCGATGAAGCGAGCAGGATCCATGATTGGATGTACAGGCTGGTATAAAGCAAAATAGGCGTCGACAAAGGTCATGTAGTTGTCGCGGTAGCTACAGATAAGACTCCGAACCTTGTCGAGTGACGAATATTTCATGGCACCTGGGCTGTTGAAGGGGAAGTTGCTGGGAAGGAGGATGTCAGTCGAGCAGTCAACATGAGGCATTTTGAAGTCGTCGGCACGAATAAACAGATGGCCAATGTTGAGGGCACAAGTCTCGAGCTGATTGTTTGGTCCATTCACCAATGTTAGCAAGTCGGGATGTCCCCTATTGACGACGTGCGCGGTGCTGAAAGGGTATCAGGGACTCTTACGCGTAATATGAGTGCTTTCCAATGGGTTGTGCCTCTGCGCCTCGTATGCCACGATATGGAGATGTCTTTGGGATCTTCTCTTGGCTCTACGAAGCCACTATCCGGTGCAACATCGCTCGCTGAAGCTGAAGAGTCATTCTCGACTCGATGAGTGTATGTGCACTGTCGACCCCAGCCGGAGCGACGGCATCGTGAGCAAGGCAGCTGCTTATCACATCCGACTTTGAGGCGATGACACCGTGTGCAGGAGAGATGCGCGCGCTGTCGCCTCCTGACTGTTTTTGAGCCCTGATCTCTCTTGGAGGTGACAGTGTCAGATGAAGGCGCAGATCTGTCGCTTGGAGATGGTGACTGATCGGTACTCGAACGCCCAGAGGCGTTGCTGGTGGCGTTGCTCTTTGCAATGGGAGGATTCGATACCGATTCCGATTGTGTGAAGCTGAGCGAACAGCTGGTTTGAGCCCGGACACACCTCTCACACGACGGTTTGGTCTTGTCGCAGCGGAGCTTCAAGAGGCGACATCGGCTGCATGCCTTGATTTGCCTGGTATTGGGCATTTGGTCGTCACGATCAAGTTCCAACTCCGAATACGATAAGCATGAATCTGGCGCCTCCGATCGTTAAGGTATTATTCACAGATTTGCTGAGATGTCGCTGTTCTGAGTGATTAGCTGCTCGTCCGGCATTTGCCACATGTTGATGCAAGTAGGGCCCTTATATGTAGTGCCATCAGGCTTTTTCCAAGTAGCAAATTTGCCCGGATTTAGTGCCTGATATGTTTCGTATACCATGCACTTAAGAGCGAAAGGATTCGATTTATGCTTACACATGGCCTGTTGCGTGATAATATATACGGACGGCACTCCTGCAAATGGACATGATTCGCCGCCCTGAAAATATGTTCATGATGAGAAACTGCTGAACCAACAACGTATTTGATGACGCAGGAAATGATGCTCCACGGTCTCTTGCAATTATCTTGCCCATGTGTTACAGGTGGCGCTTCGCCTCCTTCGGCCGAGCTTACAGCCCGCTTATGGCCGAGTGGCTGTTCAGTTTCCGGTTTCAGTGAAGACACAAGCCACCATGTTGCTGTGTCGCTACTTCTAAAAGAAGGAATTATTATCAAATATTTTAAGGGGAACTACGGAGAACCTATAGGTGAAATCTATTGCTTGCGAAAACCCCATTCTAGCCGAATCTAGGCTTCGGATCTAGCACGGTGACGAGGAGTGATTGGATGGACGATTGGTAAGCGTGCTGGTTCTCTGGGATTCTGTCGGCACATGTACTGTATCTATTTAGCTATAATCAGCGTACATATATGCATATATGGATTTGGCCATCCATGGATATTCATATAGTATTGGCTCGCGTTCAATCATCAGATCTGGTGAGCCTGCGCTTCGTCGGTCTGCCTTGCTCAATGGCAGCTGAAGCGCTACAATGCAGGGATCAAAATGCGGGGTCGGCTTCGGCTTCATTAGACCGAGTTTAACGGCATTATACCTGTGGCCTTCATTCGCTGCGCTGTGTAGGATCTGGGGTGTCAGCTCAGTACCTTGGTTAGGTGTCAGCTCCGTACCTTGGTTAGGCATTACTAAACAGGCTGCTGAGCGGGAGGATGGTCTCTGCCTTACTGAGCACCGCCTACTATCAACTCATAAGTATCAAGTGTTTTGCTTCTCTTTCTTGCATGGTGATGTACAAATCCCAGTGTTCTCTATTCCCCAAGGTCGCTACATACACGTCAATATCTCACCATGGCTTCACCCAAGTTTGATCGCCCTCCTCCAGAGATAAGCGTTGCCAAAATATCATACCCGGCTCCCCGTGTGCTTCTTGTTACGATTTCACGTCCAAAGGCTCTCAACGCCATTGATATTTCGGGCACTTGGGAGCTCGCCTCGCTCTTTGATTGGTTCGACCAGGAACCATCGCTATGGGTCGCTATCGTGACTGGAGAAGGGCGCACTTTCTCGGCGGGAGCTGATCTGAAAGGTAAGCATAGAGTAGAGAACAAGACTAAACAATATTATATCGCGGTCTCTAACAATGCACATGTTGAAAGCGTGGAATGCCGAAGTTGGATCAGGTAGTTTCAAAGAAATGCCGCCTTCCGGGTTTGCTGGCCTCTCCCGCCGCTCAGGCAAGAAGCCCGTCATAGCTGCAGTCAACGGCATCGCATACGGGGGAGGCTTCGAGATAACAGTCAACTGTGACCTCGTCATTGCGAGCTCAACCGCCAAGTTTTGCTTCCCAGAGGTCAAGCGTGGTGTAGCTCCGTTTGCGGGAGCTATGCCACGTTTGGTCCGTACGATTGGAAAGCAGCGCGCCATGGAACTAATGTTAACAGGACGAGTGCTTCCAGCTCAAGAGGCCAAGGAGTGGGCCCTCGTCAACGTAGTCTGTCCCGAAGGTCGGAATGTTGTGGATGAAGCTCTGGAGTGGGCGAAAGTGATTGCTGAGAACAGCCCCGACTCTGTCATTGTGACTCGCCAGGGAATTAATTGGGGTTGGGAGGGTGTAGGTGCTGAAGAAGGAACCCGAATCAGTAACAGTCTGTGGCATCACAAGTTGCTGGCTGGGGATAACATCAAAGAAGGTTTGAGGGCTTTTGTGGAGAAGAGAGATCCTAAATGGACTGATAGCAAGCTTTGATGTGGCATGAGGTGAATTATATAGTTTGTCAAAATTACATGGATACTATTCCGAGCATGATGTCCGAAACAAAAAAAGGCCGTATGCTGTTGAGCCCAACTAAATGTGATATAACGGCAATAACTCGTACAAGCAGCCTCTCATATAAGAGGACTAAATTGAAGATTGCTGCATGCCTAAGACGAGCGAGCAAATAAACTATAATCCAGAGGCACCTTCTCGCCCATCCAAATGGCACGCTGAGAGTGGTCACGATATCCGGATTCATTTGCCGACACTCCCTCCTCAGGAATTGTGTTGGGGTGGATCAGAGCAGAAAGGGGGCCCCGCCAGATTGCTAGCCAAGACACAAAAGCTCCGAATTGCGCGGGAGTGAAGACGTTTACTTCAAACATGGCAACCGGGTGTGGTCCGATTGGCCGATCCCAAAAGGTGTAGATTCTCAGCTCTGGGACTTTTCATGGCAAATGCAATTAGTACATTCTTAGTATTCGTGAGGGTAGATATCTTTACTTACACTCGCGTCGGATGCGTTCCCAAAGCTCGCGTGCATATTTGGTTTGCTCCTTGCTCTGCTGGAAATAGTAAATGTGTATGTCGCTTGTTGAGCACGGGTTAGAATCGGCTATATGACAATAGACACATCGCGGACAGTAAAGAGAGCTTTATAAGATGATTGACTTACAAGCCGCCTCTCCGTCCATTATCCAGCGGTTCCGTGAACTTGGTGTAGGCATCGCTCAGGCCCTCGCGCTGAGGGTTAACAAAACTCTTTCCATCTGCATTCCTCTCATCTGACAGCGGCGGGGCATTCTCAAACCCGGCCAGTGGAGAAGGATACGTGTATTTCAAAGGGTTTGCCATTGCCGATAGCTTGAAGGTGGAGGTGGAAGAATGTGGATAAATGAAAATAGATCGACGAGGCTGAAATTGGCGCTTTTGGAATACCGTGAGGAGTGGATGGCGTGCTTGGCTGCTGGAGTTAAAGGTGCAATAGTTCGGGGGCACTGAGTCAGCGGGTACTGTCGGAGTTTATAGGCAGTTTCTATTGTTATTGCAACTCAAGTTACAGAAGTAGAGCGTCGTAATCGATAAACGTCATCCATCTAAATTACTAATAAAGAGATCTAGTATATATCGATTTGTAATTTTTTAAGGCTGCTTGCAAAATAGCATTTTTGACGGGAGCTGAGGATTCCTATAGTCAGATCCACTGTGGACGTGCCTGGTTGGGGCGCATCCTTACGAGTTGTATAACTGGTATATGGTACAAAGACTCTGAGCGCTTCAGTTGCTTGTAAATGATATATACGACCTATTTAGTAATAAAAAATTGTTGATGCTTACAAACTTTGATTCCCAATTCTCCGTTCTGTTATTGCTAATTAAATCGTGCTCTTTAGTTAGTGATGATATTATCCATCCCACTTTAGTTTCCGGTGGCGGGATAGGCGTAACGCGCGTGGTAAATCACACTCAAAATCGCAGTCTGACTAATTGGACTTAATTCCGCTCAATAGCCTTATCGACTGCTGCTTTGTCGATAGATGAAATTATGACTATATCACTCCCTCCTCCGAACCACGAAAGGCCAGCAGCTGTTACCGAATCGGGTACACTAAGTGACCAGCGGCCTCGAAGAAGGATCGAGTCCAGCTGGCACCAATGGCATCGGCGATCCACCATCTTCCTATTATTAGTCTTCGAATCCTTCTGTACCAAGGTGAATAATATCAGCAGGGAAATATTTTTCATTTTCGATGCCGTTCGCCACTGAGCTGTCTTGTGAGCGCTGCGGCCTTGTTGAGAAATACACAGCGCGGGCTTTCACAGCAGGTCTCATGCAAGATCTAGTGGGGTGGGCTTTTGTGAGATAAACATCACGTTAGTGAACAACGCGATACTAACCGTAAGATACGTTTTCCCTTTCGACCTAAACACAGTCGATTTGCAAGCTATCTTGGCTATCACTATTCGGTTGCGGTCTACGAAGTATTTCTATTCTCTATTTCGGCAACGACCTACCGGCTATTGCTCATCGGCAATTACTCCTTATTAGAAGCGCAAGACTTCGACGCTATATTTCATTGCATCCCTGACCCTTCTTGGACGTGGCATCGCCACTTAGTGGTCTAGGCCGCTTACGTGCCCGGTTTAAGGTGATGGCGGTAGAGGATATATGTCTTATGAAGTGTGCCCAGACGCTTGCGTGTGAAACTTGATGCAATTCTTAGAAACAGCAAGTTTTATCTGCATGATGGATGTTGCAAAGCCAATTGCCAGAAAGATTCATCAATTTCTACAATTTACTAAATACAAGAAACGATTCAAAGTAAGTTGAAGTCTCACAAATTGAATGCTTCCATTCACAAAAGGAGCACTTCCTATGGAGGAGCCTGTATACTTGTTTTCCCCAAGAATGTGGATATACCCCTTAATATGCCCTCTTTAGTTCACAACTGGCTCCTCACTACGGAATACGGAGCAAGAAGATGAATACTTCTTCGAAACTGGACGCCAGTGGATAACCTATGCCACACGGCAGTGGTAGGGTTTTAGCACCGGTCCTTGCCATCCAGATACTATTCCACAACGACTGCAAGGCTATGGGAAGATTACAGTAGAATGGTATCTACAAAGTCAGAGATGCGCCATGGCCAACGGCGTTTTGACATAATACAGAAAGTTGTCCCCAATTATAGGGAACAAAACTCTCCGTGTATTCACGTAAATGCCTCCTAAGAACCACCAAGTACTTCTTCATCCATTGCATCCGAGTCAGCTCAATGGCATGTTTTCAGCTACGTCTGGAGCAATGGCCAATAAATAATATTTTAGCAGTGTTTCTACGAGGTCAATGAAGGTGACTGGCCATGCATCTCGTGATATTTCACCCAATTCAGTGGAGACATTGATCCTCGTATATTAGCCTAAATGGAGAAAATGCGGAGAGCCCATCACCCATTTGTTCTGCCCATGCTCTAAAAGCTCTCGGATACTCCATCGACGGCATTCCATCGGCGAAATGGTGACCATGACGCCAGTGCCGGTGTGCCGACTAAGCTAGGAATCGTATCCGCGGCTTTGGTTCGCTCTTCCGGTCAAGGATTCTTGGCCAAACTGAGCGTGGGGGGTAGCAAGTTACCAGGGGCGGCGGGTTCGCCACCAATCATGTTGGCTTTGCTTGAGAGCATGGCCCGACGCCGCCTCGCTGCTCGCTAAACCGACGGAGGGCGGAGGATCATTTGCCGAGTCACTTCTGTAGAAGTAGGGACGTTTGGTTTGTGAATTCTGAGATAGCTGCAGTTATGAGGTAAGTTGAGGCGAGTAGTTCACTCGAGGTTCTGAGAGTAAGACGGGTGGAGGAATAGAAGTAAAATGATCGTCAAAGAAAGTAAGAAAGACCGGATTCCAGGTGGGCTTGAACGTTGCCGTCACAAAACACATGGCGTCGGTGTATGACCATGCGTGATGCGCCTGTACCGTCCAGTCTCCAACTTTTTTTTTTTTCACTCTCGTTTTCATCCCCGCTTCTCAACAACTCAAAAAGGCGACCAGGATCTACAATCTAGAAGGCAGAGAAAAGGCCAGAATGACTCCACATGGGTAGCGGCTCTTAAGCTTGGAGGAAAAAATGCCGCCCTAAAGTGGCGTTACTCCCATCCAAGGAGTTTTTCCTACGGCGCACAGCCTTGCCACCGGGAGCTATTGAATAGCTTCATGTACCTATGTTACTTCGTAGACTTTAATGAGTCTTGATTGAAACGGCAAGTCGTTTGAATTGAGCTATACTTGTATAGATACGTAATAAGAAATTAAAGTCAAGAAGAAGAAAATTCTTTCTCGCTAGCAAACCCCATCAGCTCTCTCCAAATCTCGGAACGCCGCCAATGGCCTGCGAGTTTGACTCAGGATCCTCGAACCGACTCCACCATCGTTATGCGTCCCGTCAATCACTCCTCACAAGGCAAACCGGGGGTGTTCCTCTTATGGCTGGTCTGCACTGATCTAGGCTGCCTAGAAACGGGGATCTCGTTCTCCATATCTCCATACCACCGGGGAAAGTTGGGGGAACACTGGCGGGTAAGCTGAATAAGTATGGATGTACTATGTAGTATCTGGATAATGGCGGGGAGACTCCGGAGACTGGATCAATACAACGCTGCTACCGTTGTTCGGATCATTATCCCCCTTGTTCGCCACGACCATGTGACGCTTATCCGTTGGGTGTGTCAGTGCTACCCAGTTTCTGTATTCGTCCATTATATAAAAGCTCTACCCTCTTTACGCCAGTAGACGGACCTCCTCCGGTGTCCCTCGTCCCGGAATCGTCGTTTCGAGGCTTAGACAGTCTTTGCTTCCCCCCGTCAATAGTCCTCCCCCTTTTCACAATGACTGATGACATCTCACGGGCCAATGACCCGGCCCTTGAAGCCGAGAAGCAGAGGATTGAGAACCTCGAGCACGCCATCTCCAATGATGTGCCGAAGCCTCATCCAGCCGCAGCCATGGATCCGGTGCGGCGAGCTGAAGTCGAGAAGAGCCTCAAGCGCAAGCTTGACATGCGATGCTCGCTCTTCATTCTCATTTACATCATGAACTACTTGGATCGCAACAACATTGGTGCGGCGCGTCTCAAGGGCTTGCAGTCGGACCTCAAGCTCAACAACACCCAGTATGCCACATGTCTCAGCATTCTGTATGTTGGGTACATTCTCATGCAAGTCCCGTCCAACATGTTCATCAACCGCATCACGCGTCCGTCTCTCTACATTGCTTGCGCCATGACTCTCTGGGGTCTCATCTCCACTCTGTCTGGCCTTGCCAGGGACTTCAAGGACTTGGTTGTCATTCGATTCTTCCTGGGCTTCGTCGAGGCTGCTTTCTTGCCAGGTGCTCTGCTCATCCTGTCCAAGTGGTACACGCGCCGCGAACTTACCACCCGAAATGCCCTCCTCTTCTGCGGTAATCTCATCTCCAATGCCTTCTCGTCGCTGGTGGCAGCCGGAGTGCTGTCAAACATGCAAGGTACCCTAGGACACGCTGCGTGGAGATGGCTATTCTACATTGAGGGTGCTGCCACCATGGCCATCGCATTGTCGGCGGCCTTCATCCTGCCTGATCTGCCCACCAATGCTCGCGGCTTCACTGAAGAGGAGAGGCAGGTCGCCCAGTTGCGTATGCTTGAGGATGTCGGTGAAGCGGATATGGACTCCTCCGAGCAGGGAGTCTTTGACGGTCTTATCATGTGCGGCAAGGACATCAAGGTTTACCTCATGATGCTTACACTTACGGCCTATGTCGTTGGTCTGTCTTTCAATGCCTTCTTTGTAAGTGCTACTACTGTCAACTACTCAAAACGACTAAAATGAGCTTTCACTAACAACCTAATAGCCCACTCTGACTGGAACCCTTGGTTTTGGCTATGTTCCCACTCTTCTTATGAGCTCTCCCCCTTGGGTGTTTGCTTGTCTCATCTCCCTCGCTATTTCGTGGGACGCCGATCGCACACAGGAAAAAGTGAGCTACTATCACCCCTTTACATACATCCACAAACCCCGCGCAGTTCGAACTAACACAACTGTTTCCAGTTTTGGCACATCACCTGCCCAATCATCATGGGAATCGTTGGCTTCGTCATCTCCATGTCCACCCTTAACGTCGCTGCCCGCTACGTCGCCCTCTTCCTTCAAGCCGGTTCCTATGCTGGATTCATCGTCTTCTACAGCTGGATCAGCTCCTCGTTCCCTCGTCCTCCCGCCAAGCGTGCTGTTGCCATCGCCATGGTTAACGCTTTCAGTCAGCTCGGTAACGTGGCTGGCTCTTATGTCTGGGCTCTGTCCGAGAACGGCTACCGCAAGAGCTACGGTATCGTTCTGTCTATGTTCGGCATCACCATTGTCGGCAACTTTTTGTTCAGGATGATTCTTAACAACTTGAACAAGAAGCTTGAGGCGGGTGAGATGGCTTGGGAGACAAAGCCAGATGTTATGGAGAAGACGGCCCAGGCGGAGATGGAGGAGTTGGACGAGGCCCTGAGGATGAGAAAGGGATTCCGATACCTTGTATGAGTTTGTATGATGATTATGATAAGGTAGGCTACTCAAGCATGTAATAGAAGAGAGATGCATGTGACGAGGCTTGCAATGTAATTTAGCATGAAGCATTGTCTTTGACACGAGGGAGACGTGTACGACTTTACAATTGATCAGCATGGGTGAGGAAATATGAATTCAAACATATTTTCATTATTGATTACTCGTAAACTATATAAAGAGCTGCTACTGCAGCATTCATCTTGCTACATCTACAGCTTAACGGTGGTAGCCGCGATATTCTTGCCACTCACCTGGATGCTGTCACCACTTACATCCCATCCTCCTACCTCGAGCTGCAGCTTCTCGTTCGGCCACAGAGTCACGTAATTGTCAGACCATGACACGGGATTCACGTCGTTGCCGCTCTTATCCACAAGAGTTAAGCGGATGAAGACAGCGGGCACAGAAGACTTGTTTTCAAGCGTGACTGTGCGGGTTTGCGTTCCCGGAATGCTAGCCTTGTGCCTACTACTGCTAGTCTTCACAGAGACCTGGGCGGTAGCTATCGTGTTGAGAGGAGTGTAGTCGACAAAGCTGGTGACTGGAGTGTAATACCAAGTTGAGCGGTCCCAGTTGAGTGCATCAATTGTCTTGGTGACCCAGTAGACGTTGCGGCTCAGAACATTGCCCTTGTTATCGGAAAGGACCAGGCGCAGGAAGGCAACGCTTGAGAGATTGTTAATTTGGCTGGAGATATCAGCTGCCTTGAAACCTGAGTTGGCCTTGGCATTGATATTAACAGATTGCTTGGCGATCTGCTTGCCACTCGTATCGATCAGCTCAATATCGACCTTGCGAGGGCCGGTTTGGTCAAGCGAGTGGTTAATGACCCAGATCTCCTTCTTCTGGTAGTTGTACGAAACGTGCTCAATACGGGAGCCAACCTTGGTGCCGAAATAAGAGCCAGCAGGGTGCAAATAGTAGTCAAACTGGTTCCAGTGAAGACTTGGCCAAGCGTTGTTGAGCATCCAGTAGATGTTACCGGTTGCCGGACGGCTGGCAGTCCACAGAGAGGCAAAGCCCTCGTACTGAGCTCGGGTCGCTTCGTAGTCCATCATCTGGGCCTTGAGGAGATAGTCGTCCAAGGAGGTTGGGGCGCCGTAGCGCTTAAAGAGGCCTTGGTTGTAGATCTTGCGGTTATAGAACGAAGACACATTGGTGGACATGTGGAACAGGTTCTTGTTAGGGTTCTTCCACAGATCATCCAGATCGCTTTGGGTAAGGAACTTCTTGAGAGAGCCCAACTCAGGAGTGCCAACACCAGCTCCAAGCTCAGAGCCGAAACCAAATGCAGCACCTAAGCGGTCCTCAGAGGGCTCAGTGTCATACCAGTAGTTGGGCGGCACCCAGTCGTAGGGACCATCCATCTTCATGCCACCTGGACCGAGGAGCGCTGGGAAACCGCGCTTGGAGGCAGAGGCAATGATGGGAGTCTGCCATCCAGCATTCTTCAAGGCGTTGGCATAAAGCACAACCGCCTCGTCATTGGGCCAGAAGTCACTTCCCACGAGGAATGTCAACACACTGGGATGCGGCTGGAGCATGGATGCCTCGTGAATCATGCTGTAGTTGGCAGTCTGGTAGTCGTTGTCGTCCCAGACGGGCGGCGGGAAGATGGCAAGTTCATCGTTGTAAGCCCAGGCCTCCCACTTGTCACAGCATTCCCAGCCAGGCATAACCATTAATCCGTACTTGTCGCAAATCTCGTATAGTTCTGGGTGCTCCATCTTGCCCTCGAGGCGGACAGTGTTCTGGTGCATGTCCAGCATATACTCGACAATGCGGGTGAAGCGGTCGCTATCCCATCGCAGGAACATATCAGCGCCATAACCACCGCCGACGACTTGGAAGGGATGGCCGTTGACGCTGTACTGAGTGTCGTTGTACTGGTTGACAAAAGAGGTGACTTTGCGGACACCAAAGTTGGTCTGGGCAGTGTCTGAAACTGCGTTGTCGACGGAGAAGGTGACTTGGGCGGTGTACAGAGGCTGGTCACCCCATTGCTTGGGCCACCAGACCTTGGGTTTAGTGATTGTCTTCGTGAACTGAACAAGCTTCTTCTCACCAGGTGCAAGCTTAACCTTCTGCTTCACGGGTCCCCCGGGGCATGAGTTGCCAGTCACAACGGCTTCGGCATCGAGAACGACTGCAAAATTCTCCAGGTTCTGGGCTTCCGCACGGATGGTAACCTTGGCAGGGCTGCTCTCAACTGGGACATCAATGTCGACTACGACGCTGATGGGGCCCATGGAGACGGAGCCAGTCTCCTTGACGGTAATATCACGCCAGACTCCAGTTCCGTTATCTGGAGGGTACGGATTCCAGTCAACGTATCCAAGCGCAAAATCGTAGAGATAGTCTGTTGGGTAGACTTGGACAACGAAGGCGTTCTCTTTGGCGGCCAGGCTCGTGATGTCGTAGGTGCGGCCAGCGTAGGCACCGGCCTGGTATTCGGAGTCGGCAATCTGCTTGCCATTGAAGAAAAGATCGGCCTTGGATGTAATGCCATTTGTTTGCAGGATGAAATGCTTGCCCTTGCCGGGAGACAACGCAAACTCCTGGCGGTAGAGCCAGGGAACCGAAAATTGGCCCCAGTTGAAGTGATTGAGGTTGTCCGAGTACCACAAATCTTCATCCTTGTAAATTCCGGCGTTTAGAAGACAAGCCATGAGTGTGCATCGCGACGTGCCGGCGTGATACCATGATGAGGTGTCGACACCAGGCTTAGATAATTGTATAGCAGTAGTGGGTAGTAAATCAGAGGAACTCTTAATATCCCAGTCTGGAATGGCGGCTTGATGACCAGCTTTGGACGTTAACGGAGCGCGAGCTGCAGAGGCAAGGCCGCTGCCCAGCAGAAGGGCTGCGACGGAGTTGGCGATCATTGTTGGTGGCCGCGGTTGGGAGTAGCCTTGACCGTCTTCACGGGTCTGCACAGAGTCCAGAGCTTTCCTTGTCGCGATCCGGGCCCTCAGCCGTCTTTATAAGAAAACGCGATATGCAGTCCTCTTTCCCAATGGGACCTTTTGTGTAACTTACTCAGTACCCTAGTACTACTACCAGTACGTATTCCAAGCCCATGAAGGAAGAAGCGCTCTCTGCTGAATACTCCATGCTTGTACGTGCTATACCAATTCTCCGTCCGCTGTTCCTTGTGCTACATGGATGATGATTCCCACAAGTCCTTGGGCGACGAGCATTGCTAGGTAGTAATACAACGTTACCTTACTAACTTGGAAAAGTACAGAAAGCCTCGGCTGGTGATTGAGTGGGCGAGGTTGCACCTAGATTTGAGCTTAAGAGATTCTGGCAGCTTGTTCCTGACGAAGCGGGGAAGCAAGACAGCCAAAGGCAGGGGTCTTTACACTGCTTGTTTACCGCATTTACTTGTTCTAACCCTAAATCACGATGCAAGTAAGCATATCAGGCGGTATGGGCTGACCTTGTCTCGTATCAGGAACGGTAATCTTCTCAAAAGGGCAATTGAGGTGTTTGCCCAAAAAGGTAATTGATGTTTGCAATCTTATCTCGCTGCGCGCTGCATCACCAACAGTTTCATACATGCACTTATTGAAGCTGCGGCTGAGGCACCGCCAAGGAAAAGAAGGATGCCGATGCCCAGACTGCCAAGTCACGATGCCATTTCTTGTGCAGATCAGCCATCCGCTCTCAGCCCGAAGTACTACAGCAATATCACCCTCACTCTCCGCAGTGGATCTATTGATAGAGAGAGACGAGTGCGGAGTAGCTTCTGTTGAATTTTCCACCACTTGATAAGCTTAGTTCGGCAAACCATCGGCCGACCAGGGTTTGAGGTAACACTTCGGATACGAAAGCTGCAAAGTCTGGGGTCAAGGTGGATCTCCTGAGAGTGAAGGTCGTAGCACTTTGTAAGGAGTACCGGAAGTTTGATGCGAAGAACGCGGGTCGGATTGATGATTGTCTAGAGAGAAAATGTGACTGTACATACATACGAAAGCAACCCATTGCCATTGGTGTCAAGACTTAATGGGAATAAAGCAACAAGCCAAGTGCCTTCGCATTTGAGCTTCATGTCTTTTAGTCATCAATGTACGACGGTGCCAAATCAACCCCCCACCAATCTAAATCTCCTCTCTCGTGGCGTCCTGATTGAAACGGAACTTTGCGTTTCTTGGGTAAAGGGCCATGCCAGAGCCCCATCGTGTCGGCTGCCATTGCCGTCGATATCCTTATCGCGATGACAAGCAGCTTTCATCTGTCGAATGTTGCATCAGCCATATCTCTCATTAGCCGTTTTCCCGCCAGCATGGGACAAGATCGTTCTCCTTTTGTAGCAACTTGATGCGATTCGCCCACCAAAACCATGGAAACCAAGCCATCAGACACCCCACGTATCCGCAAGAAGAGGATTCCGGTAAGCATATCCGTGCCTGTAGCGTTACTGGCGCTGCAGATATTAATCGCAGCCGCTGTCATGAGGGGCGTTCGGCCCGCCACCATGTCACGTTGATATCTGCTCGGCATAGTCCGTCGTTGACAGTTGGCCGACAGAAATCGTGTAACGCATGTCGCCGATCCAAGGTGAGTCCGACTTGGAATTAATAGTTCATGTTTAGAACGATAGTTGACAGTTAGTCCAAGGCTAAATGCGATGGCAAAAGGCCTTGCTCACGGTAAGTTGATCCCGGTTGCATCGACTTGCCCAGGAGTAGAGACCGTGTGACACCCTCGCTGCCTTAACTGAGATTAACGGTTACATCAGATGCTGCGAGCTGAAAAAGATCTGCGCCTTTATCGATCCTCCGAAAGAGGCCCATCAGCTGTACGTATCATTGATTAGCTCGCCGAGGATTGCGCACCCATGCATCACTAACCACAGCATCTGAACCGTGTAGTCGGATAGAGGAGCTTGAACAACAGGTTGCTGCACTAAAAGATGAGCTTCGAAGAACTTCTTCCATACAAAGTGGCTCTCAAATCGAGACCAGCCACACACATCTCGGTCAGCTGGGCGTTGGTTCACAGGTTCCATCAAACTTGGGGCAGACACCCTTTGGTCCAGCAGCTCAATTCAACTCCGATGATTTAGCCCTCATACGTCCATCGCACACCGGGTCACCGACAGAGACTGTGTTGTCCAGCAAACAAATCAAATCCAATTTCGAGATTGAGTCTGTCACACTACCCGATTGTGTGGACGCCGGGCTGCTTAGCATTGAGCAAGCCGAGCAATACT
This sequence comes from Trichoderma sp. TW21990_1, assembly GCA_010015515.1. Taxonomy (NCBI): domain Eukaryota; kingdom Fungi; phylum Ascomycota; class Sordariomycetes; order Hypocreales; family Hypocreaceae; genus Trichoderma; species Trichoderma sp. TW21990_1. Next base: position 846,621 of record ML974122.1, read on the forward strand.
TTTCCATCTTCTTCCAAGGATGCGATCATTACGTGCCAGTCTTCTATCCCCGATGTGACTCATTTCAGAGCATCCGTGCGAGGAGCAGTCTGCTTTTCAGCGCCATTTGCACCATTGGCTGCCGCGTTGTGACTGGAACTGACACCCAGCAATGGCACATGCTGGATTTTCATGTCAAACGGATGCTAAACTGCGCTTTGGCAAGGCCGTCTATGGCTTCACTAGAGACTATTCAGGCATTACTGGTTCGTTCATGTTATGCATCTGAGAGATCGCTTCTCGTCGCAGCCGCAACACGCATGGCCCTTGATCTCAATTTTCCCGACTCGTACGACGAGATGATTAACCGGTCCGCGGTGCCGGCAATACGAAGACCTTCAGCGGGTGTTGATGAAGACACAATCTTTCTGATGCGAAGGGTGAGAACGTGGCTTCATCTATTCGTTCTGGGTCACATCTTACATGTCGACGCTTCGGATCTACCAACCTTTAAGTTCGTGAGTGATTCGCGAAGATGCCGAATCATTCTCAAGAGTCCAGCTGCAACTGAACTCGATCTATTTTTGTTCTCTCAGGTGGAACTTAATGTGATACGTGGCAGGATTTACGACTCATTATCTGGTCATATCGGCTTCGGTGATGAAGACATGATGGATGTGGTCCGCGAGGCTAGAATTGACATTTCTATATGGTTTGACGACTGGGCACACATTTTCGAGAAGCACAGCGTCCAAGCACCGTGGCTCAGTGTCAACTTGCGCGTTCAAAAGTGTTGGGCCGAGAACATGGCACTGTGCCGCGTCTTGAGAGCAGCCGGGGTGGAAAATGTCGACTTCATGTCGCCCGCTCAAAAATCGGTTGTTGCCATGGCCAAAGATGCTTTGGAGGAGCATCTGGATATCATGATCGAAGAACCGAGATTGTATATCCGCAACCTGCGATTCGCAATGGACTTTGTCTGGGCGAAGTGTGCATTTTGCTATTTGCTGCTTCTCAAGCTTTCTATCCTGCTGCCCGAGAGCAAAGGACGTTCCAGCAGAGAGCTTGTAGCACACGGTAACATCCTTCTGAGTGAACTCAGTGAGGCAAGCGGCGGCAGTCACAACGGAAGCCGAAGCAATACAGGAAAGCAATATCTGCAACTTCTCCAGACCGGCATTGAGAAGTTCAGCAGTGTGACTCATGAAGCTCATGTCACAGCCCTCAGCGCCGCAAATGACGAAAGCTTTCCGTCTCGACGAACGCCTGGCTACGGTACACAAAATCGGATGGAACTAGACTCATTTGTTCCTGAACAGTTCATCTTTGAGTGGGATTTCCCTGGCCTCACGCTTTTTTCTTCATCGGCGACTGGCGTTGCCTGGCTTGATGATATCCTCGTCGAGGCACTTAATGGGGGTGAAGATATATTCGGATGGCTACCGGCCGATGCTGATAGTTGAGCGATAATATGAGAGTGTATTATCTATTCATGATGTGTATATATGTATTCACTTTTACCTTTCTGTCTTAACTATAGTTCAAACCTCTTCCTGCCTTCATCATCTACGCCTAAGTCGCGAACCTCTACGCCATCTGTCGACCGAACTGTTCGTGCGTCTCCAGGAGGAAGCACAACAACCAGCGTTTTCCAAGGCGCGACATATCCAGATGTCTCATCCCTAAAGAATTCGACCTTGATTTCGGATCCTTCAGCCGAATACGCAATACTGTATTTCGAGATTTTATTCTTTTCAACAGCAGATACACCGTCGTCTTCGTACCACACGGTTTCATAGCGCTTTGAGTTGGAGCCTTGGCGGGGAGGAAAGATTTCAATCGCGCGATAGTCATCCAGAGGAAGACTGGCGACATTTTCTTTTTCTCCGGGAGACAAGACTTGCACATCTCTCCCGACTGGGATCGCTGTTCCGACTTTGGCGAGTACGGGGATGCCTGCGCCGTGCCACTCTGCATCAATCGTAGCCCATTGGCCTGCTTCCAAGTACTGATAAGGAGCTTTGAGATTGATGTAGCCCTCGTCCTCGTCTGAGGCCTTGGGAAGGTACACTCGTGCTTGAGTTGCGCCAGGCTCATACACGCCGCCAATCAGTAGAGCATCACCGAGCCAGTATTGTGTCTCGCCCTCTGTAATGGGCGCTGTCCACACCTCTGGATCTTCCTCGTATCCCCAGCCGGTCCAACGTTGGGGCGGGATCGCTGTTTGATGACTCTCTAGCATCAAGGAGTAGATGTAGGGGATCATGGCGTATCTGCGCTTAATTGCTTTGCGTACCAAGTGCGTAATTTCGGGGTACATCCATGGCTCAATAACGTCTCCGATGTTATTCTCGTTGATCGTCTTGAAGCAGTTGATCGCGAAGCGCTGAGAATAGGTACCAATCTGAATCCATCGAAGAAGCAGCTCAGGGGATGGCTGTGGGCCCTCAAATCCTCCAATATCGTGACCATAGCATTGCATTAAAGACATGCCCGCGTTAAGCGCAAGAGCGTTGGCTCCTTTCATGCTGGCCCAGCTAGTAGTGTTGTCTCCGCTCCATGAACTGCAGGCGTATCTCATAGTGCCAGCAGTTGCACTGCGAGTAAGAACAAATGGGCGGGCATCTGGATCAACGTCGACAAGGGCATCATGCGAGGCTTTTCCGTGAAGCTCCGTGTGCAAGCTCCGGCCCCAGAGACCAATTTGCGGCCTGTCCTTGACATCGTCTCTCACATTGAGAGACGGCTGATCTAGGGCACAGATCCAACCGTCATCAGTGACTGTGTACTCATTGTTGTCATTCCAGATACAGTCGATGCCCTCTTGTCTGAGTTTCTTGACGCCTTCGTACCACCATTTGAATCCAGCCGCAGAGGTGAAGTCAATATGTCCACCTTCAGCGCTTTCGCCTCCGCCGGCACTCCATAGTCGGGTTACTGCCGTCTTCTTCGTGTGTGGGTCAATGAATAACGCATTTGCGGCCTTGAGCTTCTTATACTCTGGATGGGTGGCGATGACATAGGGCTTCACGTTGGCAATCAGCCTCATCCCTAGCTTATGATACTCCTTGATAAAAGCCTCTGGATCCGAAAACCGATGGCGATTCCAAGTGAAGACATTGCGTGTTTTCGGCGGCTGCTCTGCCACTGTATAACCAGATGACATCTGATACGCTGAGCATGGAATATCGTGCTCCTTCATCTTGCGCGCAAGATCAAGTAGCGCCTCGGAGGCTGGAGGATCGTCGAGCATGGAATACTTCATACCACCGGAGAGGTACCCAAACGCCCATCTCGGCACCAGAAGAGGGTAGCCGGCAAGATCTGCATAAGTCGTGACGATGTCTTTGAGAGTTTTTCCAACAATGATATACTCTTCTAACCCTCCATAGTCTTGTCTTAACACCTTGTAACGACCCCACATGCCGTCCATTTCAGCGCCAATAGAGTATGAGCCCCTCGAATGAGTGGTCGAAAAGAGAGCCAGACAGCCACTCGGCGTTGCATTTATCAGAAGCGGAATGTTTTTGTATAGCGGATCAGTGCGGTAAATGTCATAGCCAAAGCTGTCCGTTGCCGAAAGCTCAAATTTTCTCCCTGCCAAGTTCATGGGGGCCGCCTTTTCGCCCAGGCCGACGTATAGGGTATCTCGATTGTAGCGCGAATAATGGGCAATACCCTCGCCGTCAACAACATATGAGCGATTTGGCAAATCTTCGTGAAGAGGCCCATTCTTGGCACCTTCAAGAACGACCGAAAGTAAAGGTGAAGACTCAGTCCAATCAATTGTAGCTGTGATTGGGCCGATTTTGATCTCTTTTGTTGTGCTGGTGGAGGAAACCTTTACAGTCGCAGCCTCGATCTTTTTTTTCAGAGGGGGCACACTAGGATGAGGAGGGAGAGGGTGAGTTTTAGACGAGAAGGTCGTCCGAAACACATTGGGGCGAAGAGCATCGAGTGTGAACTGGAAGGGAAGCTGAGAATCAGCAGAGTCGAGCTGCAGCAGTTTGTCTGAAGAGGCCGTGCTCTCCACCCAAGCCGCCGGGACACGCTCTTGTTGAGGCATCTTTGCGATGCAGAATGATTGGTTTTGTGTAAAAATACAGTTTCAACTCAGGAGAGAGAGGGAGAAAAAAAAATGGACAGGAAATCGATAATTGGCAAAGATAGGATGAGGAGGGTGTTGGAGTTGATTTATATGTCGGCATCACACGTGTGTCTTTGAAGACCTGACACTGGTGGTCCCTCAATTGGGCGGATCAAGCGTGGGGATCAAGACCGATCTCGGGCTTTTTTCAATTCTCCTGGGCTACAAGACACTCTGTCTATTATTTACGGATTACACTTGATATCCTAGAACAAGAAAATAGTTTGCAAGTATTTGCTTACTCTGTTCTTTCCAATAACGGCGCTTCATGAATAGGAACCTCGTTCGGCTACACAGCAAACACGGTCCAAACTGAACAATCTCCGCTGAGGGGCAAGTCGACAACGGAGAAAAGTGATTGAAACCCGACGGAGAAAACTCGCCATGTCCGCTTAGCCTATCAAACAACAGGAATTCTTCCCCGCATTCTGCTCTACAACCGTTGTGTTTTGCCCCATGGGGTTCGGTGGCGCTTTTGCTCCTTATGCGAGCCGCTTTTTCCATGTAGACCGGGGAAGCAGCAGGTGAACTGTGGGTGTTTATAAATATCATAGAGGATTGCCTTCAACTGGGGCGGTCAAGTACGGTGGTCTGGGCCACATCTTCGCTCTCATTGCCTCCATTACTTTGTCGATCAGTACTGTAGGAGTTATCATCATGGCTGCACAAAAAGACAATTCTGATATTATTCACCTTGAAACCACCACGAATCAGGGAGACTCCAACTCCAAGACCATCACCAGCGAGATTACCCCTGTCTCAAAGCCTAACACCGACACTCCTCTTGCGGGGAGAGACAAAGCCGCCCAATTCCTCAAACAAGCCAACCAAGCTACCATCATCGTCACTCCTAGCGACAATGCTCGTATCCTCCGCAAGATCGACCTCCATCTCCTCCCCATCGTCCTCTTCGTCTACTGTCTGCAGTCGCTCGACAAGACAACTCTTTCATATGCGTCAGTTTTTGGCCTCATCGACGACACGCACCTAAAGGGCCAAGAGTTCTCATGGCTAGGCTCCGTGGTGTATGTCGCCCAGCTGGTGTTCCAGCCGCTGGTGGCCTATGCTCTCGTGAAGCTACCAGTGGGCAAGTTCTGCGCGACCATGGTGTTCTGCTGGGGTGCGGTGTTGTGTGGCATGACGGCAGCGAAGAATTTCGGAGGGCTGATGGCCGCGAGATTATTGCTGGGAGCGTTTGAGGCTTCAGTTGGTGAGTGTCTTTCTTTGCCTCTAGTGGCGATGTCCATTGTCATAACATGTTGGTTAACTGGGTGTCAAATAGCTCCGACCTTTGTTGCAGTCGTGCAAATGTGGTACCGTAGAAAAGAACAGACAACTCGCAACGCCTCATGGTATGCGATGCTGGGAGTGGTCAACATGGTGAGACCAGCACCAAAATCCTAGGTGTAAATCAAACCACTTTTAACAATATTATAGCTCGGAAGTCTCCTCACTTATGGCCTGGGCCATATCAAGTCCACTCTTCGACCATATCAAATCATCTTCCTCTTCTGTGGCTGCATCACCGTTGCCTTTTCAATAGTCATGTAGTATGTTGAATAATGCCCCCCTTTTCTAATCACATCTCTAACAGGTACGCAGCCTGTTCATGCCTGATTCCCCTATGGAGGCAAAGTTCCTCAAAGAAGACGAGAAACTCATAGCTGTCGAGCGTCTCCGCATGAACCAGATGGGCATTGGCTCTGGTGTCTGGAAATGGGAACATGTCCGAGAAGCCATGCTGGACCCAAAGACGTGGCTCTGGTTCTGCCTCATGCTCACCATCTCGTAAGTACAAGACGATTGCTGATGGACTCACCGGTAACTAACACAAACTCTTCAACAGGATTCCCAGTGGCGGCATTTCTACCTTTGGTCCGCTCATCATCCAGTCCTTCGGCTTCAACTCCTTCACCACGATCCTCTTCAATATTCCCTTTGGCGCCGTCCAGATGATATCCACACTTGGTGGTGCCTGGGTTTCCGACAAGATACACATGAAGTCTGCCGTTCTCTTGTTCCTCTGTCTCCCACCTATTGCAGGTTGTGTCATTCTTCTCGTCACCGGCCGTGCCCCATCCGACCGAGCTGTTCTCCTGGTCGGATACTATATCATCTCAGTCTACCCCGGAATTTCCCCTCTCATCTACTCCTGGTCTGGTCAGAATACTGGCGGCGACACAAAACGCAAAGTGACTACCGCCATGCTCTTTATTGGAGCGAGTGTCGGCAACATTATCGGCCCACAGCTCTTCAAGCCCAGCGAGAAGCCACGCTACGACCGCGGTCTGCGATCGAACCTTGCACTTTTCGTGGTGCTGGCAGTCTTGATTGTTGCCGGGATGCTTTGGATCAAGGTCCTTAACACGCGGCAAGCGGCGAGACGGCGAGCGCTCGGAAAGTCGGAGGTGATCCGGGATCTTAGCATGATGGAGAGGAAGCGAGGCGATAATGAGTACGACGAGGAGGCTTTGAACATGGGAGACGATAATGTTGGGGATAAGGCGTTTGAAGACGTGACGGATTTGCAGAACGAGGATTTCATCTATGTTTATTGATGTGTGTTAATGAGTGAGCATATATATATATATATATATCCTAAATAATTCCTTATATGCCGAAATCTATAATATATGAGTTGAAAAGTATATACAAAATCTATATTAATATGTGCGTAAGGAGACAGTATTGATAACTTCCTCGAATCGATTCAAAATTGCGAATGATGGTCAGATTGTCCAAAATACTAGGGAAAAAGTGCTAGCGATGTATCTGCTTCATCGCCGCTTGGGGGAGGGAGCGCGGGCTCTGCTCGCCGGCATCTTCCGAGAGCCATCTCCGGCTATGTTGGCTACGGCGCCAGTCCATTCACCCATGGTTGCGCCACGGCGAAAGTGTGATGCCAGATGCTGGACCCTTTCGTCCCAGTTATGCATCTTGAGCTGGCAGAAGCCGCACACGCTCTCATACTTGTCTTGCCGATGCTGCAAGAGGTGCAGATTCGGTTTCCACCCATCCCACTTCCGGCAGCGATGAAATTTGTGCAGATGTTGCCATAAATGGTCCTTTCGAGTAAATGTTCGCTCCGACACAGGACGCTCCGCACAGGACTGAAACTCGTGAGCTTGTAGATGCTCTTCTGTTGGCGACGCCTGACCGCAAAAGATGCATTCGGGTTCGCCGTGATTCACGCGCCAAACAAGATGTGACTGTTCATCTGGCAAGGGTACTTTGCATATCCAAGAATCAAGGCCAGGTAGGTGAATGGATCTCTCGTGGCGCACCCAATCATACTTCTTCTTGAAGCTCTGACGACAAAAGGTGCACTGGAACATGTGGGCCTTGCCACGTTCTGCTACCGCTCCTACGGCGGCCCTTGCATTAGATGAGCCGGCTATGACATCGCTATCGCCGCCATGGATGGAGCTGTGGGCTGATAGGGAGAAGATGCCGGCGTCATCGGATTGATAGAAGGAAAAGGCAGACGATCCAGAGTTGGATGAAGCCTCGTAGTGACCCGAAGGCTGCTGGTTGTAGATGGCTGATTCGCTGCTGGCCGAGGAAGGGGCGCCGTCGGTGCCAACGCCATGGTTGCTGTCGAAGTTGTAGTGGTAAGCATCTCTCTCATCACTCCGGTTGGATATGGCATTCTCGATGACTGATGCTGAGACTGGCTCCTCATTTGGGGGCGAATGCTTCCAGCGCTCCATCGGCGACATGCCACTCAGGAATGACTGAGGCATGGGAGATCCCTGCAGAAACACTTTGCTGCTGTTGTTGGCGTGCGACTCGGCGGTCAGACGATGGCGACGCCTAGCATTGGCGAACCAATTGATCACCTGCGTCTTGCTGAGGCCGCTCTGCTCGGATAGCATAGACTTTTCGTCTTCGGATGGATATGGATGCTCTTGATGAGTAGCGAACCAGTTTCTTAGAACCCTCGTCTTCTTGACGGATCGGGTGCTGTTTCTCTTGTGTGATACAGACGATGACCGAGTGGCTGGGGGGGGAGCTTCTCTCTCAACGCGCCACTGCGTCGTCCCCTCACGAGTGGTAGCATCGTCGACCTCCTCACAAACGCCGTGTAGATGGCCAATGACAGGGAGAACCGTCTCGTAGGCGGAGGCTTCTCGCTTGCCCCGCTCAGCAAGACTGCAATCACGGTAGAGGGCCACGCAACTGGAGCAAGAGCTGACGGGGTTTGGGTTTGCCTCCGTGGTCTGGAGGATGAGACACTGAAGCCGCAGGCGTTTGCAGTAGTTGCAGGGCACGGGAGGCCGATGGGCGCCGTTTTTGATGAAGAACTCGTCGATGGCGTTGAGGCTCCTGGTGGTATCTTGCAGTGACTGCTGCTGGTGGTGTTGCATCTCGGGCACCCAGAACTGATCGACATCACTCAGAGAACCTGGAGGAAGCGGCAGGGGAGTGGTGCCGTCAAAGGGAGAGCCGGGGCCGCCGGGGCCGGTGAAGAGACCGGAGTCGGACCCCAGCTCGTACTGGAATTCGGGGAAGCCGGAGCCTCCACCGGCCGGACTCGCATACGGACTGCCGGCGTAGGCGTCTGTGGGGGAGAAGAAAGAGGGTCCAAATTGGTCCATGGAGACGGAGGCCTGCAGCTGGCGGGGAAGCTGGTCTGAAGCCTGCTGATGCTGCTCGAAAGGGAAATGCTGAGCCGGCAGCTCTGGATGAGAGGGAGAGAGAGAGAGAGAGTCAGACCGGCGAGAGACGGAGTGAGGCTGGTGCTGGGGCTGGTGCACGAGGCGGTGCGGGTTCTCCATCCTCATCTCCATCTCCATCTCCATCCCCATCTCCCTCCCCATCTCCGACTCCAGGCCCATCCCTATCCCCGTCTCCAGGCCGACGCCCGCCATGGTCAGACTGCCGATGTTGCCCCGATGCTCGTCCATGGCGAGATCGCGTAATCAACCGTCCGGCGTAAGCGCTCACCGTCTCACGACACGCGGCCCGGCCTCAGCGAGCTGGTGCAGTCGCCTGTCTCGGGCTCTCCAATTGAGTGTCTCAGCAGCTCCACGCTCAGGATCTTTTGCGGCAGGCAAGACAGTCTCGTGTTACTGCTACTGCTACCGCTACAGGGCTTCTGCCGCAGGCTAGCCGCCCAATCCCTCGTTAGTCCGCTTGATTCAACATGGATCGACTGTTTGGCAGTGCTTCGGTGCGTTTGACCGGCAGTCGGAGCCAGCAAACCAGCCACGGGCTTCCAGCTTCGGCGCCTCGGCCCTGTCGGCGGGTCTTCCGTTGGAGCCTCCGTCGGGGGTGTCTTTTTTTTTTTTTTTTTTTTTTTCTTCAGCGTCTGTCCGAGCACAGGAATGCGGTTGGCGGAGAGCGGAGAAGGCGCACGCTTGGATGGTGAAAATGCTCGGCATCTGTTTTAGTCGTAGCAGGAGGGCGCTTTTTTCCATTTTTTTTGGGGGGTGCGGTATCTTGCGTAAGTGGGGGGAGCACGTGCACGCGCGGTATCTGGCCCATGCGCCTTCCGCCTACAGACATGGCCAGCGCTAAAATACAGGTGGCCACAGCGGCCGAGAGGCGCACTTTCAGGGCTCCGGAGAGGTTCTAGAGCCGTTGGCGGCGGTGTTTTACAGTGGTTGCGCCTAATCGGCCGAGGCGTTCTCTATCTCGTCTGAATGGATGGATCCCTACGGAGCACATCTCCAGGCATGTGGTGATATGGTGATGATGATGCTATCCATACGTACGTGCGATCTGGCAAGGGGCACGCCTTCTTCTACATCTGGAGAGGGGCAAAAATGGCCTGAGGGTACGGAGTACTAGGTCAGGTATTTTGTGATCAAAGAAAAAACCCCATCGAATCAACCATTCGGAGCGCCTTCTGACGACAGCAATCCGCGAACGGTGCGAATGTTCATGGTACATGTAGGTACATGTACATGTACACGGACGTCACATCTCGCCCACTGTTCCCATTTTTACAGTGGGCAGGCACGTCCCCATCCAGCACTATTTTCTCTCTTTACAGCGCCCTACAGCATCTTACAGCGGCTTATGCGCCTTCTCCTCCACATAAAGAGGGGCAGCGCTCGCCGTTATCAGCGCACCAGCACATGTACAGGTACATGGACGATTGCAGCACCGGAGAGGGAAAAAACGGCATCGAAGCATCAAACATCGAGGACAGGAATTGCGGCCAACAGGACGGCACAATCGCACCAGCGCATCGGATACAGTTCCGGTCACTCGCCAAGCTCTACTCCCTGACACTTACCGTCTTGGGCATCTCTTGCAGACTTGCTGTCGCTAGCATTGACAGCTGCCGTCCATTGGCTCACGCTTGGAGCTGAAGCCGGCGCAAATAGGAGTTGGTCCCGGTTATGAATGGAGATGGTTGAGACGAGGGTAAAGCCGCAAGCTGGAGCGAGTCAAGATACTTGTCTATACTACATATACCAGACAAAACCCACTGCTTTCTTCTTGGTTTGTTGTTTTTCATACTTCATCTTGTTTTGTTCCTCTCACCCTACATATCACCTCTGTCCCCTCCTCTCGCCCGTCGATCATGACTCGCCGCCCTGTCTACTTCAATCCCGCAGCCAGATCGTGGACCGCGCCATTAACAGATAGCCCAGAACTGGCATATAGCTTCCATTCACAACTACCGGCTTATTCGCCAACGAATTTGGTCTCTCTCACGCACTTGGCTGAGCAGCTGGGCGTCGGTGCCATCCACCTGAAAGATGAGACATGTCGGCTCGGACTCCCTTCCTTCAAGATATTAGGGGCCTCCTGGGGCACATTCCGGGCCGTGTCTCAGCGACTTGGCCTTCCTCTCGACTCCTCGCTCGACTCCGTTAAGCAGGCATTGAAATCCACCAAAATCAGACTGTACGCAGCCACAGACGGTAACCATGGCCGAGCTGTTGCCCGCATGGCGTCCATCCTGGGTGTCCCTTCGCATATATATGTTCCTGTTTCTATGCATAGCAGCACCATTGACCTGATCAAGTCAGAGGGTGCCCGTGTTGTTGTTTCGGATGGCTTCTATGACGCTGCCGTTGTCGATGCCCGAGTGGCAGCTGCACAAGACGAGACCGCTATTGTGGTTCAGGACTTTGCATCCGATGACTATATTCAGATTCCACAGGTACGCCAACCAGCTCTTATTCTTTCTTCCCTGAAAGCTTGCTAATACATATCATTCAGTGGATTGTGGATGGCTACCTTACCATGATGCTAGAAATCGACGGCCAGCTTGGGGCTACTACCCCTGACCTCGTCGTTGTGCCTGTAGGCGTCGGCTCCTTTGCTCAGGCTGTAGTGACGCACTTCAAAAAACCGGGAAAGAAAACAACAGTTCTAACGGTCGAGCCTGATACATCCGCCAGTCTCTGGAAAAGTCTCAGAAAGGGTGAATCCTCTACCACATCGGAAAAGACACCCAGTATCATGGCAGGGTTAGATTGTGGGACGCCTTCATCCATTTCTTGGTCCATCCTTCGACATGGAGTGGATGCAAGCGCGACTATTTCTGACTTTGAGGCTCATCAGGCTTGCAGCTATTTACATTCCCAAGGCATATCCGCAGGACCCTGTGGAGCTGCACCTATTGCTGCCCTGAGGAGGCTGAATCCTTCCGATAGGGAAAAACTAGGTCTGACCAAAGATTCAATTGTGGTCGTCTTTTGTACAGAGGGCACAAGAGACTATGAGATTCCTCGCAGCGTGGCGAGCGATGACCCTGTCGAATTGACGCAAATCTTGGTCAAGATCAACTCGGCCAATCCTTCATTGGGATCTATACCAGGCCCAGGAGAGACTGCCATCGCCCGCTACATCACAGCTTGGATGGAGCATCGTGACATCGAGACTCATTGGATCGAGCCGACCCCTGGGCGACCATCTGTGGTAGGTATAGCACGCGGATCGGGCTGTGGCAAGAGTCTTATGCTCAACGGCCACATTGACACTGTAACACTCATGGGATACGATGAGGATCCCCTCAGTGGCAACATCAAAGACGGCAAGCTTTATGGTCGTGGAGCCGCTGATATGAAATGCGGCGTGGCAGCCGCCATGGCCGCCTTAGCTAGCGCAAAAAAGCAAGGCCTAAGGGGAGACGTGATTTTCACGGCGGTAGCAGATGAGGAGTTTGAGAGTATTGGAACGCAGCAGGTATTGGAGGCAGGTTGGACAGCCGATGGTGCTATTGTCAGCGAGCCGACCAATTTGGAAATCCAGTACGCGCATAAAGGCTTCGTATGGTTTGAGGTGGATATTCATGGCCTAGCATCTCATGGCTCGAGGTATGATCTTGGTGTCGACGCAATCTGCAAAGCAGGATATTTCCTCGTCGAGTTGGATAAGTATGCAAGCCGTCTGACAGCGAAAATCGGCGATCCCGTCCTTGGACCAGGAAGCATACATGCTTCCATCATCAAGGGTGGCGAAGAAGTCTCGTCCTACCCTTCTCTCGTTCAGATCCAGATAGAGCGCCGAACTGTGAACAGCGAAACCCCAGAAACAGCGAAAAAGGAGCTCGAAAGTATCCTCAACGGCCTGGCAGAAAAGGTCTCAGGCTTCAAATACAGTCTCCGCACCACCTTCCATCGGTCCTCTTTCAAGGCTACCCTTGGCCACCCCTTTACACAGCTCGTCCGCAAGCATGTTGGCAACAGACTAGGCAAGGAACCAGTCATCCGGGGGGCGCCCTACTGGACAGACTGTGCACTGCTGGCTGATGCTGGTATTCCGACGTTGCTTTGGGGACCAAAAGGAGAAGGACTTCATGGACAAATGGAATACGCAGATGTTGAATCAATAAAGCAAGTCGCAGAGGCACTGACTGCAGTTGCTATAGAGTTTTGCAGCTAGCATTCGCTACATTATCGATATGTTTAAACACATTAAAGCAACTGTACCATTCACCATAGGATATTTGTATTATTACACCTTTGATCCACCTAGCTTTCTTCCGACACTTTGGCTCATCAAATACGCCTAGGCATACTCCTCGGCCTCAGCAGTCATTGCTTCTGTCTTTTCAGGCGGAATCGACGCGGTCAAACCCAGCGAAGCGGCAATAGCAAACAGCCTCTCCTTTTCCTGCAAAGCAGTTTCATCACCAAAGACGCGATCCATATCTTCCAAAGTGCGACCCTTGGTCTCGGGCACGCAAAAGTATGTAAACACCAAGCCGATTAAGCAGAAGGCCGCAAAGAAGATATAAGTGCCCCACTTAAGAGTTTCGAGCATATCGGGAGTGACGAGTCCAATAATGAAGTTGCACATCCAGGTGGAGCTGGTGGTGATGGCCATGGCCTTGGATCTGCTACCCAGGTTGAAGATTTCCGAGGGGTACACCCATCCAATGGGAGCAAAAGAATAGGAGAAGTTGATGTCGTAGATGTAGATAAAGGCAATTGCAACTCCACCTGGAACCTTATGGTCGCCAAGGCCAGCACCGTATCTGCCCACAATCGCCCCGACAATGATGAGGGAAATGAAGGTTCCGGTAGCACCGCACATAAGCAGAGGTCGTCTTCCAACTCGATCAATGAGGAAGAGGGCGGGCAGGGTGCTCAGAGTGTTGACGACGCCATAAACACCAGTTGCCAAAAGTGAGGTAGTGTTTCCCGACAGTCCCAGCTGTCCAAAAATAGTCGGAGCATAGTAAATCAAGGCGTTACATCCCTGGAACTGTTGCAAAAACATGATAGCACTTCCAATAAAAACACGCTTGAAGCTAGGCCATGTTGACAGTAAACCGTAGTACTCGGCGAAGAAAAGGCCGACACCACTTTTGCCAGGGTACTTTTCCCGCGAATGAGCTTCGTCAAACATAACCTCGGCTTTAATAGAAAGGTACTCTTCCCTTAAAGACTCGGAATCGGGATGGACACGGCGGAGGCGGGCCAGTGATCGAAGGGCGGCTTCTTCCTGCTTTCGCATAAGGTAGAAGCGTGGCGACTCGGGATAGAAGATCATGCCAAGGCCGAGGATAAGTGCAGGAACAATTTGCAAGGCAAATGGGACTCTCCAAGCAGCTTGGCTTTGTCCAGTGCAACCGTCGGGACCAACATCGTTTCGAGGGTCGAAAGTAGGCTTATCGGGAGTGCCGCCTGAGTAGGGAATATCAGGAGCACAGCGGGTGCCGCCGATGTACTGAGTGCCATACTCCAGCCAGTAACTGACTAGAATACCCAGAGTAATGCTCACTGTATAGGAAATCTTTTGGTCAGGACACAGAATCGATAGATTGGGTATGTGGGATTCGGCATATGAGACTTACACTGCTGCAGCACAACAAGCGTTCCTCGAATACCAGCTGTAGAAACTTCTGACATATACATCGGTACAATCATTGTAAGCATACCAACGGCTAGACCAGCAACAGCTCGCCCTACAAATATCGTTACTACTAAAATGCAACCCGAAATAATAAAATATTTGAGACTTACCACCAAACAACATGCCGATTGTAGTCGCTCCAGATTGCAGAGCCGATCCAAGAAGAAATACCACAACAGCAGCCATCATTGAACCCTTTCTACCAAAGCGGTCTGCAATAGGACCATTGAGCAAGGAGCCGAACCACGCTGTCAGAAGCAACGTAGAGACAAACCAGCCCTTAAAGCCACTGTCTAAATAGATCCTTGGGAAGAGTGCACCGAAATTCTCCATCCCAAGGACGCCTGAGACAACACCTTGATCATAGCCAAAGAGGAATCCACCGAGAGACGCAAACTATTATACATTAGCAATTCTGTTAATGTAGTTCTGACTGCGTTTTCTTTTAACTTACAGCCGAGAGGCCAAAGATGTAGAGATTTTCGCGAAACTGGCGAAACACGCCCTTAGTGGGCTGCACTGCACCGCCGTCTGTTGGATTTAGCGACATCTTGAGTTGTGTATGCAGCAGTTGTAACTCAATAACCGCTAAATGAAACTGAGAATCCACAAGATACTTCAAGATATCCGGCTCAGATCGCACCACGAGTAGTGGATCAGCGGGCCTTTATATCTAATTCTCTTCCTTAATACAACCATTCTTTTCGTTCTAAACACTCGATATGGGTCCTGTCTCTATCCTGACCGTACTCAGGGTGACTGTCGCCCTGAGACCCGGTACTGGCTCTCCGCATTCCCCCCCTCCATGTCCAAGCTACCGAAGCTAGAGTGAAGCCAAGTTGTTGCGTCGACAAGCCCTAAACCAGCTTTTCACATTCTATGTGGGGAAGAGATCGTCGTTGAATCCAATCGCAGGCTTTAAGATGGAGATACCACTGGAGAAGCGTCTTACAGATCAGGTGCAATAGAGTAGCCCACACATTACCCCCGTAAAGATGGGTGCCCGCCCTACGAAATGCCATGTGCCTCTACGTGCGGGGGAATAACATGGAGAGTCGAACCGTTGAGTCAAGTTATCGGAAGTTGAACGAGCCTATTTCTCCACATCAATGCCCACGTTAGTGGAGATTAGTACCCTCAGCAAGCAAGGATAGAATTTTGCCGTGTCACCCAAGGGAATGTCTGGGAGGGTCACAGTGATGCGGCGTTGTTGGTTTAACGGTTGGCACGCGAGTCATGGCGGCGGCTCTGCAAGCTTTTTGACTTGATGGAATACGCCGTCAAATGCCTAGATGAGGAAATGATGAGCTTTCTCCGAAACGAATTGCAATATTAGTAAGTCATAATAATATGGAGGGTTTTGGGGAGGAAATACTAGCATCTTGCAGATTCCCCGGACTTATCTGACTACCCCTCATGAGCCGTTGCTTTAGCCATTTAAGCGCATAACCTACGGCTTGTAATTGCCGCCCATTGAGTTGAGTATCATCGTGAAAGAGCCAAGGAAGAGGTATGGGAAGTGATACCGAATTACAAGCTTCTATCTTTAAACAGCATGCTTGATTCGATATTTTTGAGACCTTGTTCAATGGAAGGCTATACCAACCTCGAGATCAAGCTGTAATCGCTTTGTTCTAGGTTAGATGCGATCAGTTGCAGAATGAACAATAATCTAGGTAATTATCTCTTTTCTTGCCACTCTGCTAGTAATTTCCCCTTGTCATCGCCATGGTATCTCGTCGATTATTTCCTATCAGTGTAATTCCTTGTCAACCTACCATTCCCATCAATCATCTCCTTTGGTGATCCAACATCAACTACCCTGCCCTCATCCATAACTACCAAAGTATCATATTTGCGAACGGTATCGAGACGATGCACCACTGACAGCACCGTATGATTCACAAACTCACGCTCCAGAGCTGCTACCATCAATTTCTCAGTCCCGCCATCCACCGCGCTCATGGCTTCATCTAATACGAGAATATTACTCCCCTTCTTCTGGAGGATCGCCCTGGCCAGACAGATGAGCTGCTGCTGGCCAACGGAAAGCGACAAATTTTCAGTGTCAGTGTCGAGCGACCCGAACTGCTGGATGGCGTCCCAAACTTCGAGTGATTCTAGCACCGCAATGATTTCTTCACTAGAAGGGGGAGAAAGCATGCGATTAGGCAGGACGAGGTTGGAGCGCAGGGTGCCGGGGAGTAGTGCCGGCTGTTGCGAGACAACAATTAAGCGGGAGCGTAACTCTTCTGTCGTTACTTTGGAAATGTCCAGTCCGTCGATGCTGATGGCACCTGTGTAGTCTACCAGTCTAAAAATTGTCGAGAGGAAAGAAGACTTACCGCTACCCGTGCGCCCACAGATAGCAACCTTCTGACCAGGGTTAATGGTTAGTGACACATTACGAAGAACAGGAGTCCTCTCCTCTCCCGCTATCTGATATGTGGCTTCAACATTCTGCCACTCTATCCCACCCTGAGATGGCCAAGATGGCAGGGGTTCAACACGGTCATCTGGTGTAGGCTCAATCTCTTGCGGCGTCGTCTTGACAAAATCTCTGAGACGGGTAATGGCTCCGAGGGAAGTCTCAAGCGCCGTCCACGACGTCAGAAGATGGGAGAGAGTATCACTGAAGCCCATGACGCTATACATTGCGACAGCCATGTATCCTGGAGATGTAGAGTTGGTAGCCACCGCGAAAAGGACTAGAAGAACGGCAGAGACTGTGACAAGACAGTCAAGGACCAGAGTGAGCCATCTCTGGATAGACAGCAGAAGGTAATGCGGCCGTTGAGAAAGGTCTAATAGCTCTAGAGATTGCTGGGATGCCGCCTTCTGCCAACGGAACGCACGGATAGTTGCCAGACCCTCGATTATTTCTAAAAGTTGCCTATAAAGAGGAGCTTTTGCTTGCAGATCTAGTATTCGGAGTTGGCGAGAGGTGCTGAGATAAAACTTCTGTAGTGAGTACAGAATAACAATGGCAACGGGTACAGTCGCTGCTAGATACTTGGCTCCGAGAACGATCAGAACGAACTCGCCAATGCATGTTAGTATGGCTATACAGTTGTTACTAAGGTACCGAGATATGGCATTATAAGCATTCATGGGAGTACACTAACCAGAAAGAGTAGTATAGACTGAGGTGGGAAGTTCGCGATCAACAAGTGTCATGTCTTGGCTAAATCTGCATCGTTCATTAGTTGCGGAGCCAGCTGTGCAATCTATGCATTTTTGTATACCTGTTAATGAGATCGCCATTATCAGTGTGGTGGAAGAATGCCATGGAAGCCCTGAAGAGACTTGTTAGCAAGTGTTTTGTGGTTAATAGATGAAGTGCTGCTACGCACTTTAATGTAGTTTCAAGCAATTTCCAATGCAGCCATATAGCTGAGCGAGGAATAACCTTGACAAACATGAACCTAAGCGCTTTATTAGTCGTATCCTTTGAAGGCCAGTGGCTATGGCGTACCCGCAGTCAAGACCTAAAGTAAGAATATAAATTGACAAAAGCGCCACGTAAACACCGTAGTACATGCCAGTATTGTGCTGAGCATTGCCGTCATTTGCTTCGGTCCACCATTTAAGCCAGATCTCTATAGTGGGTTCATTTAGCAGATGCCTGGATAAGAAAGAAGAGGATAGACTGACGAGTGAATTGCTGGAGGAACACCGGCATCATTGCCATAAATATAGCCACCGAGGCATACTTCCAGCCGATAGATTGAAAGTAGAAGAGATAAAGTGCAGAGTCTCCTGTTTTGGCCAGATCTTCAGCTTCCTGCTCTTCTTCGTCTTTAGGCTCATCTTTGGCTGTCGTTGGTTCTTGGCCACTGCTTTCCGATGAAATGTGCGATGAAACGGAGCTTTTTTCGCTTTGGTTGACTAGAAGAGAGGCTGTTTCGCAGACGGCAGCATAAGATCCTTGATGAGCGATTTCGCCCTTTTCAAGAATGATAATCTGATCGGCATCTCGTAGATACTCAACTTTCCCATTAATCACACATCAGTCTTTACGCTCATTACACAAGGAAGTGGAGATTTTTCACATACGTGTGTGAGTGACAAGAATCACGGTCGTGCACAACCGGCGAAGGATTCCCTCTGGACCAAACACATGGATCCAAACGTGATGTCGGGTGTCTGGGTCTAGACCTGAGAAGACATCGTCTGCAATAAGAACCGGCTTTCTGGCATACAGAGCACGGGCCAATGCCTGAGTCCCATAGTTAATTCGTGTTTCTGAACGACTGAAGGTTAAACTTACAACACGCTGCTTTTGCCCGCCACTGAGTGTCAAGGCAATAGTATTGTCACCCAAGAGGAGTTGCTGGAAATCTCTGGTCAAAGCACAGGCTTCAACGACTGTGCGGTACCAGTCGACATCCATATCGTCGCCTTCCGGACCAGTAATATTTTGCTTAATGGAGGCCTTTGTAAGCCAGGTCTGTTGTGAGCAATATGAAGCACCAGCAGAGGAGCCTTTCATATCTCCGACAGATTGTAGCTCGCCTAAAATGCCGAGGAGTAGCATGGATTTGCCAGACCCAACCTTTCCGGTAATAACAGTCAATGTAGATCGCGATATAGAAAACGTAAGGTCTTTCAGTATAAACTCTTGTTCTCTAGCCACCCTGAAAGAAACATTCGCTGCTTGAAAAATGTGCTGCTTAGAGTGAGGAGTTATATCCGAAAGCTCAATATCGCTGTTGGAGTCAATGTTTGAAAAGGGCTCCGTGTTGAGATTATTCGCATGGTTCTTATTGACGAAAGCTTCAATTCTCTCAAAAGAACCTAGGCAGCTGAAGAAAGACGGAACAGAATAAAGAAGGTGTGAAAGTGGAGCGACAATCAGACCGATAATAGAGAGAGATGTGAAGGCTGTAGTGACGTTGAAGTGTGCACTGCTTCTACTCTGAGCAGCCATTGCGACACCGAAAGTGACAATGGGAGAGAGGGCCGTTGGGGTATTGCCTAAATAATTTCTTTAGCAATTGACGAAATGCTATGGCACTGCAATTTTCTTACCGAGCATGTTCATATATGCGATCAACATGCGAAACTTCTTAGATCGGTCGAGCTCTGCAACTCTCAGTGCTTGTATGTTGTTCATCCAAGTGGATACAGTGCCCATCATCTTGAATTCTTTGACATGATGTAGAATTTCAGATGTAATACCAACCCGAGACTGTATGGCAACATTCCATGCTTTCATTGCAGGCCCCATTCGCTTGGAAAGCCTTGTCATGGCAATTGTACACACTATTCAAGTTAGACGGCGAATAGGGCCAAACAAATTTTGATACAAAAGCAACATACTGATAGCTGCGACTGCAGGACCAACGGATCCGGGACCAGTTTCTCTAGATAATAGGCACATAGCTAACGCAATCTCAATAGGGTTTGCCCATATCTCATGGATGGCCTCCAATGCATTGGTGATGGCCATGACATCGGGGCCAATGAGGGTCAGAGCAGAAGAATTTGACGCGGTAGATTTACCATCACCCGTGGCCGGGATGGCATTCGCATCAAGCGTGTGGAAATAGATGAGGGAAATAAGAGAGCCCCGAATCATGGTTAAAGATCGAAAGAGTTGATGCTGATAGGAGCCTTTTGAGATCTAGAAAAGATGGCTGGTTAGCAAAAGTTCCTGTCAACGAGAGTTGCTCAACGTACCGCTACACCAAGGTAAACCAAAGCTGTGGCACCAACAAGCGCGAAGCCTGTGCTTTTCTGCGGGTCATAACTCTTTTCGTTGGTAATGTAGCTGACGACACGGCTGAGGAGAAACGGCTGCGCAAACTTGAAACCAATCCAACAGAGACGGGGGAAAACGGCCAAGATGAGTGCCCCTTTGGTAGAATCGAGCAAGGCAAAGAGCAACTTGTTTCGGCGACAGAATTCCAGCTTAGGAGTAGCCCACTTTGTTCGGGCAGTTCTGATTTTGTCAAGGAGCTTTTTAGACTTCATTGCAGCATCTGTGTCATAGAGCGAGTTGCTCGAAAGAGTTGCCCGAAAGCCACGGATGAGTAGTTCATTCAGCCACCAGAAAAGACTTCTATTAACAATGCTTCCCGTCATTTCTGGGCCGAGGAGATTCCAGGGAGGCAATAGGACATCTCGTTTCTCCCTGAGTTCGAGAAAGAAGGCAAGAGTCTTGATGCCTAGCACGGTCGTATACACTGGAGTGACTGCATCTACCCCAAGCAGCCACAAGGTACGGCATTGAACGCTATCAAAAGCGATAGACAAGATGAGATAGACGAGGATGATGGTGGACGGACGGGCAGAGCGCTGGTGCTCGAGATGGCTCAACGCGGCCAAGGCGATGGCGTCAACCAGGGCGACTGTCGCCGCTGCGATTGAGATCGCTTTGGCCAGCTCATGGTTCCTGGACCAAAGGACGAGCAGAGCCAACTGCAGCGCGATAAACAAGAAGTATATGACCTACAACATACGAGCCCGATAAGTGAAAGGTCAGATATGATTCTGGGGTTATGACGAACTGATTTCAGATGGTCCAGAGAACGTCGAGCTACTTTTGGCGATTCCCTTAACAATTGCCCAATTCGAAGCAGTGCACAGATGAACAATAGCGTGCTAGGAGCGATGGTGAGAATTGATTGCTCAAATTTGAGAGTGAAGTCGAACCGAGGAGATGAACAATTGGTGGCGATGGGACCAAACGAGTCGTCGCAATTGAAGACGCCATTCGGCGTTGGAGTGGCCATTGCACTCATCTTGATAGCAATCGCATTGAATGCGCTTGTGGTTTAAAACCCGCGATAATATCAAGAGCAAAAAATAACAAAAGCGACGAGCCAGCAACAAAAAGCATTTCGCAGAGTTCGGCTGCCTGAGAGATTTGGTCTCGTTAATAAGGCCTCGACACTGTGCCGCCTCCGATACCACCGTACAAGGGAGGCCCCGCCCAATTTACATTTCATTCTATGTCCATATCAATGATGTTGGTCAGCGTGATACAACACACACACACACACACACACACGCACGCAAGTGGACACAACTCCGGAAGGGTGGCCTGTAGCTGCTATTGGTTACTGATTAGGCGCTGGAATATCCTTCACATGCCTATAATGAATGAATCAGCAGCATCTACGGAGTAGATAATAAGGCTATAGATAGTTTTAAAAGAACTAGGTCAATCAGTATTGTCTAGTTAATTTGGTGTATTGCTGAACAATCGCCCAGTTCGATCAGGTTCAGCTGGTTTAATCGGGGCTTGTTCAAGGTCAGTTGGACACAAATAAAGTTAACCAACATCTGACTACGGCAAAGGCATTTGATAGGGCCTTAAAACGGCTAAGCCTAAATATCTTCAAAGGAAAAAGGCACAGTATTGTTCGCAATATTCAACGATGTCAATGCGATTTTAAATAGTCTTTTCTTCTCATTCGCGGCTGTTACTCCAATCCTTCCCTTCCCCTCACTAGCCCGGCTGCATCCTCGTGCCTGTCCCCTGCTGCTGAGCGGTGCAACGCTCATGTTGCTTTGGCTGGGGTGGCGATAATTGACCTCAGTACATCATACTACCACGCTCCCCCCGACCAACAGATGGGCCAGGCCTCCGGAACTTTGCATGGAACTTCTGCAGCTCTCTTCCTTCTGTCGCTCCACCCATCACCCGCGTTGGAAAAGGATTTGGCTGCTGGCTGGATCTTGCTTCTTTGGACTGCCCACCGACAGCCCCCCGTTTAAGCAATCCCCGTCTTCTCGTGAGGAGCTCGGTGCTGCAGCGTCCAATCCATAGCTTCGTCAAAGCTCTTGCACTGATGAGGGATTCCCCACCCGTCTACGGTTGGCACGTTGGGCAGCGCCCATTCCAATGACATATCCCCGCAGCACATGATGGACTGGCGCAAGTAGTCAAAACAGTGCGTAACGTGCTCATCATGCGCCTGCTGCTGCTGGTGCCCGTCTAGGTGCTCCTCGGCGGTGATGTTTGGCTTGCGGTTTTGCGTGGCGGCGAAGAGGCTCTCGCGAAGCATGCCCTAAATCGTGTTGGTCGCTGTTGACAATGCAAAACGTGTGAAGTACCCACTAGGCAATGCAGTTGGTGAAAAATGGCGACGCTATATCGATCGACGCCGAGTGTCGTAGGAATCCCTCGCTGAAGTCCGTACTTTTCTGGTGACTCGACGAGAACAAATCCGTGTCCCTCTAGACGGCGTTTTTATCAACCATAATGCACTTGGATCGAAAGAGAAATGGCTATGTTTTACCGGGTAGTAGGTTATCCCAGGAATCATCGCTCTCTGGTGATTGTTCAGCATTGAAAATGGGATTTGGTTGGAAGACAACCGTTATTTCTGACACTGAAACCGTGCAGTGACTCGTTAGAATATATACACATACAATTCCAGTTAGTGAAGAGAGACATACAGTTAGGTAGAAAGGATTGGCTAGACTGGTATTCTATAATGATTAAAATGCCGGCGAATATCATAGTACCAGCAAAGATACTCAGCATTATCGTGAGAAAACGAGAACTGCGAAAGAAATTTAAGCCAGGACCACCTTGGGAGCTCGGGAATTCATCATCATCCGATTGTGCTAGCCTACTGTATGGCTTAGAACGAGAATATGCACCAAACATTTTGTAAATAAAACGTGAGCAAGGAAAAAAAAAACGAAAGTGTGTAAGGGTAACACTGTGATGGAAGATGGTTCGAAGGAGGGACAGCGCCGGGGCGGCCTTTTATCTTCGTATCCATGCTATAGATGCCTCCTGCCGGATTCAAATCTGGAAACTGATCATTACTCCGTACATTATACTTGCAAAAACGATCGCATATCCTCTCTGAATACCCGTTGGGTTCCACCCTTCATGACCAACCGGTCGGACTTCGCCTTACGATTGGACCCAACATTGCGAAACACTCAAAAAATCCAAACAGCTTCGCACAGCTAAAGTCCAGCTAATTTACACCAACCAAAAAAAATGTTAAAATAATAGCTAAACGAAGATAGTACTATAATCAGAAAGTTGTTTAAAAATAACATTATCATGTAATGTTTACTTTGTTCCAGTGGGTGTAAAGCTGATTTTGCGTAGTTAATTTTAGATGGGTTTACTTGATGTGTGTTTATGGTTATTTGTGCTATTGAATGAACGTAGTCATTTTCGGGTGTTTCGCGATTTTTAGGCCCCTCCATAAGGCGAAGGGTGGAACCAGCGGGTAGTGATTTCTGCATGATTACGTCCGAGTGCCTTGCTCTTTATCTTGTATTTACGGGATATAGAGGTATTTACTATATATATATATGTGTGTGTGTGTGTGTGTGAAGAGGTGGCTATTTAGCAAGAAATCAAATTTAGGGTCAAAGTTCTTCGTCTGATTTTACCGAAATATCCCATAACAAGCTCCAATCCCTACATTGTCTCTCCCCCATTCCATTTACAATCTCCTGCCCTTTCGTATTGAGCCTTGGAGGCTCGATTGTTGAGTCTGCTTCACAAAGTATAGTCTGCAAATGTTAGATCATTATTCCGCAGAAAAAAACACGGTGCCGTCGCTGGAAATGTAATACCTGACGCAAGTAGTCGAAGCAATGCAGCCAGTGTGCAGAACCATCAGTAAGACTTCCATGCTGTTGAGAGTGTTCGTGACGGCTATGTATCATTGAACTGTTGTCCTTGAGGTCCAAAGCTTCTTGCAAAGCTGTTCTGATCATTGCCAGACAATGGAGTTGGTGGAACATGGACAAGCCATACTGATGAGCGATGCTTTTCTCATCCTTCTTCATTATAAAGCCACCATTGGGCGTCAGCAGCTCTTCCCAAAGATGGTCAAATTCGTGGCTCAGGTTCTTGTATTGAGGGTGTTCGGAGAAGACCACGGTTGTCGATTTTGATGACAAGTCTGATGTTTTCACATCTCGCAGTTTTTGAGGGATACCACCGTTTCCAAGATCTAGCGCAGTAAAGACCACAACACCGAGGCCAGAGAGACAAGCAAATATAAACATGGGAAAGACAAGATATGAGAGCCTCGTTTTAAGGCCGCCTCTTTTTGACGGCCCCTCCATTTGAGAGAGCGTATCTCCCAGCTAGGGAGGGGAGAAAAAATTTAGATGATGTTCACTAGGAAACGAAACTTGGGTTGGAAAGGAATCAAGCTGATGTATCGTAGCCAGCAAGTTGTAGAACCGTACATCCAGATGAAGACAGAAATGCCTCTCTCCACGTCTTTCACGCAAAACCCTAATCACTATTGAAGCTATCCCGAATCTGTCGTAATTCGGCATTGAAGCTTACATGTATCCGATGCCCCTGTCACCGCTAAATGCCGCCGTAAGATGCAGTCGGTGTCTGTCCGAATTGGTGCAACCACCGGCGGTACGTTCCCATTTACATCAATGCTGGAAAAGAGTCTATGTTTACACAGATGATCTACACGACGAACAACGCCTAACATGCACCTAAGTGCCACATTTACAAAACCATGTTGGTTAAATCAAAAGATTGGAAGTCTGTTCCATGTAAGCCGTCAAGGCTAGCTGCACAGGCAGACGTTTTTTAACATGCTTAGAGGTACTTCATGAATAAGCAGACGGACGAGCGAAGATTGTAGGCAATACACAAGTATTCGTTTATTGATTCGTAGAAAACTCTTCCACAATACAAAAAGCTATCATTTTCCAACAAAGAGGAAAGGAAGAGGAACAAAGACGCTTAGTAGTTGACGCGCAGCATCTCCATTCCAGCAATGGCCATTTCCCTACTTCGAGTACAACATGTAACCGTTTCCAAGAGGGCCAGCAGCAGCAGCAGCGGGCTCAGCTCTCTTGCTGTAAAGCTGGTACCCGTTGCCCAAGGGTCCATTCTCGCCGTCGGTCTTGGCCTTTGCATCCTCATTGCGTTTGCTGTACAGCATGTAACCGTTCCCCAGAGGACCTTCTTTTCCATTAGGAGCGGGGGCGGCGGCGGCGGCCTCAGCTCTCTTTTCGTATTGCTGATAGTGGTTGTTCAAGGGACCACTCTTGGTGCCAGTTTTGGCCTCGGTTTCCCCGTCGCGCTTACTGTACAGCATGTAACCGTTTCCAAGAGGACCTCCAGAGGCGGCGGCGTCTTCCTCGGCGCGCTTTTCATACTTGAAGTAATCGTGGTCGGTAGTTTGCTCTCCTCGCTTGCTGTAGAGCTTGTAGCCGTTTCCAAGGGGGCCGACCTCGTCAACATCGCGCTTATGAGCGTCTACAAGGCTAGTGTAAGTTTGGTTATGTGGCTGATGGATATGCTTGCAAGTAAGCTTACCATGACCCTGGGGGATGACAGCAGCAGAAACTGCAATAGCAAAGTTCAAAGCCGTGAAAAAACGCATTTTGACTTGAATGTAAGATGAAATATTCCTGAGATGGTGATGTAAAGTTGGAAATGGGTCACAAGAGTAGCTTGTTTGTAGATGCTGATTGTGAAACGTGTTGTGTTGAGAGATGCCAGTGATGAAATGCAGACTGGTCTTTTATAGATATTGTCTGACAGCTATGGCGTATACTTCGCCAATTGACTTCACAAATAAACACTCTAGTCAAGTCCGGGCCGTATGCAATGACCACACTTCAGAGGCTCGGAATATGCTCATTTAGGCAGTCCAACACCGAAAGTCATGTTCTTGATCCATATGGTGAAGGACATTGTCCTCTCTGGAATGAAACCGTTTCTCATACGTGAGATAGCCGAGAAGAACTCGCAAGACCACGCGGCGGGCTACCATATTTGGATGCTCTCCGGTGGTCGTTCTAAAGCAGAATAATTCTCATTCTAGCCTCCTCACACACGTGCTCCTACTTTCTGGCCGCACTACCTACTCGAGTATTCTTTTTTCTGTTGTCTATGGCGGCCTAGATGAAATTATTGGTCCTGTCACTCTGTATTCTACAATTTTCTGGCTTTTAATCGTTTCAATATGAACTTCTTCAAGGCCAGTCCTCGTGGGCTATTCTACCGGCCGTCTCCAGCGGAATCCATGAACGGCAGCACCGAGACTCTCTGCAAGCAATCACTGCTTGAAAAGAGTGAAGTGCAGAGACAGGAAGTAACACGATGGACATTCGTCAGATTATCCTGCGCTATAGGTGTTGGGTGTTTCGTGGTACTGACAATTATGACGGCAATCCGCCTCGCGATGCCTCCTGCATGTCAGTGTAGGGACGATACACTTGTATACTGTTAGTTTGCCATAAATATTGCATATTAACTTGTATCCCGTCAACCAAGTGACTCTAATTTATTGCTCCTTAGCACCCGCCAACCTTGCTATCCAGTATCACCGTTTAACATTCGCCAATGATCTGAATGGAACTAGTCCGTTCATAGGAGAGCCTCGTGATGAACTGCACGAAGCATGGGCCAATCTACTTAAAAGTAAGTAGCGAATATAATATTTTAGTAGATTGAATAGCTAATAATATCTAGATGCCAATACACGCGTATCAGCTGCTGATCTCGCCAAGATAAACCGCAACTCCATCCCTCTCAATGACGAAGAGGGAGGCTATCTGGTGACCTTGGATGTATACCACGAGCTTCATTGCCTCAACATGTTGAGGGAGCAAATCTACCGCGAACACTATCCCGATAAACACAACCATAAGACCCAATTTCAACATGTCAACCATTGTATTGATCTCATCCGACAGGTGCTAATGTGCCACGGGGATGTGGCAATGAGCACATATGACTGGATCGACGATTACAGGTGGCCGTGGCCCAACTTTACGGTGCAGCACGAATGCCGGCGGTGGGATATTTTGGATGGCTGGGCAGAAAAACATGCGGTGACCAACTTGTACGGACCAATACTCACACATCCCGTGCTTGGTATGTTTTTTTTTTTTTATACATATAAAACATCTCGCGGCTATGGTACACATAACTAACTACGCTCTTATAAAATAGGTGTGTCTTATCGAGGAGATGAATAAGCCACTCTCTTAGGATGTTCGGAGGCAATGGGGCAGCGGCAGTGTGGTACATTTTGATAGTCCATTTGATCATTATTATCAACCTTTCTAGTCCTTTCAACATGGAATTTACCTTTCAGAATTAATCATGTAGCTTTCTACCATCAAATTTCCGTCACTCTCTCCTACACATTCATTCATATTCTAATACGTGTAGTGAAATTTTGTTTAACAGTTCTGCCAGCCTAGGTACTTGGGCAAAACAATGACGTTTTGACTGGTCACCGTAACATATGCTATACACACACCTTAAAAAAGAATTTGGTAATATTTATGTTTATATCACACGTAGATCACCTGTATGAGATGCTGGCACAGCAGTGAGCTAAGTTGACACCAAGCTTTCCCGAATAAAAATATTGTTTTAACGAGAACTGAAATGTAGAATTACATTCGTCTTATCTCTTAGCTACCAGATACATCGGCTAGTTCTAGAGCCACAGCCCACACAGTTATCACTCGTCTATCTACATGGAGGGAAAAGAAGCTCCTATCAGGTGTCTGTCAGATGAGAGTAAAAGGTTATGAGCAGCAGGTTGTGAAAACTTACCATACTTGGGATGCATCAGCATATTCCCATGAAGGTCGGGGGCCGCATGCTCCCTCGCCCAATCCAAAATACTGTTCCAATTGACACACTCATGTGCCACACGGAAGTTTGGCCAGGGAAGTAGGTGATCCATCTTCCAGTCATACGTCGATATAGCAATATCACCCTCACAGATGAGGGACTGCCGGATCATGTCGACACAGTGTCCAGCATGGTCAAGTTGGCCCTCGCGATTCGACTCCGGGAACATATCTTTGTAGTTACCCTTGCGGAAGATGAACTTGCGGATATAATTGAGGCAGTGAAGATTATGAAAGACATTAAGACTGAAGACGACGCGATCGGTACCATCATTTAGTTGGACGGCGCCGGGGACATTGAGTCTGTTTTTAGATATAACCAGATTTTGATCTAGAGATTCGATCTGTTAGAACTAGAGTGTTAAAGCGATAGTTTCGAGCACGGTGGTATTGTATACATCCTGTGGCAATGGGTACTTACAGAGGAGTAGAGAATCCCAAGCTTCATCTTGCTCCGGCCGAGGCTCGCCTTTAAAGTGATTGTCAACGTCAAGGCCGTGATCGAGAATCACCCTCTCCCACTTGATAGCTTCTTTTGCGGGGCCTGTGAGATGATTAGTTCGGGAACGTTCCATAACGTAGAATTGTGGCCGGACTGACTGTTAATTAAATCGTAACCGAAGGAAAGATTATCTTTAGACAACTTGCTTGCAGCAATCCCAAGAATGGTAACAAGTATGGTTATAAGGAAGAAATGGCACAATATGGCAATGCATATTGGCGTCCTGAATAAGCGGCGCGTCGCACGATGGTGTGCATTCGCCAAGTGATATTGTCCACCTTGAAATCTATCCTTTTCATCATACTCGGAGTCAGTGCCTTCGAGATCATCTTGGTCTTCTTTGTCGTCATATGGCTTCTCTTGATTCATGGTGTGCATCTAGATCGGTATCAGGCAGTACCAGACTGGTAAAGTATGGAATGAATGTAGACAAATGGATGCGTGGAAATTGAAAGAGAAATGAGAGAGATAGAGAAACAAAAGAGAGAAGAAGAGAGAGTACGGTCAGGGTATTCCATGAAGTGCCGTTGCTTCGTGTAAGCCGTTATTCGGCACACGCCCCATCCGCACGCAACACACACCCTCCCCGAAATGGTCTCCAGACCGCTGTCATCCCTAATGAAGCAACTTGCCGACATGCAAGGCCAAATATAGGAATTACTATGCCTTTGCCTATTTTAATTATTGCATATGTAAATGCCATTATTGAGACCCGGTTTTCTTCTGTTTTGTTTTCATGCACAGCCGGCCACACTAGGAAACTCACACTGTGAATCCCATAGATCAACAAAATTCAAGCTTCTGTGTCGATATCACTGCTACCACTACCAACATCACTACCGCATTTCTTGAAGCATCATGCTCTGTCATCGCCATTTGAGAAAGGCTGCTCTCCCTTTCGCCCTTCGATTCCGAACCGGCGCCGAGAATGCGGAATACAAGTCGCTTTCTGGGGATATATATAAGAGACGATCTAGAAAATTCTGGGTCTTCTTCATTTTAGGCAACATCGTTTCTTTTCTGACCTACTTCGGAATTGCGGGATTGGTCGGTTGGAAAATCTACCGAAACAAGCTTGATGGCTTCATCTACTGTTCGTTCCCGAATGACACTTCACAATCAGCCCAAAGAGCAAGCAAATACTGACTTAACTTTGACAAACCATAGCCCCAGCTAGACATGTGGTTTCATATGAGAATCGCGTCATTGACCAATCTATACGAACGCCTTTCCACTATGGCCCGAGCCTAGCAACGGACGCCGCGTGGCGCGAGCTTCTGAAATGTACGCCAAGCAAGTATTCTATTATTAATGCATAGCCACTCAAATAGTGTTTAGATAACAATGTTGCCCTTACTGGCTACGATTTGGAACGGCTTAATAGGAGTTCCGTGGCTCTTCTGGGCCGTGAAGGCTACCTGGGCGGCCTTGACGTCTTTCACGAGCTTCACTGCTTGGTATGTCGCCACCCATACAGCTATTTCCTCCAATCATATTAGAATAGAATTGCTAATAGTTTCTGATAACAGAATTTCGTACGCGAAAACATCTACTCGGACTACTACGCTATGCCCCCTAAGAAATACCATGATGAGCACTTATGTATTTCATTCTAACCTACATCTCCCCCTTTTCTCTCAACTAAAAAGGACTACACTCTTTAAGTTTCGTTTTTCACTGACTTGCTGTTTCGTAGTCCATTGTATCGATCACCTTCGGGAGATTCTCATGTGCCACGGAAATGTTGCCGTGCATACCTTTGAGTGGATGGACGAGTATAGATTCCCTTTTATGAAACGCCAAACTCAGCATGTCTGCCGC
This sequence comes from Trichoderma sp. TW21990_1, assembly GCA_010015515.1. Taxonomy (NCBI): domain Eukaryota; kingdom Fungi; phylum Ascomycota; class Sordariomycetes; order Hypocreales; family Hypocreaceae; genus Trichoderma; species Trichoderma sp. TW21990_1. The sequence continues at coordinate 877,013 of ML974122.1, forward strand.
AAATGGGAGCCTCTCCTCGAATGGGCCAAGGATAACTCTCCAGATCGCATGGATGGTGGTCCTATTTTGGAGCATCCTATTCTTGGTATGTAATATAGACACAGGTCATATCAGCCGTTAGTATTCCTTACTCACTCTCTCAATAGGCGTTGTGAGGCCAAAACCGGCCAACCTAACGCAAGCTTAAATTTCGAAATTGGGCTCTGTGATAGGACGTCACTCTTGTCTTCCAAAAAAAAGAAGAACCTATGGATAAGCACAATGGAGTGTTCAACGTGTATGACAAAATTTCTACATCAAGGACCGCTAATATATTTCATTAATTGAAATTTTGCAGTAAATTGAAATGAATAATTCATCCGCCCACTCTAGTATCTATCAAAATGGGAACATAATCATACAATTCAACTGTCTATCCATGAACTCTCGCACTTGAACGGAACCTATTTCTTCATCCCATATAAAATTTTACATTAATCATCATATTAAGCTAGGTCTTGAAGCTGAATCTCATCTAGAATACATTTTATACTCAAATGAATTGAAATTGTGCGAAAAATGCAGAGTAGGATCCCAAATCATCAAGGTTGCATTGTTGTCCTGTTGAGAAAAGGACCGGCGGCTTCACTACATTAAGATCCCCACACAACTTTATAATTTACTAAATCTATCACTTTTGATTGCCCAATAAAGCCAGTCTTTTGTCTGTCGAACCTGCACAAGAAAGATTCAATCCATTTTCGTTACCAACGAGTAAGAAAGTAGGAGGCAATAATGGTAGTACAAATCAACTCGACAGCACATATGCTTATTTACAATGCCATATCAAAATATCTGCCTCCCGATATCTTGATTCACTACTTCCACGCGTGCGGAGAGGGCCTTGAGCGTTGCAGCTTGTCCTGCCCATCCCCATTCCAATGCTCTACTAAGCAGATCCATGAGAATAGCACGCAGATTACGTGTGTGCAGTCGCAGCAGAGTGAAGTAAATTGTCAAGCATTCTTGTTTTGACCTTGTAACGTAATCGGCAAAGCGAATGCTAGATTCATTGTCGTTTGTAGAGAGCTTCTTGTTGCTGATGAGCAAATTCCGAAGCTGCTCGACCAACTTCTCAGCAAACATGACCAGCAGGAGCATCGACCGAGACGACTGCAGGCAGTACCCACACTGGCTCAGGCTCTTAAAGTGCTCTACATTATCGCGGACGGCAAGTAGAGTCTCAAGAAGACATTTGTGCTCTGCCCAGTCGAGAATGTGCTCCAATCGCCCGAGTACGGCAAAATTGCACTCACAGGCGTTGCGGAACTCACCGCCACCCAGTTCATCGTTGAGAGTCACATCTCTCATAGTTTGATTCATGTTTTCTTTAGGGGAAGAATGGTTTTCGTGTATTCTTGGTAAGAGGAGTGCTGCCATGGACTTCTGTGGCGTAGACGGGTCGTCATCTGCCGGAGATGGGGAAAATCCGCCGTAGGGGTCATGACAGATGAGTTGAATATCATCCATTCCAACGCTTGTCCAGCTGGTGTCATTGGAATAAATCAAATTGTGGCCATCCATGTCATGAATGTGAGCTGTAGTAGGATGGCTTGAATTGGACTCTTCGGGGCTTTGCTCGCTGGTCTGATCTAGGCTTTGTTGATAACTAATCGTGTCGCGCCTCTGGTTTGAACTCTGTTCTATGGACTCATTCCCAGTATCATCTTTAGAAGAGATTGATTTGCTCCTCGTCGATGGGCTCTTCGGCGTGGGATATTGGCAGATCATATTAGATGCTTCACATCTTCGGCACGCTGGGCGTTCGTTTGGGCACTTGACCTATCGGGAAATGGAGTTAGTCTGCTATACATTTGGATACAGGGGAAACAGTATAATTATGCCTAAGCTCACCTTCTTGAAGCGACAAGAGTAGCATGCGGTAGCAGCGTTCCTCTGAGCAGCAGTGGCGGCGTCGCTCGATTGATAAAATGTACTGAACATTGTTGATACTGTGTGAAATAACCACGTATGCTTCACACTTCTTATATCTTAGAGTAATGATCATTCACTTTAATCTAGGTGAGACAACTAATGGCTGACCGAAAACCAGCCATTTATACGCCTGTTCAACATCCGAAATAGTGTTTCGTGGTAACGATTAACCCCACGTCTCAAGGTGATGCTAACCTGAATTCAACCATAGGATCACCCATCCCGTCCCAGCAAGGATTACAATTGAGTATTGTGACTGTTGGTTGGTTGGTTGTGACGGTCAAATGAGAGATCAACCAACAGATGGGACTTTGAGACGATTTAATTGGTGTTTGTATCTCGGCATTATGCCCGATTCCCCAGCTTACTGTTTACAACATACTGCGCGGTGGTCCACTGCATGTCTATTGGTTATACCTCACTTTATAGTACTCCATATCTCCAAATCTTCATTCCCTTTGGTGAGGTGCGTGGGTATGGCTTGCTAACATTGAATCTAATAGCGTTGCATGAGAATGGGTCATCCTCAGGAATGTATTTCGTATAGAAAGGGCTCTAGTTATAAGATTTACGCCAATGCTATAGTCATATTATACTAACTCTTTATCCCAACGTCATATAGAATGACTGTAAATTTAATAAGAGTGTCGGGGAACAGTGACTAATTTTCTGCACAATGCTCTTTCAGGATGACTCCCCAGGTTGCATTGCAGGCTTGAAAATTTCAGGGACAAACTCCCCACCAAGCTAGGATCCTGTTTCGACCATGCCAGCAACTCTATTGTAGGTATTCCGAAGTGGCCACTTTGTTGGTCATACTATGCATTGCCATTAAAGATATCCAACTAACAGCGTTAAACTACCAGGGCCATTTACTATGCTCAGGTCCATGTGACCCCACTAATGCACAAAACAACCAGCCATGACTCCGCAAGATGGCTGCCAACACCAGATGCATAGTATGCAGCTTATCGGAGTGATGGCTAGTCAGTAGTTGACAATATACATATTTCCCAGACGCCCTTGGCACTACTTTCCCTCCTTCCTCTTTTATAGCATATCGCCCGCTACAGGAGAAATGGACATACTTGTGACCTATACCATTGGTGAGAATTCGGTGAGCGCATCTTGGTTTTTTATCCTCCACTAGATCCTCTGCCAATTAGTCTATTGGTAGGCATAATTTACAAGAATAGCTTGTGCAGCATGTCTGAGCAATCCGTACTTACTTTCGGTCTTCTATAAATGCGGAACTCGGCAAGGGATAATATAGAATACCGGCATATCCCAGTTGGTCAGCTGTGCATAACACATCAAATGACCCCCCTTCCCTACCGGAATTCCATCTCCGAGCTCCTTGCAACTAGTCTTATCAGGAGCTTGAGGAAATCCTCCTCGCTTAGCAGGTCAAAATGAGCGTCTCGTAGAAGCGATTATCTTATGAAAACGATTCGTGAAACCAAGTTTGACCTGTAGCAGCCAGTTGATGTTATGAATGCATCCTAGCAAGATGACGACAGGCTTTTTTTGTGTTGAACACACAAGTTAGGTGCAGTATTTTATCGAAAGGGCTTGATTGACTAATTACAGAGTTGGGCGCAGGACCTCTTATATATGCAATCCAAGAAATCCGCAGGTAGATTGGTCGGGGTCGCCCTGTAGTTGACAATGGCATAATGGTACCTAGTTGTTGAAAGGAAGAGAGTATCAAAGCTGGATTGATTGAGTATGTGGTATCGTATTAAACGTAGTGTCTCTACAGTGATTCTATCATACCCTCTGCCTATAGCAAGTATTATATAGAAGCATAAAGCGTGTTTGAATAAAGCCAAGCGCTTACATGAGAAGTGTTAATATATACACTGTACTTGGTATTCAATGGTAATTTACAAATTCTAGAAAGAGTGGCCTAGGTAAAGGTTGCGAATAATTCCTAAGTAAATTTAATAGTTATAGGTTCACACTCTTGCCGGCAAACAAAATTATCCAGGCGTGTCCGCTGCTTGCGTCTACGAAGAGACTTGAATCAATACTCCTTATGTTGCTTCAATCGTACATAATTCTTGGAAATCGGTATCATTTCTCAGACTGTCCATTGATCTACAACATCCCTTCCTTCTGGGGGAATGAAAAATTATCCCTGTATTCGACTGTAGATACCAGGGTCTGTGATAGGTCTTACTGTCATGAAAGTTACCATCGTGGATTTCAGTGACAAGTGTTGTGTGTGGACATGTACTCGTTGGTGCCACTTTTAGTGACCAACTTGAAGCTGATCAGTGGAACCAACGGATGGTAGCTTTTGAAGGATCTCATCTTTTGTAGTGTCCAGGGCTATGGAAGCAATGACGCCGATTCCAGGTAAACACGTAAAAATAACAGAGGATAGATTCCATATAAGAGCCTTATTTTAAGGCATCCTCCCTTTGTTGGCTTGGTCATTCGTGTGATATTATTTACTGTTCATAGGAAGAAATAAAGATCAGGTAGCTGTTAGCGGAAAACAAAACTTGACGTAGACAGGGATACAGTAGTGGATATCATTGACACTAGCAACCTGGAGTCGTGGAGTCATGGAATCCACACCAAGCCTTTGTCCACGTCTTTACAATGCAAAATGCCTTGATCGCTATGGAAGCTATACCGAATCTGTTATAACTCTACTTTGTAGGCTTATCTACCACCCTGTCGCCACCAAATACAGGCGGTGTCCGTCTGACTAGTGCTTATACCCCTGCTGGAAAGCTTTTGTCTTGATGTCAATGATTCACGATTCACACGACGAATAACAACAAACGAGCACACAAGCTGTCACCGTGGCGACACCATGGTAACGAGTAAAGAAGTTTGGAGTTTACTACGAGCCACATTTGTTCTATGCACCATCTAGGACCACGTTTGGATGATATCGCAACACTTCGCGGATAAACAGATGTGCCTAAAATTATAAGCCGTACGAAAACACCCGCTTTGTCATTAACGAATATAGATCTCTCCGTACGAATAAAACCTTGTTCTTACAAATGGAAAGCAGCGGCGTTAAATACACATAAAAACCAAGTATATCCTACTAGTGTTATAAAGGCCAGGTGTGAAGTTCACCAAGTATAAACAACATATTAATACGAAGTATTTTAAGAACGTTTCGGTAAAAGTTAATTTCCAAGCAACAACTCAATGCAAGGCGAGGGGCAATTGAGATTAAAGAACTCCCGTTCTTTGAGTGCAGTAGCTGAAATAAGTTCATTTGCTTCCATAATTAGCAATCCCTTCTCGCTAAAGGAATGAGTATGTTTTCTACTATTCGCTGCTAATAGGTATATGATCTTTCTCAACCTCATTTCATCTCAACGCACGCTATAAATTACAAGCACACATACACAAGCAGAGTCAAATCATCTTAATTACCCCTGTCTCAACACTGTCAAAAAACCACTTAGGCAGCTTCCGTGTCTTCCAATTCTCCGGCCCACTACACGCCTGGGCAATCTCTCCCTCCAAACTCGATAGCTTATCCTCGTTCTCTGGCCCCATTCAGTACTTCACTCGCAGAGTCGATCCAATGCGCTCAAATACATCTATACTTAATTTATGTGCAGGTTTGAGGATAAAATCGAATGATTCAGCCAATGGCATAGCAAAATAGTCTCCATAGAGTTTTGTTAGAAGGTCTGTCCCATTCGAAGCTGAAGTTTTCCATAAATTTAACCCCAACCGTTTGCTCAAGAAAGTCGGGATAATACGGCCTACATCTTCCCACTTGCCAGTTACTAGATCCTGAACTCCTGCCTGAAAAGATTCACATTTGGTCGCTCCAAAGTATTCACTTTAACCAGTCCATTCACATGGAAGCAGTTTGGCTTTCAAAACAATTTCACTCCCAGAAATCTGCCCTGTGATCTCTGGCTTGGTAGGGTAGCAGCTGGCACTAACGATTTCTGCGCGAGGATTGGGCCCACTGAAGCCCACTGACCTAGAAACGCTTACCTAGGTCTATGAAAGTGCAACATAGGCTGTCGCGGTATTCAGACGCCACCCAGGTGGAGCATCTGCGTGCCAACAGGGACTTTCTATAAGAGATTTTGACCAGTTGCCTGCTAAGTAGGTCCTAAGGTCAAGCTCATTGAAGCCTTGGTTCATTTCTGTCGATATGCCAGGGCATTAGACTTGTTAGCTATGAACTGTTTCGCAAGGCCGGAGAGAGCAGGAAACCGGTCTGTCTAGAACAACAAGTCCCGACTACTCTAATTGTTGACCATAAAGAGCCAAATGTTCAACTTGTCTTTTGCTGTGTTTATGCTCTCCTTCCAATTGTTGAGCAATTTGAGGTCACCTCTTCTCCAACCGCACTGGCATACGCCTTCGTCTTCAGTACAATCCTACGGGATGTCGTCAATGGCAAAATGTGCGACGCATTGCGAGACACGATTTCCCTGAAAGCACTAGTCCCGCCTACTAAGTGGGAATACGCGTTCAAATTGAGAAGATGGATATGGAGTTATGGACTTGGTATCGCTTACGTATTGTGGACTTTTTAGTAGGTCTTTGGGTTCGCGGTCCGAGGGATTGCAATTAACATGGAGAGCAGCGCAAGCGTAATTTGGAAGGAAGTGGTTTTCCACTGTTGGAATCTCCCCTTCATCGCCTGGCTCATTTTGTTTCCTAGGAGCATCAAGGGATTCCAGAAGTGGCTGATCGTGGCGTTTGATACTCGCAATCGCCAACACGAGGACCGTCGTCGGTGTATAAGACAAGTGCCCTCTAGAGAGAAATTTTACGGGGGCTTTCCCAGGTCTTATAAAAACAGGGAAGTGAAATTGGGTAGGCAGAGGTGAAATTTTGAAATGATGTGGTCACACACGCTGCAATACGCAATGTATTGGTCTATCGCTCTCCTTCTCTAAGAGAGTAAAGGCATATCCCTCTTTTATTATCTCCCTCGAGTATCAACGTGTCTTTATATGAGCCTTGTATTGTAATGAACACAACAACTAATGGCTGAAGTAACCCTGAGCATATAGACTGTATTACTACTGGTCTATGCCCTTCAAGCTTGCCAACTATTAGACAACAATCCCACACTGACACCAAAGCGACGCTAATAACCTATCATCATCAGCTATTACATTGCTGATTACATTTATGTTTGATTCAGCCGGCACCGCCTACATATGGCTTTATTGCCCACATTTCTCCTACTGCCGCCCTTTCGTTCACTGCTGCCTATTAGTTCCACCGCTCCTAACTATTTGGACCTCTACAATTGGGTCTAAAATGGCAAAATACCTGGATTATTAAAATATATAGATACAAGATTTTCTCTAGAATGTAAACATGAAAAAATATAATATTATTATTTAATTTATGGCCCTAAGGCTGCAAAAACGTAGACTTCAACTAGTGCTGCCAGGTCATAGTCTACTACTAGACCTCCGCTAGACCTCCATCGTATCTCCATAATATCTCCATTAAACTCCATCTGCGTAGATTTCCGTAGCTGAGTCTCAGTCAAGTATATGGCTTTAAGATGTCGGAATTAAACGAAGTCTTATGAGCGCTCTATTTGAAGTAGAGCCTACTCCAGCTTGTATTATTTACATACGGTTAAACGTTAATTACGCCGATTTTTTTGCGCGCCGGGGGGGGGGGGGGGGGGGGGGGGGGGGGTTGTTCTTGTATAAGAACTCTCTCTTTGCTCGTTCCGCTACATTCTCTAAGTTTTATAAGATCACACTCGCGTTATACTGAATAGTACCGTCGGAGAAAATATGTCACTTGCTTTTGAGAATAAGTATGCGATTGTCATTGGAGATTCCAGAGACATCAGAGCTTCAATTGCACTTTTATTACCAGAATGAGGTGCCAAAGGAGTAGGTGTTTTTTTTACATACACCATAGTAGCATGTATTGAAGGAATACCTAATTACTTCTGTCTCGCCAGGTGGCAATCATCTATTCTGGCAACGAAGCGGTAACGAATGACACTTTGGCCAAGACCAAAGCTTATGGAGCAGACGCGGCTGCGATTTGCACCAATATCCTTGATGTCGACGTTGGAGAGACGAAAGTGGATAGAGCTCTCGCATGATTGAAGACGAATACAATCCACATCCTCATCAACAATGCTGCTCTGTGAGTTTAATCTCTTATTAAAATATAAACATCTATAATACTGATGACAATGGTGAGTTTATTGTGCTGATTCGATATATCATCTTTGCTGATGTGAACTCTCCAGGCGCTAATTCGGGTTGTGGTGGAATCGAGATATTGTCCCTCTTAGCTAATATAAGTTACCACCTTATTCAATTACTTATATGCAATAATTAAAATAATGTTAAACTAATTAGGGATCAATCGTGCAATTCATGATGCTCAATTTGAAAAGTTTGTTGACGAATTTGCCCGCCGGGTGGCTGGTTGGGACCACGTCGCCATCACTACAGCAAAGAATCTTATCAATGAGCGCGCCGGATTTCCCACAGAAGACCAGCAGCTTGAGAGTCTCAGCGCATTTGCGAAAGCTGCTACCCCAGGTGGCCTGGTGGACACACGACTAAAGGCCATGGCTGCCGCCGGAATGCAGGCCAACCTGAATTTTGAAGAGAACTTTGGTCAAGAGGAATTAAAATTCGTCGGAGGTAGACCTTGGAATGCTTAGGCATCTCTAAGAAGCATACCTTGGCAAGATTTGCAGTTCAGCAGTGTGATTTCTTATTCGATGCTTGGACTTTGCAAGCTTCCCTTGCGCTGACATCAAGTTAAAGGATACAGAAGGGATACTATGAGAATTATGTTTGGGGGCGCAAAATAGAATTCTACTATTTTAGATTTACATCATCACTGTAAAAAAAATAAAAAGAATCTTAATAAATTGTTCAAAAGAATGCACGCAATCTAATTACTATTCTCTTAAACACAGTTATATAACCACACATCTTCTCGCAACTTTGTCAGCTATTATCCACTTTAGTAATGTATTTTAATCACTTGAATAGCTATCATGTGAGGCATCACTGAGACCGTTGTGATAACTTTGGAATAAAAACCATATATTACACACTAAAATATAGTTGTAAGAAGCTCAAAATTCTCTAATTAGGCTGATTTCTTGATGGAACAGATGTACTATCTCATCTCTCATTACTACCTTCAGATAAAATTCCTCTTTCAAGCCCAAATACCATTCTTTTTTTTTTTTTATCAGCTCACTTCTTAAAGAAGTCTAGAAGACCATTGTTATCACATGCTACAGCAACATCGAGAGCTGTCCTTTGTCGCCCATCCTCAGCGAAAGGATCAAGCCCCTTAGCAACTAGAAATTTGAATCTTGCGATGATGATATCGTCTTTGCTCCTTCCACCACGATTATATTGGAACGATGCGCTTGCCAAGGTATGTAACAGTGTCTCCCCAGCATTGTTGCGAACCATGAAGTCTGCCCCTGCATCCTCGTAGAATGCCAGCTGCTCTTGTTCGAAATCCTCGAGAATGGTTCTATCTACTGGCTGCTGGGGCGCTGGAACTGGGAGGCTTGTGTTGAATAAGCCGATATGCGAGCTTTCTAGGCCAACGTGGGAACTGTCGAGGTTTGAAGGCTCCGATGAAAACCATTTGAACAACGGCGTGTTACCATTCTTAGTGTTGCGTATGTCAATTGGAACACCCATGTTAAGGAAGCGCTGAAACAATGCATGCTTTGGCCGGTGACCAAGGAAATGTATAGGAAAATTGCCGTCGGCATCTGGATGCAATGGGTCTGAACCAGCATCTAGAAGGATATCGACAATGTCTTTGCTGGGTTCCGTCCGGAAGAAACCCATGGGCAAATAGGAGAAGCCTGGCTGAACATAATTGATTGGTAAATTGCCCTTACTATCTTCTTCTTGTATAAGCCCCGGACGCTTGGATAGCATCAGTTTCACCAACTCGCTGCGTCTGCAAGCTTCGGGCGGTGCATGAGACTCGAAGATGTGATGCAGAACATTTTTGCCCTCGCTATCGCGAGCCGATAGATCTGCTCCATGCTCTATGAGCTTCGTGACAGCCATGTCGGTGACGGATTTATTCCGGCATGCTGCCAGAAGCAATGTCCTGCCTTTATCGTCGCGATGCTCCAGGTCCAGCGACTCCCAGTTGATGATGTCTTGAATAAATTTGCTGCTCTCTAACAGCTCGTGGATGACAATGCAGTTCTCATAATGATGGCCTTCAGGTGGTCGCTTACCTGCCCTGCCACTCTCAGAATTGTTGATAATCTCATTCGTGGATGCCATTTCCGTAAGAGGAGCCTTGGTATCCCGAATGGTTTTGTAAAATCTGGCATACATGTCTACGTCGTGAGAGACAAGTAGCTTCATCATGCGGATGTACTTCGACTTATCATCGGGTTTCACTGAATTTTTGGTGTGAGTAGAAAAGAAGCCATGATTTGGGATATCAGCTTGCGTTGCTTTATAGTCAACGAGCAGCAATGCGTATAGCTCATCCCGTTCAATCGTGGCACCGCTATTCTTCTCTATCGGCCCAAGCTTGTATCCTGAAGCATTAGAAAGTGTGATGTTGCATCTCTGGTTCAAATCCATGTCGAGTGAGATTAGTCGTTCGAACAGTTGGTCGTTGCATTCTTCGATGGCAATAAATAAGGCTGAGATATCTAGTTTGGTTCCCGGTGGAAGGGTAACATGTATCATTCTGGGATTGCTGCTTGTAACTGCAAGAGATTGACAGCTCATGCCCATATTGTCGCTTGCGTGAATATCTGCGCCGGCACTGACGAGTATTCGAGCTGCTTCCTCTTGGAAAGCAGGGATTTCGGGGATGTTGCACAAACTATTCCTTAATGCGGTATGCAGAGGCGTCCGTCCATTACCATCTTTCAATTCAATATTGGCCCCATGGTTTATAAGATAAGGAAGTGCCTGGTAAACCTGCCACCAGTGGTGGCCTTTGGCCAAGAGATGAAGCGCACTCTCCCCCTTGGTCACCCCAACTCTTAGATCCCAGAATTCTGTAGAGTATTGGGCATTAGTGTCGGCTTTAAATGTCTCAACGAGCACTTTGACCACCTCCATATTAGGTATCCTGCTGTTACAAGCAGCAATCAAGAGCGGAGTGATGGTTTGGGGACCAAAGCGAGTACCACGCTTTGCACTATTTAGCCAGTTTTTGCACCATTTCTCATCTTCGAACTTTTTTATAACATCGCGAGTGCACAATTTCTCGAGAAGTCGTCCATGTCCCCCACAAACCAAACTATGCCACTGAGAACCATTGATCCGACTGGGCTGCGTGAAATCTGCACCCTCTCGATGGAGATCTTCGATGCGATTGTATTCTCGTGATGCTAAGAACATATCAAGTTCAGACTCGCGGCAATGCGCATGTACAGTGCATCTATGAGCCGATTCTTGAGACGCAACCACTGACTCCGCCCGCCCACGAAGACGCAAAAGGGATTCAATATCACCTTTATATAATTTTGGATCCAATCTCTCGGCTAGAGCCAAGAAGCAACTTATAGTATGACCCATTGATGGACTCTGGATAAAACTAATGGCTTCTTGAAGCTGATTCCGTCCGGAGGCATCTGTTGTATGAACGTCCAGTCCATGAGCGACTAGCATGTCCAGTATCTCGTCAAGGCGACTTGAAATATGCTCAGCCGGTATTGCTTTTGCTTCCTGTTGGACTGGATGAGACCAGCGCAGAGATGGGCGTGTCTCATCATCAAGCTTAAGTCCTGCAGCTTGGAGACGATAATATCTGTCAGCGGCCGAGCCACAACCTCGCCAAAGTTCCTTCTCGCTTTCAAATTTCGTACATTCTTGCAGTGGTGTTCTGCCATCCTTAGCTCGTATGTTAACATTAGATCCTAATGCAAGTAAGGATGCCACCGCCTCCGGGCGTCCAGATCTGCATGCGTAATGAAGAGCTGTCCGCCCACTATTATCCAGATAATCAACGAGAGTCAATCCATTTGAAGAACTATCCTTCTGGTATTCGGTTAGAAGCATGCTCACAATGTTTGACTGACAAGCGCGAGCTGCGAGGTGCAATGGAGTCAACCCCTCAAGAGTCACAGCAGCTGCATTCGCTCCAGCTCTAAGGAGTGCGACGACGTGATATTCGGAGATAGTCGCAGCCAAATGGAGGGGCGTTATGCCATCGCTGTCGGCCGGGCTCACACTCTTACAAATACCTAGTAAGTAGTCTATGGGGAGCTTTGCGTATGGACTCATAAATTTCTGAATCTCTATACTGGAGGCGATATGTAGGGGGGTTCTTCCCTGGTTGTTTGGTTGGTCGGGTTCAGCTCCAACGTCGGTGAGTAGATGATACATATCTGGGATTGCTGGACCATTATTTCGATGCCAACTACTATCCTTGGCCGGGTAAGATCGAGTGAAAATTGCTTCATGCCATAGAGTATTCCCTGCTTCATCTTGGACACGCGGATCCATCCCGAGATCCAGGAAGTATTTAAGTCGATAATAAGCATCGCAGTAGACAGCTTCATGGAGCAGTGTTCGGCCCTTGTTGTCTCGACAATCGGTTTTCGCTCCCAGTTCCACAGCGGTCTTGAGGACTTTGTTTACATTGGGATCTCCCAAGTGGAAACGTGCGCTTACTCTCTGAAATAAAGGCGTATAGCCATTGCAATCTCGAGCCTCAAGATCTGCGCCAGATTCCACTAAGATACCAATCAAACCTTCTTGCTCGCCTTCAACATGCAATGCCGTCTGACCTTTGTGGTTCTTCAGGTTTGGATCAGCCCCTGATGCCAAGAGAGCAAGAATGAGATCGCGATTTGTCTTTCGACAGCCCATGGCGATGTGGAGAGCGCCATTACCATCATTATCCACGGCATTACAGTCTGGACTGAAGGATAAGAATTCCAACGAGGTTTCCGGTGACTGGGAATCGAGAAGACATAAAAGTGGCGTTTTACCATCTGAGGATCTTCGCTTATTGATGTCCGCGCCACCCTCCTCGATAAGCAAACGGATAGCATCTTTGCTAGTAGGATTCCCGTGCAATGGTGTATCTCCATCGTCGCTCGTTGTGTTTGCGTCAGCGCCTGCATTGAGTAGCAGCCGTAGCATGACAAATACGACATCAGATGCCCTATACGCTTGACCCGAAAACAAACTGTGTAGAGCTGTCTTGCCTTCGCGGTCTCTCTTCTCTAGACTGACCCCAGCCTCCCAAACAAGCTCAAAACATTTCCTAATATTATCCACGCTTGGTGCGCTGTTGCCTGCAACACTGCTACATAGTATGTGAAGAGCTGTAAGCATACGCTCTGAACCAGGCTGACTCGGATCCGAATCCTTTGCACCATGCATTATGCTAAGTCTTTGATAGAATTGAGGCTCCACCAAGACATTTGGATTGGCTCCAGCTTTCAGAAGGACTTCTATAGTCCGAGGATCGGCTGATGAACAAGCGTAGTATAGTGCCGTATGATTGGAAATGAATGCGTTCACATCTATACCTGGGTACATCAGGATACGATCCACAACCTTTGCTTGGCCAGACTCAGCCGCCAAATGCAACGTTTGATACACAGTGGCTATATCCTTGAGAAAGGGCAGGTATATAGCTACTACTTCACTATGCCCGTTCTTGCAGGCATACTGGAGCGGCGTCCGGCCAGTGGACCTGCGGGGGGCATAATGTCCTCGCTCGGCTTGGGGATCTGTCCTAGGAGTCAAGGGATCAACCCCAGAGGCCAATAAGGCTTGTGATGCTGCTGCGTGGTTGCGTCTTGCAGCCTCGTGTAAAGGCGTCAAGCCGGTATTGCTATACTTGTTTGATTCGGCACCGTGCTGTAGGAGAAGCCTAATTGCTTCGTCATGCCCATTGTATGCAGCCCAGTAGATAGGATTCTCGTCATTCTCATTGACGACATTGACGTTAGCGTTTCGCCTCTCAAGGAGCTCCCGTATGTAATCGGTAAGACCGAAGTAAGCAGCAACATGTAGAGGAGATACACCATCAATATCGCAACTCGGCCACTGTAGAGTCAGCCAGACGAGAAAGCGGTTTCCTTGTAGGAAATTGTGGAGCAGTTCGTTCAGCTGTGGCTGGCTTCTAGCCATTAATCCGGCCTTAGATATGTGTATATGCCAGTTGAAGGCGGCATACTCGGCAAAAGGGTGTTCTAGCCTAAGCTTTTGGTCAAGTCTCCTAGATTTCCAGAACTCTTGTTTAACTTTGCTCTTATCAATCTCGTAGTTATCCAAGCACCCTGCATTGAGGTAGGATAGACATGCGAGAGCTAGCCTGGAGTGCGTCGCACCAGAGTCGATCAAACTATACTCATCTGCTAGTTGCCCCTGAGAAATAGAGTGTGTTGAACCCTTTAAAAATTCAGTGAGAGAGTGGTGAATCACAGAAACAGTCTCATCTGGAAGAATCTCTAGAAGCGACCCACAAATAGCACGCACGATGTCTTTGGCTTCTTTGAGCTCACGGATTCCATCTAATTGATGTGTAACACTGAGCATTTCCGACATCTCAAGGAGTCGTAGAGGGCGATTCGCATGAGTCACCCACTGGAGGACAAGGAGTTGTACATGAGGTGGTATGCCAGACCTTTGGGAATGCTCTTTCAGAAGATTGGTGTACATGACATTGAGATTGGTGGGTAGAGTGTCAAGGATGTGCTCTATGTTGGCATCTGGTTCCATGATTTGCTCCATAACCAGCTTAGCGTAGAGAAAGATCCCGCATGCCTTTTCAAGGATGGCTTGCTGGATCTTGGTTCGATCGTCTTCAGGAATGCCAGAACCAGTAAGCAGTGATTGTACAAAAACCGCAATATCCTGATGCACCAATTGTTCTTGAAGGCGAACCTGTACCGTCAGGTATGATCTAAGCGGTATCTCAACTGCAGGCACGGGCCTGCTAGTTATAATCATTCTAATCTTAAGCGGCTGCCAAGATGCGAAGTTGGCTAACTCGTGCAGGAACTCGTCATTGCCCAGGTTCATCTCATCCAGTGCGTCTATAACACAGTACACTTTGGGCAGATATGTGCACGCTAGCCGAAGGTCTTTGAACATGTCCGTAATAGACAACGTCTCAATTGTTCGACGCTCGTCAAGGTACTCCTTCAGTCTGGCTTGGAGTGGCGGACTGTAGGGCAGAATCTGGACAAGCCAGTCTCGTAGCAGAGCTATTGGCTCATAATTGGCACGAATTATCTGTCGGAAGAAAAAATAGAGAACTGGCACGCCTTCTCCTTGTACTCGCTGAATTGATCTAGCGGCAAAGACAGACTTTCCCGAACCGGGGATGCCTTTGAGCCAGAGTATTCCCTCGACTTCTGAATTATGCCATTGTTTGTAGGCATTCGTCGAATAGAGCCAAGCGCCCGTTCCAGCAGCATGGGAGCTAAGGTGCTTGTAATATTCTCCATTGACCGCAGCGTAATCAGTTGGACATAGCCATTGCTTGATCTTGCTGAGAGTCTCGGCCGGTTGAGGTAGGATATTGGCTTCGTTGAAATCGCTCACATCGTCGCGACTGATCAAAACAATGTCATTATGTTCTGCCGTCACCAAATCTCCATGTGCTACAATTTCAAATGATTGGTCCATGATACACGATATGTTTTGATTGTCATTGGAGTACGCATCGTGAGTTGGAGGAGTACTATGTAATAAGTGTTGAGAATTTAAAGAACAGTCAACGGCCCTTGTTCAGAGAAATTATGGGTCTTGGGGTGAGGTCTGTGCGCTGCAGCCTAATTTTTAGATTGGTGTGGAGTTTCAAGTTCAGGATGTCATACGTGATACGGAAGTTGTGACTTCGTTCACGAGTAGAAACAGCTCTTTATTACTGCATGGCTATTGGGCTGCTGAACGCCTCGTAATGGGGTACTCGGCGGTAAGATTGCCATTTAAAGCCATATCGTGTCGGGATGTAGCGGGCGATCCTAAGTAAGCGGCATGGCTGCCTGTGGTTGAAACAGATTTATGCATCTGTGGTTGTCGTGATGATGGTAAGTTGATTGACTCGGGCTTTACGTACATACTACTAATCTACATGTGCGATAAAGCATCGTTAGCTTGGGCGTCTAAATGAGGAGGTCAATTCTCCTTAACATGATTCAGATAGTAGTATATATATTGAGGTCGCCTTACGAGCAAATACGTACCTTACCTGTAATCACGGATGGTGTGTTCTTGCAGCGACCCGCCAAAATATTCGGGCCACATAATTGCCTATATTATATGGGAGATGTAGGAATTTAGCATCTATTATATCACCACCAAAAGTGTATAAACTTTGGCAGCCCGCGACATATACTAACCACTCTATTTCCACTATCTCTCTGCCTGACTTCTTTTCCTCTTCCTCCGAAGCAACAGCGCGGCGATAGATGTCAAAGATCGAGATCTTTTCCGTCACATCCGGTATTGCATCGTAGAAACCAAGACGCCACTCCTCCTTAGATAGGATTGAGTGGGAGGGACATGAACGAGCGTTAATACGGTACGGAATCTCATTATATGGGAGTTGATTGGTTTCCAGCACTTCCGCGGATTCAATTTTCTATGGCTCAGACACTTTTTCGAATATGTTCCATTGAACTTATCGTACCAAACCCAGTCTCAAAGCAAAACAACGGTACACTAAATAATTCAAATTAAATTTTCACATAGAATATTCGCATCTATATTTATTAACCTATTTTTGTCAAATTGTCAAGTGTATTTATTTTATTCCCTTCCGAAAATTACGCTCCTATAGATAGCAATATCCGATTTTAGAGTCATATCATCCATGATTTGTTCTAGCTAGTCTATATATCTAAAGCTCGCATCTATTATACCCTCTCATAAAAAAAAATTACAATCAGCGTTATTTTTAGATTCCAAATTTAACTCCCTTCCATGTTCAATACGATTGCAATCACCTCTCCATGATCACTCCATGAATCTTCATAAGGTCGATTCTAGGGCTTCCAGCTGTATATCGCTAAAAGACTCCCAGATGTTAAAGCACGATGATTCATCCAACAGAGTTGTAAGAATATCGTCGTTGATGACAGGTAGGAGGGCTGAATCATCCGCGGGAGTCGCACCAGGAAGAGCGGCTCCTCCAGTAGTTGAACCACCGCCGGCCCCGCCGGCAGAATAGTTGGGATACAATTGACGTATCGCTTCCAAGAAAACGCCTCGAAACACGGAGGCTGATGTATATGTCTCTTCCAGCTCTTCCATAACCATCATACAAAGCTCCAGTTTGTTCAGGCTGAGACGCCGAGAGAGAGCATCTGACGATTTGCAATTGAGAAGGTGCACATGCATGGCCGATACCAAAAGCGAAGGGCTATAGCCAATGTAGAAACTATGGTCAGCAATTATGCGAATACTACAGCCAGTCGTTAAACCTGGGGTCGCTGAAGAAAGTACTCACGTCATTGGGCAGGCATAACGAAGAAGCTTTTCCCGAACAATATTGTCGACAATGGCATTAGAGCGCACAGCGGCAGAATCTATCTTGTTTCGTATCTCTGATTGCCATTCATTCTTCATGGCTGGAGGTAGGTCTTCCGGGGCCTTGGTAATGTAAGGACAATAAAATGTGATCAAAATCGCGCTATGGCCAGGTATAAGGAAACTGCAACAGATAATGTGGAGACGGTAATGGGAACTCACTGATAATGTAACTGTAAATGATACAGATAGAAGGATGCAAGACGGCTTGGTTCAATTGCATATCGTTCCGGAAGCTGCATTTGCAATAGTTTTGTTTCAAGGAGTTCAATCTCCCGTAGTGTGGGATTGGGGCCGAAAGGCTGGTAACAGAGAGTGAGAACATCACCCAGAAGCTTACTTAATTGAATTAGAGTAATCCAATAGTGAGCCAGTTGAGAAAAGTCTTCTGGGATATATCCGCTGGCAATTGAAGCCGGTAGTTGTGTCAGGTCGCTGAGCACATCAGCGGACGTGACCATCGGCGTGTTGCAGTCATTGAGGTTAATCCTTAGTGGTCTCCCAAGTGTCAGGCTCAATGAGCGGTCTCGGAAGAAGCAAGTCCACCAGAGACGACGCCAGAGATACCGCTGGTGGTTAGGAAATGCAGCGTTGAACTTGACCGAATCTGGATCCCGGTGCAAGCCCAGCATTTGACAGAGACTAATTGCAACGCCTATCCAATACCACGGCTGTGAGTGCCCGTCCCACCTCGAGTGCCAGAATCCCATGAGGAGAGCGGATTGCAGTAGGACGACTTTGTCTGTCTCGCCACCGTTGTCGTACAAACACTAAGATGGGTGTGAGAGTTGTATCTTCATAACCACCAATATTCATTGCTCACCTTTGCACGAGAGTACATGGCAGCTTTCATCTCTTTACGGGAGGAGTACCCCTCAGACGTCCATACATGGTTATCCACAAACTGTGAGTGAGAGTTAGTTGGCCCGTAGCTGAACAGGTAGATGGAGTACGTAAACATTGGCACAGCATAGCTTACATTCGCTGCCACAAAGAACATGCTCCACAACAGCAACAAATTCCATTCACTGGCTTTGCCCGTTTCATGGAATTTGAGCAGCACTGTAGCATCAACTATCGGCATCATTGGATGCACATGGTGAAAATATGCGCGGAGAAGTTCATTGCAGGTGCTTTTCTGAGGCAGGGTAAAGACACCCTTGTACTGCAGGTACTCACGGTCCTGCGCAGATAATGAAATAAATGCTTCCGAGATGAAAATATGCCTTGCGACAGGTTGCTGTGATGGCGAACACGCATCAAGAACGGACGTGAATCCCGGTGCCTCCCCTGTTTTAGTGATAAATGTCAGCGCCCTCTTAGCTGATGTACCCGGAATTGGGCGATCTCACCAGTATAGAAAGGTACTCGGGCTGCCTGGTTGCTCTGTCCTAAGGCCGCTGAGGAAATCTCAGCGACAATACGGTGGTCTTCTGGACTGCCACGGCTATCAGTGCCAACAGCAAGGCCGCTATCATCTGTCTGGCTGCGGTCATCCCTCTGAGGGGCATAAGATGCTATAGTGCTCGACCCCTGCTTTACCGAGGCCGGAGCCAGTGATTGCGGCACTGTCCTTGACGCGGTGGTAACTGAACGGTTAAGCTCAAATGGAATTGGTGTATGCGAGGAATGGTTATGACGGAGACCAGATGATTGCCTGTGTCGACTAAGGTCGTTAGACAAGATCAATTAGATCAATTTCCAAATGCATTTCGTCGAGTCTCACCTGTTACGATTGCTCTCTAGGAGCACACAGCCCACACTGTCCTGAGAGCAGTTGATGCACGGAATTCCCGTCACCTGGACGCTGCAACGCACTTTACGCCGGCGACAGTTTTGACACGCAACTGCCGAGCGGCGGTGACGGAAAGTTGACATTGCCATCGCTTCTCTCGTGGGTTCGAGATATTGGTATGACATGGGAGAAGCCGAGATCAAAGCTGAGATGCTTCCGAAGACCTCGGGTGGCCACATATCGGACATCACGTGATATGCCGAGGTAATCACCCCCTCCAGCCGACCTTGCAACGGAGAGAGCGAAGAAGCAGGGAGAACCGGAGGCAAAAATTTTCGGCCTGGAGGGTTCCAGGCCTGTTTATTGCTCTGAGATTGAGTCATGGAAGGTAAAAACGTGTCAAGACGTAGTATGAAGTAATGATACACGTTGCGAACTGAGAACAATCCGTTCCGGATGAATCACATGTTAGGGTAACATTGCATAGGTACAGTTATAAGCCAACAAATACTCATACACGACTCCATCAGCGTATTGGGCGAAATGCACGCGCTAGTCATACTGTACTACGGGCAATCCTTTCTTATATACGAATATACGAGCATTACATTGAAGGCCTATAAGGCGTCAGATATAACGTCCGACCCGACATCAACCCCTTTCCTCGATCATGCTCCATTGTCCCACTCCACCTTGGAGACAAACTAAAATTCCAAAGATTGACGATTTACAAAATTTGAAATTTGTTCAAGCCTTTAGAATGGGAGTACAGCTCGTTACTCCTCAATAGGATAGTATGCCGTCTACTTATAAAAGGTGAAACCTAGTAACGAAGCGCAAATCATCGCAACCATAGGCATAATCAGCGCTTTATATAAACATCTTTCTTTCATTCAATATTCACTTTGCTATTCCTACGTATCATATTGCTCCGGAGCAATGCGGACAACTCTTTTCCAGGCACCCCCCCCTCGTGGTACTAGTATCGAATCTACACCGTATCCCCTGGCTTGATGCCATAGCCGAATTCTGCCACAGCCAATAGGACGATCCTGAAAGGTCTATGCTCTGTCAATGCCGTTAAATGCCGCCAATTGCAATCTGTTGCATGCAGCTGCTTCCCGCCTAAGCTAGTCAATCCGCCACCTCGCAGCTAACAAGGCTCGGAAACAGGGGCAAACATCCATTGACATTGCCACAATTCACCGGCCCGAAGGTTTTTTTCCCCTAGATATAGCCCGGACACTAAATATAGAGCTACCCCCACGCACACGTTGAAGGGGGCAAGACGGAATACCCGGGTATCGAGAGAACAAGACCAGAACCAGCCTAGAAAGCATAATAGACGTGAATGACCAAGGAATAAATTCACTCACTCACACTGCTATTCCGGTATACAATGAAGCCTACGTCGAATCCACATTTCTCTGGACCTTGAACGAACTGGTATCACAAACCCTAGCACAACCCCCCTCATATTGCAGGGGCTCCATTACAAGCAGTACAACTCGGCAATATTTCATCTCTCCATGACCAAATTAACCGGTCCTACATTAGCAGGGCACAAGGAAAGGGAACCCTACCGGCCGTTGTTAAAGATGGGGGCAATGCGGCGGCTTAGAATATGCACGCAATCGGGCGTTTACGCAACCGAACGTATCCTAAGCCGACATAACTTGTTGTAGAAGAGATCAGTAGTCAACTACCGAGGCGCTGGATATAACTCATCATCCCATCCCTGCCATAGGATAAAATCCGTGCTACAGAAGGACACGTCTCGTAGAGAAGGATCGCTCTGCTCCCGAGACTTATAAGGTCACCTCGCCCTGTTTATATGAGCGCATATCATAGGAATGAAAATGTCGCAATAATATCCCTCGCGCGATAATGATAACAAGATTTATCTCCGAGATGCTTCACTTGGCATCTCTAAAGATAAAGGGGGGCTAGTTCAAGTACCGTTACTACACATAGCGCTCGGCATATAGATATAGATGCATTTAGCGCAATCGAACTCACCTCGGAGCAGCTGTCAGGCTAGCATGTAGCTTGCGATTGTACTGACTCATGGGGCCGAAACTATCGGAATGATAGAGATATCCAGATAACAAATAGGCGATGAAACTTGAGCTAACTCATGTCTGGCTAGGATAGAATTCGTCAAATTGTTGAGCTGATGATCCCGATTATCCCAGCCTACTCTATTTTGCTTGTACAAAATCGGTTAAACTATCTATACCTCTCTATCAAAGAGCCGGACCATCCGGGATCATAACTTAGAGACCTCCAATCTGCCCCAAAGAAACCCCATCTGGTTCTAGAAAAGACCCCTACCAGGAATAGGGGAGCG
The DNA here is from genome assembly GCA_010015515.1 of Trichoderma sp. TW21990_1. Lineage (NCBI taxonomy): Eukaryota > Fungi > Ascomycota > Sordariomycetes > Hypocreales > Hypocreaceae > Trichoderma > Trichoderma sp. TW21990_1. Next base: position 898,584 of record ML974122.1, read on the forward strand.
GTGTCTTTTTCGAGATCTAATCAAGGCACACGTACAGTACGTATGAATTTGAAAGAAATTTATACCGAGGCTACCTCTGTCAAATCGAGGCATTCGTAAATCCGATTCTATACCATTCAAAATGCAGTACGGTAGATCCCGTGAAGCATAATATGTACAAATATACATAGCTTTTTCCGAGCCGCGTGGCTAGTTCTTTCTTACATGCTGAGCGGCTTTATTGCCGAGTCTGGATATTGACGGAACTTTATCAATCAACTCAAGTGACTTGAAAATGTAGGATTTCGTCGGAGAAACTGGATATACAAAGAATTGGTAATGAAACTCAATATGTCCCAAGATAGTGGCGCTGGTCGGGCGAGAAGCAATCACGTATTGTGGGTTCAGCTTGGTGAATACGTGTCGCCGAAGTCCTCCGGTCCTAGTCTTCTAACTAGAATCCGGTTTCCGTTACTATCTTTTATCACTCGTGTGCAATGATACCTGATCACATTCTCATTTATTACCTGTATTGTAAGTCAGACGTTGATGATTGGAGTTAACTTTGCTATCTCCAACGCAAACCCAGCTTTAAAACCCTATTCCATATGAAGACAACTTGAATCGGAATGCATAATAAGCGGCTGTGATTCAGATTATGCACGACCACCCAGGTAAAGGTTTACTTAGGTGTTAGTGAGTTAGTTGAATTAGTATTGACTGATATTACGTTACATCACCCTAGCTTGTATGGCAAAAGTCTCCTTCTAGCCCACGTCAGCACCTGGCTCTGGTTTAAGGCTAAGGAGAGTACATGTATGTGCCATGCGCATGACAATAGGTAGATCTAGTATTTCACCTTGGAGTTCCTCATGCCTCGTACAGGATGCATGAGGTAAAGAGTATATGCATATAGCAACACGATTAGCTAGGGCTGCATTGTAGAAAAAAGGAACTATGATTGATCTAAATTCTATCTAAATTCTATGATTGAGAAACTAAGTACATCTTCTGAGCATCGAACATCAATCTCTCAGCATCCTCTAATGCAAAAAAGTTATGATCGGGCTAGCATTCAACTTGTAAAACAAGAACCAGTGCCATCTATTTTGAGATTTATGCAGCAGTCTTCTCGGGAGACGCAGTCTCAGACTTGGGCGGCCACTTGACGCGCCTTTCAGCTCGCACATACAAGTTGTTCGGTCTGATGAGCTGGAACATGGGATCGTATTCGATTGTGGCGTCTCCCTCGCGGGTGAATTTGTATCGGTAGATCAACTTTGGCAAAAAGACCTTGATCTCTTGAAGTGCAAAGTTGAAACCAATGCACATACGAGGACCCGTAGCAAATGGAACATACGCTCCCTTTGGTCTGTTCTTCACCTCCTCTGTGTCCCATCTATCGGGGTCGAACTTGTCTGGATTGCTCCACAGTTCAGGATTGTTGTGAATATGGTGCAAAGCAGGTATCATGACACCATCTTTAGGAATCTTATAACCGCCCGGAAGAATGAGATCGGTTTTAGCTGTTCGTCCGGGTTGAAATGACGGATTATGTTTTCGCTGCATCTCTTTGATGTATTTGTCTTGGAACACTAGACGATCCGTGAAATCCGAAGTAATCTGTGTATCTTCGTTGAAATCGTTGTCAACCAGCTCCTGCAAGAGTCGCTCTTGCATTCCTGGATAGGTAACCAGTCCATAGATGAGCCATGAAAGGAGAGAACTGGTGGTTGTGAAACCAGCGGCAGTAGCGACGACAAGGGCCCAGACGAGACTAGACTTTGGTAGCTTCTCCCCCTTGTTGTCGGTAGCTCGGATCGCGTAGTCTAGATAAATTTCGTATCAGTATTAGAAGATCAAATTGATGGGATGTAGTGCTACTCACCAACCATATTCGTTGCCTGCACGGCAGCATCTTGAAGAGGGAGATCCTCCACGCCGCCTCTGGCAGCCATCTGGATAGACTCCTCGACCATTTCTTCGACCCGATGCTTCACATCCTTCAAGCGCTTGGGATCACCAAAGGGCAGGCTGCTATACCAATCGCCCTTGGAGGTGACTTTCTTATTCAGTGATAGCAACTCGGCAATCAGATGGACCATCTCATGGACGGGTGCATCAGGTGAAGTAAAGTGGTTAAAATCGAGGCCCAGGGTGAGCTTGCCAACAGCTTGGGAACCAAGCTTCAGCATGTACTGATAGACATTCCACGCTTCACCCTGCTCATCAAGTGCATCAAACACTTTGGACGCATCCTCAACGGTTTTCTGCATAGTCGGTGCATAGTGACGGACAGCTTTGGGACCAAGGGCCGGAGGCAGGAATTTATGTGCGATTCTCCACTCATCTGTATCGGTATCTCCCAGGAAAACACCAGCTGCTGGAGTCTTCAAGGCGTAAAGGGGATGAGCCTCGTTGATTTTCTTTGTGAAGAAGTCGGACTCGGTAAACGCAATTAAAGCGATGTTCGCATCGTTTGTTTGATATGTGACTCGACCCATGTTGTTGGTCTTTATGACAGGGCCATAGTGCTGAAAGAGGCGTTGATGGTTGCCCAAGTGGTCTGGGTAAATCTCAAAGTAGTTACCAAGATATGGTAACCCCTTGGGACCAGGAGGGTCGCGGACAGCATGTCCATCAATAGAAATGGCGACTGGTCCAGTGGCAGAAGTGATGTCTGGGACTTCTTGTAAGGCGTTTTCCTCAAATTGGAACCCAATCCCTATTATAGATGGTCAGTAACTCGTTCTAATAAATGAGGAAAGCTACCATCGGAGACTACACACCGTTTGGCTCGACAATGGCAAAATAAGAGGCAACTAGATGTTTGAGCCCATCAAGATCCAAGCCCGACGAGATGTCGATTTCTCTCGCAGACGTTACTGGCTCTCCCAGGAGATAGAACTGTTTGACTGCCATGGCGATGTAGGCGTTTCACGTGTCAAAGCTTGCTACAGACAATGTGTTTGTGTTCTTGCAAGCCTCATTTTGTGCGAACTGTAGGACTTATAAATACAATTCAAATGCTGTCGGACTTTACAATCTCGGGATCGCGATGCCGGCCCTACAATCGCCAGCAACCCATTTCAGTCTATGTTGAATGACGTTATTCCTGCAGTGCCGGGGGGCGTCTATCCTCGGTAACGCCCCCCTAGCATGGCTACCCGAGGAGGCGTTATCTTCGAGATCCAATCAATTGGCTCGGCGAGGTCAGTCAGCGTCGGCAAGACACAGTGGCAACTTTTCCGCGGCAACTGTTTCGGAATGCCCGGTTTAGTGGGGGGCCAACTTACACGGCCGAGATGGACGTAATATCTTAATTCCTTCAGATGACAGGTAACACCGGCATTTTATTATTATATATGAAAGAGAAGACCTGTCAGCAAAGGATTTATCAATATGCAGTAGCAAAGGCCTCTATCTCTATCATCACCGTTTCATTTGGTCACATTTGTAACATTTCTATCAGCCTGTTTCCCCTCACTCTTCTCACAAGGAGATAATTTCTTATTACTTCCCCTCTTTCCTACGCATACGATCTGTTCAGGCCATATTCGCAATCATGCAAGAGTACTCCCCGGAAGAAGTTGCTGTGCACAAGACGAGAGGTGACTTGTGGGTTATATTCCAAGGGAAGGGTAAGAAATTCCCCATGAACCAACCACCCGTCGTGCCTTGGTTGCTAACTTGGACATCTTAGTCTATGATGTCTCGAAATACGTGAGAGATCACCCTGGTGGTGAAGACGTCCTGATTGATGTTGCGGGCACCGATGCAACGACAGCTTACGAGGAAGTTGGGCATTCTGAAGATGCAGATACCATCCTAAAAAGCTATGTAATTGGCACAGTCAAGGGTGGTCAGGAGACTAGCCGTCCCAAGGCTGTTCGACTGGTCCAGAAATCGGTCGAAAGCCCAAAACCTGCCAAGCGCTCATCGTCCTCTCTCGCCACTCTTACGGTGGCGGCTATCCCAATTGCCGGTGGTCTGTCGCTACTACTTGCTTCAAACGGTCAACTCAATCTGCCGGACGTGTTAGCGAAGGCCTCGCTCTCTCAATTATCGTCTCGCTGGCTCCCAAATGTCCATTTGCCTCAGGGAGGATTCACAAACGGATTCATTGCTGCCAGTCTTTTGTGTGCCGCCGTTGGGGGTGTTATTGGAAACCAGCTCTCCAAGCTCACTCAAATCGAGTCAGGCTTCACAAAATACCCCCCGCATTTAAAGTGCAACGGTGTTGCCAAATCCAATCCTCAGCTTGCTCGAGGCTGGCTAGAGCCCAAGGAATACAAAAGCCTTCCATTGATTAGGAAAGACACGCTGTCGCCGAACGTCTTTCTCTTCGTGTTTCAGCTGCCAAGGCCAGAGGATGTGATTGGTATTCCCATCGGCCAGCACGTCGCTATCAAAGCTACCATCGATGGAGCAGATGTCTCAAGATCATACACTCCAGTTTCGAACAATGCCGATCTAGGTAGACTAGAATTGGTCATTAAGTGCTACCCAGATGGTTTGCTGACCGGCAAATACTTGGCAAACCTAAAGGTGGGCGACAAGGTTCTCTTCCGTGGACCGAAAGGCGCAATGAGATACAAGAAAGGCCTCTGCAAGAAGATTGGAATGGTTGCAGGAGGAACTGGAATCACACCTATGTATCAGCTTATTCGTGCCATATGCGAAGACGATACAGACACAACCGAGGTCAGCCTGATCCTTGCCAACCGAACAGAGGAGGATATCCTCCTGCGTAAGGAGCTTGACGCATTCGCCAAGAACTATCCCAAGAACCTCAAAATCTGGTACATGTTGGATCAGCCTCCCCAGAAGTGGGCCTATGGCAAGGGTTTTGTCACACAGGCAGTCATGACATCTAAGCTGCCAGCGCCATCACCCGACACAAAGATTATGCTTTGCGGACCTCCTGGAATGATCAATGCCTCTAAGAAGGCTTTGGTAGCCATGGGATTTCAAGCTCCAGGGGCCGTTTCAAAGATGACGGATCAAATCTTCTGCTTCTAGCACTAATAGGACGTATTTTCGGCCGTGTGTGCGATTTTTGCTACCATTTTTCATTGCTCATAGATCTGTTTACCATTATACATAGATGCCCTGGATTGGGGATTCCGATAGATTATAGAAAATATATATTGTCGTTTCTTACCTGTGGTATAAGTTGCTGATATGGTTCGCTTGATAGAGTATGGGGAAGAATATGTGCGAATGATAGAAACTGGAAACATTTGGGCCTTTTCCTTCAAGTCCTTGAGCTTGGGATAAATCATCCATAATTGCAGCGGCGTTAGAAGCTCGAATTTTCGCAAGTTTGCAGTCGTATCACCACTTCTCAGTGTTGAGACTGCGCATCACTTCAACCAAATACTGTCGCTCCAGGAGCTTTTTCCTTCTCAATCATCTGATGACTTACCAGTACTTTCTTTTCAACGGCAAGCATACTACGGCGTCTTTTCAATTACTGAGAGGTCCTCGAAGTCTCCTCTGTGTCTAACCTTGGCCAGGAGATATCAATGATGAGCGGCATATATCGCTTTATCAGATCTACTCTAAGTGCTGGTCAGAATAGCAACTCTAGGTGTAATGCGGTGACATACGAGGTTGGGTGTATAAGGATGGTGAATGTATTGGGCAATTCGTCACTTTGCGTTCTTGACTAAAGTTTCTCAAATAGAACGTCGTGCGGCGAGTTCTCTCTGCATCTTTAAGGTCATAATTTTCTTGTGGCAGCCCTCGACCTTGTAAATACCCTAGATGAGTAACCCATGGAACAGGCTCGCTAGTAATCCTTAGTGTGGTTAGATAGCGCTCGAAGTATCGTACCGTAATGTCACGAGCGCCTTGTATTACTCTAGTGGGGAGTAATGCATCTTCTGTTTAATCATCTAACGGAAATCATGACTCGATATCAACCAATGAAGAATGAAGCGTTTATGACAAAAAAACGTTTAGTATCTAACAGATGAACTAAGTCGCCATATTATCTTCTAATCTATTGATAACCCTTTCTATATTCTACTACATAATTTCCACAAATATCTTTACCCTTCCGGAAGGGAGAAAAAAAGAAAAGACTGCCAGCTCAGGCCACAAATTGACTGAGCCAGATTAGACCGAAGGAACTACTCACAGCAGAGTAATTCCAGTAAAAGCGCGGTATTCTTCCGAGTAGATGACGGTCTTGTTTTTGCCATCGACATCACATTGGTAGATGTTGCCACCGAGGTCGGTCACGTAGATATGGCCATTCTTGGTATCGAGTTTCAAGCCAATAGCTTCCTTGAAGTTTCTAGTGAGAATCTCATAATCCCCAAAAGAGAGGGACTTTTCTGTGAGACCTGACTCATTCAACTGAACCTTGTTCAAAGTGTTGCCATAGGGGAGTTCTCCACGATCAGTCCAATAGAGAGTATTGGTCTCTTCATCCACCTCAAGGTCAATGCATTCGGGGAGATCCTTCAAGAGACACGTGATGTCATCTCGTGATTCAGCCGTTTGACCTGCGGGAGTTTCAATATTGGCGCTGAAAATCCGGCCATTGTTTGCCTTTGAAGGTCCCTTCTGAGTCCAGTAAAACTTGCCAAATTTGGGAACCACGGCGATACCGACACAACATCTGGACAAGTCTTTTCTGTGCTCCTCGTTTTCGTAATCGCCATTCTTGATCAACAGTTCTAGGTTGGAACCATCGAAGTTGCAGCGGTAAACACTGAGTCCCTCACGATCAGAAAAGTAAATCTTCTTGGTCGTGCTCTCAACGATTAGTTGCTTGGGGGTGTTAACAGAACCGGGGTAAACAACGGTGCGGATGTCGGTTCCATCAGCGTTTGCGGAGTAAACGGCTCCATCATTCTTTCCAGGAACGCCCATATTGGACCAGAAGATACGGCCGCTTTCGCGGTCAATATCAATGCCATCAGGCAATGCCTGGCCCTTAAGCAGAACGTGTGGCTTCTTTTCACCTGGGGTGAATTGGAGAATTTCACCAGCGTTCAAGCTAGGCACAGCAGCAGCAAGGCCAATATCCAAAACGAGCAGTTTGGGGGCGCTTGAGGCACCGTTGGTGGTAGCAGACTTGTCAGACGGGGGATAGAGACCACCCTTTGAAGATTTAGATCCCAGTTTGCCATGTTCCAGGTAGTTCTTTTGTAAGAAGTCGACAGTGAACTCAGGAGACAAGCCACGTTCTGCAATGTAGTGGTTCTCAATGAAAGCCACAGTATCAAGGCCGACATCTGATGAATTGCTTGTTAGTTACCACTTTTCGCTAAACATGGGCCCAAGAAATACTCACTATCCATCGTTCGGCAAGGCGCCAAGCCACCTTTGATGAACATCTCCGTCCACATGGAGTCGATCTCTTCTGGAATGGAGACTCCTTGGGACAAAATAGTCAGAGTTTCGCGCTTAACAGCGGCCCAGAGGCGATTGAAAATGAAGCCTGTGGACTCTTTTCTTGCAACATAAGGCAAGGTCGCTACTTCTCGTGACCTTTCGGCCATGAAAGGGAAAATATCCGGGGTTGTATAGCCGTCTGTCATAAGCTCCACAATCATGCAATCCGGAGGCATATAGTAGTGCATGTTCAGGATCTGCGTCTTCCTAGCAGCAGAGACCTTCTCAAGCATTTCGGACGACTTGTACGAGGATGAATTCGAAGTCAGGATGCAGTCGGCAGGCGTGAGAGCGTCCAACTCAGCAAAAGTATCGATCTTCAACTGGATCTTTTCTGGGACGGCTTCAATGACAAGCCAGGCATCTGAGACGACGGTTTTCATATCTTCAAAAGCCTCGACTTTTCCAGGAGTCTTTCCAGTCTTTTGAGCGTATGAAGCCACATTTTCGTCAACGTACGCAATGCCGTCAGCACGTTGTTGTGCACTGGGGTCCCGAATCTTCACGCTGTATCCGGCTGAGGCCCAAATACATGCTACGCAACGCTGTTAGCATTTGATCTCAGGGTGGGACAAATGTAGTCATGAACGTTGCTTACCTATCCTACGCCCAAGAACACCGGCACCCAAGATGGCGACGGGTCGATTGAGATAGTTAACAGGGGGTTGCCACGAACCAGCCATTGTGTCGTAGAGTTCTATAAGTTCTTTGAAACGTTGAGATTACTGAGATGTCGATGAGATCTTGATGAATATAGGGAATTGACACCAAAGAGAGAAATTCTCGGACTTAAATAACTTTGAACACACACACACTTGCCTCTAAACTCCACTACTTCACTCCGACTTACATCACATCGCTCTTACTTCCGTTACTTCTCCCGTAATCCCGCCACATAATACATCATCGGAGCTGAGTTAGGCATCGGGGGGCGTCTGTCGCTTCGTCTCGGGAAGATAGACAATTGCCGGCGACTACTCTAGCGGCCGGAGTGCCGGAGTCCCTGAATCGGATAAGGAAATTACTGCAAGAGGAAGATCGTTACCGAGCCTCGCTATGTGGATCCCGGACAGTGCTTCCCGCACAGCGTCTATCACGGCTTGATCTTAATTGGCCACTGGGTCATAACCGAGGTACGCCTCGCCCCCGTGACGACAGAACGTGCTTCAATGCAACTTGATAAGGAGAAACAAGACACATTTCCGCAGATAAAATTTCTCTAAAATCCGCGATGACCCAAAAAACCCCCTCTTGATGAAATTAATGATCTTTATTTTGGGCCTGAAACAGGGCTGTGCGCAGAGAAATGGCTCAGAAACAAAGCTGTCGGTCCTGCCGATGTACAACGCCTCGGTCGTACTGATAGAATTGCATCAACCAAAGAAGATGCGGGATTATTTCTCCCTTTCAACGTGAACTTACCTGGAGTTAGCCGTTGAAGTTTATCATGTTCAGTCTTGCAACGCGTATCAAGGTGGCCGATATATTCCGGCTTTCGGACAAACTCTGTGCCAGGCCAGAAAGCAAACAAAGACATCAAGTTACTAAACTTAGGGGCTAGGTCCTAGTCCTAGATGGACTCGACGGTATGGCGAACTTCAAATTCACATTACCTTGCGCGGCCTAAAAGTTGCAAACGCACCGCTTGCGAATCAAGTACGAAATGGTGTTTTAGAGAGGAAAGGGGGGTTTGACAACATAAAACAGCAAAAAGTCTGTCACATTCGCCTCAGCTCGCCACAGAGACGCTCTGTATATCATCAGCATGGCTATCGACATATCCCATCTGCACAAACAATGGAAGTATGCAATAAAGCATTTACTTCTCGGTCATACAACGCCTCGTTTATCGTATATCATCTCACAACCCATATTGCCACCTCAAAGCCTAAAACTTGACCGTTGGTAAATCCGACATGTGCACTTTCGCCCCTCCATACGGCACCAGCTTGTACGACTTCCTCCTCCCGATGCACCTCCTCTTCAGGGGCGGCACATCCGGTGTCACGCCAAGATACAGTGGCCAGTTGATTTCGCAGCCATCGACGGTCATATAATTCGGCGGCGCGCCTTGTTCAAAAATGGGATCTGGGAGAGTAGCGCCGCTGCTCACGCCGTGATATCTAATGGTGGAGGGATCGATGGCAATGTTCCACGGCTTGGTGCTATTGACATAGTAATCTCGCAGTTCCGGAAATGGCAAGCCGGGAATACCGGGGCCACGGGGGTCATAATATCCGTGTGGCAAGGACGAAGTCTGGGAGAAGCCAACATCCAAGGCATAGAGCAAGTTACCAAAAAAGACTGCAACACTGTCGTTTGGTCTTCGTTCCGTTCTTACCCCTGCGACGATAATGTATGTGATGGTGGTCTTTCCGGGGTTCACAAAGATCTTGGTCATCCCCGTCGTTGAATCGGCATCAAGGGTGAGGCGAGATGAGGACGCGCCAGACTGAGACAAGGTGGACATCTGGCTGTTGGACCACTCCGGCATGCGTAGGTATAGAGTGAAGGCCTTGTCTGTATTGACAGAGTACTTGAGAACGTTGCTGAAGGGGTAGTTTGTGTCGCACTTGATCGTCACCAAGCCTCCGTTGACAACCGTCTTAACTGTCGAGGGACTAAGCAGGGCATGCGCCAAGCCACCGTCGTGCATCACCCAGCTGTTGGAGACAAACTTGGGATATCCCTGAGGATGGTTCACCGTACAGCAGGGATACAGCGGCTCCATGCCGTACGTTGTGGCCACGCCGCTATTTGCCGTCGTGAAGACTTGCGGCACGCTGCCATCGCTTCTGATGATGTTGAGTGCAAACGGCTGATTTGGCTGGTCCATGTATTGGTGAGCCCATTTGTCGCCCGTCAGCATCACGGGGAACGCGTTGAAAATAGTCCTCTCGGCACGGTCTGCATAAGAGTTGTCTCCAAAAACCTGATACATGTAGGCCATTGAGTAGGTTGTCTCAACGGCTGTGCACAGCTCACTTCCGATGTAAGGGGCCAAGTCGCGCTCCCTCTCATCGGCAAGGATGGATCCAGAGGCCGAGCCGTGGTACCGAAAGGTCCATTCTACTGCATTCTGACTTTTTGTAATCATGTTATCGTCCCCCGTCATTCTATAGATGACGGATGATGCTTTGAGGCCTGTATACAGTTGGTTATAAGTACAGCTTAGTAGGAATAAGCGCAGAAAAAAGGATTACATACCTTGGCCGACATTCACGCCGTGGATATATGGAAAGTTGGAAGCATTATTTGGGTTCACCACCTCCTGGAACACGCCCTCGGTATACCAATCTGCCCACTTGTAGTTTGTCTGAGAGTAAAACAGATTCATATTCTCCCACAGTAGGGAATCCTGGTCCGACGGATACTTTTCCAGCATCCACTGAATCGTGATGATGAGGTCGTGCACGCGTGCCTGTCCCCAAGTGCAGTCCACGTTGCCAGGGCAGTTTGCAAACCCCTGGCTGTTGTTGTGAAGCATCTTGTTCGCCAGCGTCATGAAGCGGCGGAGTGCCGGGATGACTCGCGTCTCCCACGAACTATCCGCCTCAACAAGCTGTGTCAAGCCAAAGAAAAAGGGGGTGCGAGCCCAAAAGTTCCTGGCCGCACCAACCTCTGGCCCGATCCATCCGTCAGTAGCCTGGAACCCCAAGACGGTGTCGGCAACATCGTGAACCTGTGCCTTGAGTCTGTCGTCATCCAGCTGATACGCCAGCGGCACCAGACCGTTGAACCAGTACGGCAGCGCCTCATTCAAGGAGCTGTACTCGGATCCGCCCTTACCTGGCGTGTTGAGCCAGCTGGACTGGTTAACGTAGACGTAGAAATCGTGCTCATGGCCCGCCTCGCCGTTTGCCATGGCGACCATCTCTCCTAGCAGCCATCCTCCAGGCTTGACCGAGCCGAGCGGAAGCGGGGAGAATGTCCATGGCCGAACTGTTTAGCAGAGAAAAATAAGCAACGTGATTCGAGAACAAGCACAGCTTTGTCTTCACTCTCAGCAGAGTGGGGAGAAGTGCGAGACATGCGGAAAGGCTCACGAGTTGAAGTGACAGCACCGGCAAGCGGTATCTGTGCTACTGCTAAAGCAAGAGTCAACTTTACGTTCAACATATCGAAATATCGGTCTTTCTGCAACGAGAAAAAAAAAACGACTGAGAAAGGGGATCGGCGTTGTTCCTTACAGTCCCATCCAGGATCGATGCGCATCTCCATCGTCTCTTATTCTTTATCCTGTGTCGTATTCTCGTCTCCCTCACGTTATACACATCCGCTGCCTCTGTTCTGTTGTTGCAATGTAATTTCCCACTCCTCCACTCACACAGCAACCCGGCTTCCTTTTGGGTCTTGTTCTCTCTTCCCGCCCTCTTGTCCTCTCGTCCCCTTGGCGCCTTGAGACAGCAATCAAAGAGGCAGAAATGTTCCTTGCCGTCAGCAGGCTGCGTCCCCGTGACAATCCGGGCCGCCAGATGCTATGATTGGCGACTGGAGTCTCGAGCCGTGCAAGTAAAGGGATGGTGGTCGCATCGTGTCTCCTGTGCGACTGTGCCGCGGGGTTTCTTGGGGGTCCTGAGACGCCGTCAAGGAGCCTAAAGCAGGGAGGCTAGGCGCTGGGGCCAATAGCGCGTGCCTGTAAGGACCCGAGGGCAGGCGGTTATTCGTGTAGATGTGTTCTCGTTCAGCTTCTTGTGCCGGCGTCAAGTGGCCTTTGGGCTATGGATTGATCTGCTGAGGACATGACAGATTCATCACATGGCGAACGACGTCGTGCTATGCATTTTTGACATACATTTATATAGACACTAGCTGAGGTAGGGCTTGCGTTTGGGGTGCAAGACGGCATTAGCATCACAGTCTAAATTGATGCAAGGCTGCATGTGCTCATTCTTTGGAACCGGACACAGCAGCTGACGAATGGTAGCATTTTCCATTTGCCAACTCCCAAGGTTCTAGAAACGACTGCATCTCACAGCTGGAGAGGCCAAAATCAACCCGCCAACAAGAGAAAATTATGTTTAAAACCGCTGGCAGGGTTGGATTCCCAATCAGATGCCGCCCTCGACGCCCCGAGATGCCATTTTCTTAGAGCTCGATACTTTAGCACTACGTCATGGCCGTTCCCCGGATTCATCATCTCAGTCCATGTCTCCATCTCATGTCCCCTACGGAGACGAGTACTGATAGTACTACTACTACTCCGTACTTACCCTGCAACCGAAGATTTCATCTCGATGCCTTCTTGACATCATCTACTCCATACGCACAGGTACATCCAAAGCTACATGCTCAACCCCATCCCAGCCTTCTCATTATTCAACCTTCCACATCCTAATACAGCATAAAATCCATTCCTGCATCAACAAAACGGGCTTTCGTCCAATATGCCCAAAAAGACAAAGATGCGGGGAAAGCGGAGCATCAAGACAGCCTGACATGACGCCAAAAAGCATTAGCATCAGCACCATCAGTCGCTCTTACATGTGTCCCAACCTCCCAAAAATCATGTCATTCGGCACCTCAGCTCAGAAATCCCACAGTCGCCCAGTCAACCAGAAAATGTAACCGAAAATTCGCCCGTCCCAGGACGATCCCGTGCTTTTCCGTTGCAGCAAGCCCTTTTGCTCGCTCCCCCGTTCCCTTGATTGCTCGGCAAAAGCCGTTTGTAACCAGTCACAAAATCCCAAGTCCTCCCCCTCCCTCGTAATGGACTCCAGCATTCCACTAGCATCTCCTCAATACCCGTAATACTCGGACATATACTATGTACGGTAGACAGAAAGAGGGGGGGGCAGCAGTAGTACTCGTACCGATCTGGAAGGTGATGCAGGCCAGCCAAGCCGACCAGCCGGAGCACCGCCGCCTTGGATGCATTCGGGATCGCTGCTTTTTTTCTTCTTCTCCAACGCTGTCATTGTCATGTTTATGTCAGCCTACTGTAGCAGCGGTGAAATCGGGGAGCGTAGGGCGTAGCTTTTCCCACATTGTCTGTTTGCCTATATTTGGATCTGGGCCGATTAAACGATGCATCTGGTCTCCGCTCGGACGCAGGGATGGCGGAATATCGACAGGGCCATCCGGTGTGTACGAGTACAGTATACAGTGCAGGCAATGTCATCACAATTGAGGTTTGCAGCTGAATCCACTCGCCGCGCAATCCGTTTCCCGTTTCTCACCATGCAAAGCTGCTGTCCTCCCTCAACCCCCACCCTCGACCTCCGTACAACACAGGTAACATTCCTGTCAGAACCAGAACAACACAAATCAGGGTTACCGAATCTTCCGCCTCTCTTCTCGAGCATTCAAAGTTCACCTCCTCAAGTCTTCCTCCCCGCACATCAACTCATTCCCACCGAAAACGGTAACTCGGCGCTCCGCCAAGGTTCCAGAACACACACACACACACACACAAGAAAAGGTTTCAAATGGCGCTCGGTATCCTGCAAATCCATAAGCCCATGTACCCCATGTTGACAGCAAAACCGGTATCTTCCTGTAAACTCGTAACTGTGACACTTTGACCCCGAGTCTTCCATCCCGTATCCCGTATCCCTCAACACAAAGGCCTCCGTTTCCACCAAATCCCCCCTATTTCCCCCCTCACGACGTCGTATCTGTATCCCTCACCGAAACAAGTATCCAAACTCCACGGCGTCCTCCGTACGGAAGCGACACGTCCAAGCGTGCTCCACCAAAAAAATAAAACAAAAAACCCACCATCACGAACGTCAGAATGAGTCCCACCAGGAAAACAAGAAAATAAGCTTCCACCCATTTCAACTCTACGTCGAAGCCTTGGTGCCACGCCGCTGTGCTCGCTAAATCTGACACGATCTGAATATGTCAAGCGCCCCGGCCGCCTCGTAATGAACTTTCCACCGCACTCAGCCGCCTCATCAGCCCCTATCCCCCGTACTGGCAGCGCCCTTCCGTCGTGCCGGAGCATAGGTGGATCATTGCCAAGTTTTGCTGTCCTGCCAGACTGCACAACATACTGACATTATTATGTACATCAATTCGTTTCAATATCAGGCCAACTCAAAGGTCAAACAAAGCCAAGTTTCGAGCCGAAACTCCAGGGCCAGAGGCTTGGACTACCGAATTAGGCTCACAGAGTAATTGGAGGAAACAAACATTGTAATGAATGTACTTCATTTGATCGCTAGATACATGGCATATCGCGCCGTATTAATCTATAATTGCAATGTCCTCGACTGTGTCGACCATGCTGGTTAATTACCGTATTGTCAAGTCAAAATATTCACGTGCCTGTCTCTATGTTCATACAAATCCCTTGCGCCTTTCAACATCTAAAAATAACACAATTATCCCATAAACCCCAACCCACACTGGTCGTAATGCTCTGCAGCCATCAAACATGCCTCACATTCACATTAGAATCCGTACTCCGATGTTGTGGAGCCCGAGACACGGTTGAATGTGCATGTGTCCCTGAAACTTTTCCACCGTCATGCATTTAGAAAAGGAAAGATGCGACAAATATGAGACAGGTATATAGTGTCGAGAATGTGTACTCGAACTCGAACCAGGCGGCCTGGCCACCAAATGCAATCTTCTTGCTCCGGGTTGTCGGGTGCGCGACCTTCGTCTCGGGGTCGCGAACAAGAAGATCTTCTCGGTCGGGCATCTGGGGAGGGTCGATGGCGTAGGCGACTGGAGTCCAGAGAGAGCTGCAGATGAAGATGAAGGTCAGAGGCGGCCAGAAGGCGTGCGTGACCAGGCAGAGGAGGATGTCTCTGACACGGTTGCTCTCCTGGAAGAAGCAGCGGTACGAGACAAGGCAGACGGAAACAAGAGTGAGATAGACAAATGCTAGATGAAAGAGAGCCATGTAGTTGATGAGGATGGTCCACAGACGACGGAACATGTTCTTCTTGAGCTTGGGATCACGCTCGTTTAGGGTTGAGTCGAGCGAACCAGTGGGCTTGAAGGCCTGGGCTTCGCCACCAAGCCACCTTGGCAGGAGGAAAGCTCGAATGATGCAGAGAGCAATGTAAGGCGACATCCAAAGCTGGTACCGAGAGCCTCGCTGGCCAGTGTGATAGCCGGCAGGGATGAAGAGAACGAACTCGCAGAGACGGTTGGAGATGGTGTTGGCAAAGCAGGCACGGATAAGCCATCGGAGCTGTGTGTCGTTGGCGTATGCGACCAGAGGCTTGCCCATGATCAAGATGATGGGGATAGCAAAGAGCGAGACGGATAGCAGGATTGTGTACAGACTAAGAGAGGCGTAGAGGAAACCGGAGAAGCGCTGGGCAAAGGTCATCTGGCGGACCTTTTCACCCCACAAACAAAAGTTGAGCTTGAACGACGTGTCCACGGTACCAATGGCCCATCGAGTACGCTGCTTCAAGTGGCTGCCGTAATCTCCAGGAACGGTTCCAAACTGGAGAGGCTCGTGAACGTAGGCCGTCTTCCATCCCTTGCCGAGCATGAGAGTCGATGTCGCCACGTCTTCGGCCAGCGAGCCCAGGGGAAAGTTTCCAATTTGCTCCAAAGCCTCTCGCCTGGCGATGTAACCGGATCCAGTACACCAGGCCACGCCCATGGCGTCCTTGATGGGCTCAATGACGTGAACGAAGAAATCCAGGGACTGAGCCAGAGGGTCGGAAGGCGGCGTGTTGTAGAACAGCTGGGGAGGGCAAACCAAGGCCATTTTGGGATCCATTACAGCATGAGGGAGCAGAGCACGAAGCCAATCTCGCTCAGGAATCTGCGGCATGAGTTAGCCTATAAAATTTGGCGGCTCAAACAAGGTCCTTCTCCCCCCCCCTCCCCCGATCTTTCTTCTCCTCCAAATCACAGGGAAAGAGAAAACTTACCATGTCAGCGTCCAGGGCAGCCATATACTGGGCAGCACCGCCGGGCAACAAGTGAACTTGATCTAGACCATAATTGAGGTTTCCGGCCTTGAAATGATGAGGCTGTCCAGGAATTTTGGTACGGGCCATGTAGTACAGATTCGGATAGGTGTGCGAGAGAATAGCGCAGGAGCGCTCAAGGCCAGCGGACTTTGCATCGTCCAGAACAATGACTCTGAAGCGGTCAATGGGGTAGTCTTGATCGCAGGCGCCGCGAACCGTATCCATGACAAGCTCGTCATCCTCACCGCAGCAGGTAACAAAGCAATCGACAGTAGGCACATCATTTCCGGTCAGCCTCATCTTGGGCCTGTACCTCTTCTTCAAGGACCACATGGTCCAGGTGTTGTGCATGAGCGAGGGAATGGCGACTATCAGCTCGACGGCAATGAATACCCAAGCGGCGGCAAAGGTGGTGCCCGACGCCTTCTGCGCCAAGATGACGCAGGCAATGCGAAGTCCCAGGTAGGTCAGGTACATTCCGGTGTTGAGAAGGGTGAGAAAGGGCGTCAGAGTGTAGATGTGTCTCCTCCAGCCCTTCCAGATGTCGGCGTCGTCTCGGTCGTGCAAGATGGTCACTCCGTTGTGGTCATCATTGTCGCTGCTAACCTCTTTGCTCGGAGAGCGGCCATTCTGTGGCAAAAGGGTGGTTAGGCTGATGTGACTTGGATTCTGCAGTTTTAAGAAAAACGGGGAAAAAAGGACGTCAGCAGCGACTTCGCGGCAAGAGTCATGGTCAGAAGTAGACGGCAATATGCCAATCACCAAAGATTGAGTCTAAGGTAAAGAGAGAAGGGGGGAGGGGTGTTATAAATACCATTGGAGTAGATGATCTCGAATCAGCATATATCAGATGTTTCGACGAAGATAGGCGGTCATATGGCGTTGTAGCGCCGCTCCTCAGCGTTAGTGAAGGAGAGCTCCCCGTTCCTGCAATGGAAGGCGGCCATTGCGGCGCTGTGAAGTCGTCGGGATGGGCCGCACTGGAGCGGTTGGACCCCATGTTGTCAGGGAGCAATCGCGGATGAGAGTCGTCGGAGCCGTTCTGGTGGTGACGCCGGAAGTTTCCAATATCAACCATCTCCTCATATTCTTCCTGGTGCCCTCTCATCATGGCGGGCAGACGATTTATGTGGCTCGGCCACAAGCGAGAGAGAACGGCCTGATCGGCAGCCAAGGGGTGAGCGAGAGGAGCAGCCGGTCAGCCCGGAGCAATGGGGTCTTTTTTTTTTTTTCCCTTTTGTGATCCTCAATGATTAATAGCAGTGTTGGGATGCGGTACTGGAAAAGTGTATCCTTGGCCGGGTCGAAGGAGGCTGAAAGATTCCACCAGATAAACGAAGGTAGCAGCGGCAGGGCCTGCACTGGGCAAGCTATCCTGGAGGCGTAATGGGGTTGCTGCTGAAGGGGAGGCTGTAGGTTTCCCCCTAAAAAATGATGTGTACTAAACGAATGTGAGCAGCGAAGCTATTCGCCGCAGATGACAGTGCGAGAGGAGGGGGAATAGCGAAGGTTGAGGAGAGAGAGAAGAGAGATGCGAACAAAGAAGAGGCCGAGACGGAAGGAGATGAATGTTGGATGAGATGGAGGGTGGTGTGGCACAAGTACATGTACCTGGTACTGCGCGAGGCACGGATTCTGGGTAGACGGAGCTAGCGCTGGTACGAGGTTGGGCGGGCTTTGGTGCTAGCAGGTACGGAGTACGGAGCACCGTACTGTACGTACCTAGTAGTAGACACGAACGACGCACAAGAGGCGGCTGGGAGAGAGCGAAAGGGTGTGGGGGGGTACCTTTGTACCTAGGCAGTACTTGGAAGGTCATGTACCAGCTACAACATGCAGCTCATGACGCCGTTGCTTTGCTCACATCATCGCTTGCAAATGTACAGAGTACGTACTGTATAGTTGCCATCGACAGAGGACCACATCGAATGCCAGCTGAGGCAGACCAGCCGCGAACATCACAGAACGAATTGGATTGACCGGGCTCTGCCAGGAAAGCTCCAGCGGGAACAGCGGGTGGCAGTGGGCTGCCAGTGGGCTGCCAGTGGCCAACGCTAAGGTCCAGCAGCTCCCTAGCCCGCCATCACAGCTGCCTGTAACGCCTGTGCGTGTAGGCGGTGCTGCTAGCCTGCGGAGCCGCCAAACGGGCTGGCAGCGGCTGCAGGTACACAGTACTTGTGTCAGCGGGCGTGCACAAGCGCAACTGGGCCGCGCGGGGCTCCAGTTTTCGCATCGTATCTTGTACCGGATACGCGCGGCTGCAGACAGGGTTCACACCATTTTTTCTCGTGTTCTGACGGGCGGATAAGGCGAGCAGGGAATCGTCGTCATAGGCTAGCGAGAAACGGGCTGGTTTGCAGGTAGGTCGGAAGCGACAAAAGCAGCATAACGCAAGCAACGTTGACACAGAGCCAGAGCCAGAGCCAGAGCGAGCCAGAGCCAGAGGCCTGGCACAGCACAAAGCACAGCACCCTCTTTTTTTTTTTTTTTTTTTTTTTATTGTCCCTCTTCTCTGGTTCTGGTCATTTTTACCTGATTTTTTTTTTTTCCCTACCACGGAGTACGGTGTACATTCACATCCTACCTACCATTGTCTCCCAATACGAGACCCCGAGTGGCGTGACGTGGGCCGGCAAGTACTATGTACTGGGACAATGTCCTTGTACGAAGCGGTCTTAGTAGAGCGAGGAGATGCTGCTATATTTGGATTTTGCTGGCTGACGACTAAGTACGTGAAGATTGGATCCGTCATGGACCGCGGAATAATAATCGCCTTCTAATGAAGCTTGTCATGGAATGTTGTCTTTTTTTGACGTGCAGCCAAAAGTGCGGAGCTGCAAAGTGACAAGTGCGTCGCCGCATGTAGGGGCATTACCTTGTTTGTATGCTTGAGCGCACTCCCGCTAAAACACACTTCCAGGTTCTCTCGCTGTCCAAGCCACCTTTATTTCCAGACAGCCAGACGCTGAGCTGACGAGTCCTCCATTCTGTATTATGTGCATACTGTACTACTAGGTGCTATAGTACTGCCAAAAGGGGGTGCTGTAGATAAGCATCACATCAATCATGCTGGGCGTGATTGGCTCAAGTGATGAGACTATCCTATGCCTACTCAAGGTACCCGTTCCCTCCCCCCCATCCACTAAAAAATCTCCTGGCAGAGTTTTGCATACCGTAGCAGAGCATGGCACAGCAGCTGTAACGGGGCCCGTGGTGAGACTCAGACGTCGGGATGGTGTTAGTCGGTTGTCAAGTGATGTCTGTGCTGCCCTAGGTTTTCGTCCGCTTTGTCTTGGATTCTTGTTTTCAGAGATTCCGAGAGGAGAGGGGCAAGCCTCGTCTCCACATTCGGGACGAGGAAACCGGATTAGATCGTGATTGGCCTAGCGCTGAGGACAAACAGATTCGACGTGTGGTTGGAGGAAAGAAGGTGGTTGGAGGGGAAAAAAGGGAAGATGGACGGAGGGCGAGAGACGAATCGACAAACTGCTAATAATAAGAATGATACCAATCACATAAGGCACAGTAATAATAGTAATACTACAAGGTATTACTCCTCTTCCCTCGCTCGGTGACAACGGCCGGCCGGATGGCCTGAGTGAGAGCCCATCCCGCGATCATGTGCCCAACAAGTATGTGCGGTACATGGTACATGCAGCAGCAGGCAGACAGACTCGGGCACACAACTTGGTACATTACAGCGCTTTATGGAGCAGTACGGTACAGTGCAGTACATAACATACGGAGTATTGGCAGCCCGATCGGCTGCGAGTCGTGCGGTGGGTTTGTGATCAACTGGCATCGCCGCAATCGTTGATACGGCCGAGATGCCACCAAAAAGCCTCGTAGCGCTGCGCGTGTTGGTGTGTTGGTGCTGCTCTCGGCACTACAGCGGCGCACACGCAGGCAGCCTGACATGACATTTGATGACAGACTTGACGCACGAATCGGTTGTGCTCATGCTAGTGACGCTCGTACTATGGTACTATGTACTTCGTAGCGGCCGTCGGACAGGCGTTGATAACGGGAAAGCGGCTGGTGTCAGAACCGATTGATGCCTGTCTGGGGGCTCAACGCCGTTTTAATTGTCGACGCCGGCACCATCGGCTCTAGCAGTGAGGCTGAGACCAGGCCGTTTGTTTTTTTGTTGACTCGCAGCTCGTTTGTTTACAGTACAGTCTTCGTTCTCGCCCTTCCTCCCTCCTTTTCCGATGCGAGGATGGCTGGCCTCGTACTGTGCCACCTGCTGCTGCTCGTACATGGAGCAACCATTGATCAAACAGCCACAGCTATTACCCGACGTGCTGTGAATTTAACATGCCCAATCATTGCCGTGAACCCGCGTGCAGATTGCAGTAACACTACAGGTGCAGCATCTTGACTTCCCGTCCGTGGCAGATCGCCATCACCCGTCTTCAGCCCCCCTAGAAACTCTCTCTGGATGACACAAGTGCATCATCCCCCATCACCGACGATCCACAGTTCCTAGTTTTGACTTTTTTCTTTCTTCTTTCTTGCAATACCGGCGATCAACGGATACACACAGCTGCTGCATCGAGCACTAAAATCGTCAAGCGTCTTGTAGCGGCGCCCACATCTTTCCAGCACAGGAAAAAAAAAATTGGAAAAAAAAAAAAAAAAAACCTGGACGGGATTTCGGAGCCATCCAGCTGCGGCTCATCGTTCCATCAATGTACTGTAGCTTCTCACTCCATTCCATCCATCCAATTGTCCCCTGGCACCGCCGTTTCAGTGGCTCCAACACTGCGCGGAACCGCTGAGGCGTACCGGCCTGTGCGCTAGACCACTAAAGCCCGCCCACCGCGTCCACTAGGGCTGCCTCTAGGTACGAAGTACTTGGTAGCAGCCATTGACGGAGCGAACCTGAAAATTCAATTCGGCGCCGCTGTCTGGTACATGCGTTCGTATGGGCGCGCACACGCCTCCGCTTGTACCCCTCACACTTTGCACCTGCACCCAGCTGAGTCCAGGCACCCGGTACATGTACATGTACATGTACATCGGCCGCGTCGGTACCTCGTAACCCGTACCTTGGACAAAGCTTCCTCGTATCGCTGACTCTCCTCTCACGAGAGAGCTTCCCCCTCCATCCATTCGACAAAAGCATCCAGATTTCTCTCGACGGCCCTCAGCGACCCTCGACGACGCTCGCTCGTTGAACCTCCGCAGCTTTGCGGCAACAGACGCTCGTTTCCCCTTCTCCTCTCGCTCTTCAGCAGCCGCCATGACGATCCGCATCCTCGTCAACGCTGCGCTGCTGGCCATCCCCATCGCCGTCACTTTGGGCATCTTGTTCGGCCTCCAGTCGCACCGAGCAGCAACCGGACAGCCGCCTCTGTTTGCGCCTGAACCGCCGCCGATTCCCACTCCCAAGCCGCCGACGCCCCCCAAGAATGGCATCACCAAAACGAGGTACTGTCAGAAGTCCTTCGGAATCACGCCCGATACAAAGGGCCAGCAATATACCTGTAGGTGCCGCCTGCATGTCACTGGAAATGAATTCAACGTCGCCTAAATGGATGCCGCCAAGGCGAGACACATTGGTTTTCGGCCTATGTCTGTCTATGTTCGCCCGTGGCGAGTCTTGCCATGTTTCGACGCTGCGGCTCTGGCCATGGACTTGTCTTGCATGTCTGCGAACCATTTACGAAGCCAAACCAGAGCGCCATGCCCTCTTCTTGAATCCCTAGCATTACATGAACAGCCAGTTGCTGCATCTTGGATTGGATCAGGCTTTGGCCTAGCACTGCTGCTTTATATCTCCCCTCATCCGTATCCATCTGCTCCGTACATGCCAACGGTGACCGAACATGTTTAAACTGACGCTTGCTCTTGCAGTGAATCCCAACCAGTGGAACTGGAATCCGGGTGACCCGGGAGCGCTGTGTGTAAATGTATGTATTTGGAACCCAGGATTTCTCGTCCTAATGTAGCATCTGCTGATGGTCGACTTCAAGGTCACTACGTTTAACAACGGCACATATGCCACAAACACCACGGCTCCCCAGTTTATGATTTCATGGCAGTACCCCCCTGGACCGGCGACTGACCCGGTTCACGCTTTTCCCAACATCCAGGTCGACAGTGGTGTATTCCCTGCGACCATTAGCAGCATCTCCAAGGTCGACGTAGAGCTCGAATGGTCCTACGGTATTGGTAACGAGACTACAGTTGCCGCGACTCTCGCCGAACTCACCGCTGATAACCTCAACACCAACGTTGCCATCGATATGTTTATTGACAGTGACAAGAAGACTGCCCAGAACCCTTCCAAGGCCAAGTACGAACTCATGGTTTGGTTTGCTGCCATTGGCCCTGCCACTCAGCCCATCGGCTTCGCCCAGGGTCCTGTTTCCACTCAGACACTTGACGGCAACCAATTGTAAGCATCCTCTGCAAAACTCATCAATCCCTCACGTATGTATTACTGACAGCCACCGTTGTAGCAATCTTTACACTGGCGTCAACCAACAGCAGCAAAACGTCCTGACATGGTACACGAATACGCCGGTGGAAAAGTTCACTGGAGATATTTCTCCTCTCATTAACAGCCTGTTCAAGCTCACCGCCACAGACCTCCCAAAGTCTGGCGACTACCTGGGGTACCTGGCCCTGGGCTCCGAAGCCTTTTCCGTGGACAAAACCGTCACCCTTTACGTGCCGAAGCTATCGATAGATATAGAAGCAGCTACCTCAAGTAGCACCTAATAATATAGCGACTTGATTTTTTTTTTTTCTCTTTTAATGTATCTCAGCCAGGGGCCCTGCTCGATCATTACCATGTTTGCCCTACCGACACACGTTCTAATTGGGATATATATTGGTGAAAATTTAACCGTCTACGATCAGATTTGGCTGAAGTATGGCCGTCCAGCCCCTCTCTCGATGCAACCTCTGGTGGCAACGGCAATGAAAAATCTCCTGGATGACGGCACGGCAAAATAAACCATCAATATATCGATCGAACAAGGCACGGTATTACTCCGATTCGATCTCGTCAGGCAACGATGGGATTAGTGGCCCGGCGTCCCAGAAACTCGGGCGAATTTGCATTGCATGGTAGTTGAGCCGATTGCGTCTAGGGTATGGAGTTTATAGTGGACATGGCTAGGGGATGAATGTGGCATTTTAAGACGTGCGCCTCAAGATGGCTTGGAAAGCTACGAATCATGGAATGCTGATGACATTTTTTCTGTTCCATTTTCCCTTCTCTTCTTCTCTTTTTTTTTTTTCCGCACCACCACTTGTACCTAGTGCAAGTTCTTCTCGGTAGCTAGGCAGGTGGTGGAGAGTGGGCATCTCAGCAGCGAGGCTCTCAGGGCAAAACTCTTCGGGTAAAAGCTGCGGGATGACTTAATTAACCTGTTGCCACCGCGCATCTGGCAGCCTTGCAATTGACCAATGGAAATGGATGTCGGGCAATTGTATTTTTAGAACAGGATGTTTTAGTGTCGCAGTCACGATAGCTAGCATCGTCACGCTCTGCCTAGATGGGAGTTGGCAGCGGGTTTGGCTGTGGTTCCTGATGACGCACATTTACTATTTAGTAATGAGTGAAGCGATGACACTACTGATACTGGTATTTTAATTCCAAGATGTGATAGAAAACATAACTGTTGGCCGTTGGGGGTTTTTTTTTTTTTTTTGAAACTATGAACCACTTGGTTCTTTTGAAGCTGGAAACTCCAAGCTTATTTCTTCTCGTGACAGACTCCCCGTGGCGCTAGAAGCTGCCAATGGGAATAGACACGGGCCACGGAAAATAAAGAAAAAAAAAAAGACTCACCCTCTCCACCGTTGGGGGTTTTGTTTTCGCCACCATGGAGGAGTCCATGGAACCCGGGTTTATTAGAGACTACAATACCAACAGCGGAGAACTTACAAAGTACTAGTAGCTTCCTTTTGTTGGCTGTCAGATGGCGGCATTACCGAGGCGCCCTTTTTCGTCCAATTAGTTTGGGTTCGTTCCTGGCTTGCAAGGGAAAAGTGGTGCTGTGACCCACGATTGAGGCTGGGCTGGATACTTGGCTTTCTTGGCTTTCTTGTAGTGATGACTTGTAGATTGATGATTAATGTGTGCGTTGATGACGACGGGCTTGATCTGGCTGGTTGGTTGTACGGCCTTGTGGACGAATAAATGCTCTATCCAAATGCTTAATACGCATGGTGTCTCTAAAGAGTAGATGTCTCTTTGGGTATCGTTTGTGTATGTGTGTAAGTTCTAGACTGAGCACTACATAATATAGCTGTTTAACTTCTAGTCCACTATTGTGAGGTAAAGCTACATCTAAGCATCATAGTCGGGGTCGCGTTTGCTCTTCTTTCGTCGGCAACGATCCTTCCCAGAAATCTTTGATGGTATTCCAATACTTCTCTCCATTTCCCCTAGGAAGCGAACAATGCTGGCTGTTCAAGAAGCAGACGTTCTCAATTTCGTATCCTTTCTCCTTTGCTTCTTTTATATGTAATTCAACATCTTTATACCAAACTATTAAATCTTCCTTAGCGTAAAGATAAAGCCGTCTTGCCAAGCCTCCAAAGACTTCCGAATCATTGAGTAGGCGACGGTAGTCTTTTACGCCGGCGAGCAACCCGGCATGAGTTAAACTTGTAGAGAGGCTGACGGCGAGAAAGAGAAGCGGCTTCCCGAGTATCTGCCCCAAGAAAGTAGATGGGAGAGAGACTATAGCGCCGTTGTATGTGCGCATATAATCTGTTTGCCCCGGGCAACAGTCTATAATGATGCCGTCGAGATATTGTCTAAGATCCAGCGGCTCGGCTTTGTCTTTGGTATCTCTCAGAGAAAGCGTTAAATGAATAGCTGTATGAAGTCCTCCATTGGAAAATATGTGGAATAGCACCGAAGGCTTGCCATTCACCCTGCTAGCGACGTGCCGACGAATGGCATCGCGCGCTGGTTTTAAACGGGCACAAATGATGTTGGCTGGCGCAGCTGCAAACTCGATTACTCGGGTAGTGACAAGGAGGATCGCTGCAGCAGGCCAGATGGCACGATAACTGAGCAGATATTTCTGAATTCTGGTGGCCGTGGCTCCGCCGAGCCAGGTGAAGAGAACGATTAGAGAGGGGCCGTTACCCTCATCGGAAGTGAAATCGGAGGATTCGTAGAGGTAGAGATTCTCGCCAATAGGTTGGAGTGGCTCAAAGTCTTTGGGATGGTTGGACATGGCTGTCGCAAGTCGGAAATACGATCCTTCAGATTGAAATGCGTGTAACATGAAGGGATTTACAGGCCATCGTGCATATGTTCTCATCTTAGAAAGTCGTTGCCTTGGCTGGAGGCCTAGACTCCGCGTTTATCAAGGTATTTCGCATGGATTGTGCATGCGCCTCCAATCCTACGTCAGATATTGGTACTACTGTACGCTATTGACCAATAGTCCTTTCTGCATAGTCTACCCATCCATAGAAATACCCTGCATTGGATGCGACCTAATATGCCAGCCGCATACGTGTCTTGGATGACTCTGTCCAATCATTGCCTCAACTTCATACGTATCACTCTAGGACTTCTGAGACAGAGTGGCAATTCTCCGAGCGACGGCGTGGGACCAGAGAGTTGGCCAACCTTTCAGAACCACTTTTCGGATTTGCCAAATTTTGGAATGTTTTCTGTAGTAATCATGAGATATACATTTATGTATGGATAAATTGTACGAGGGATCGAATTAAGCTCTTGGGCGCAACGATGAAGTAGGCCATAATCCAACTGGCACAATGGGGTAATTTTGCCCAGGCTGGTAATTATATGAGAAGCGATTGTAGGGGTCCTAATATTGAGTGACTTTCCATTCCTGTTCTATCAAGTCGATAGCCTCGAGGTACGCGCCTATATTCCCTGTTTCAGTATGCTAGCACCAGAAGACGGTCAACTGCTTATTTTTACTCACCTGCAACGTTCCATCTCTGGTTTGCCTTTCGTAAAAGGTCCATACACAATGACACTTGCGGCGGGTATTCTGAGCCTTCTACGGCTGGAGTTGTAGCCATGAGATAGACAATATTGGCCAGGCACTGGTAGATGCTATCCAAGAACCAAGGTGACAGGCTGGCGAGATTCTCGATGGATTCTTGATCTTGCACCATTTCCCTGAGGGCTTCTACGAATAACATGGCCTTGACGATGCAATCCTTCATTATGCTTTGACATCGAAGAGCTATTTCGCGGGCAAGGGCCATTTCAGCCACATCAAGGGCCCTATCGTTATAAATGGCGAATGAATCGCACGAGTGATGGTCGCATAGCTTCATCAGCGCGCTAAACGGCGAAGCTTTAGTTTCAGTGTCTATTTATCTTCAACGAGCAAGGTGAAGGTAGGACTTACCTTAGACACACTCCCACGGAGCTGTAAAAGTGCATCATGCTGGACCTGTCTTTGCCAATGACCTCTAAGAAGGACCACAAGATTTGGCTAAGCACCTCGACATCGTTCTGCACGAGTGCCAGGCTGCGCGTATCATCATTGCAGTGCTTGATAACTTCTCCCTGGAGATGGGAGGCCTGAGCAAGACGAGCAAATTGGCTTGCGGACAGATGTTTGGAAGATGATAGAATGAGGCGCTCGGGATACATGGCTTGCTATAGAAAAAAAGCATTAGCCTCACCAGTTTGGTATTGTTGGCCAACCGGACGTGACTTACTCCAGAATCCCAGGCGTCATCATTAACAGGCAGATGAGATGTTGTCTTGGGGTCAGCAGATAGGAGAGGCCGATTGTCCCCAACAGAGGAAATGTATCTGCTTGCAATTAGCTTTCTAACATCTGAATAACCTATGCATTGAACATGTCATGGAGGGAGAACTACCGTTCAAGAATCACAACTAACCACCAGACCCGCTGTCTCTCCTCCCAGTCTATCCAAGTACGCGGCTGCTCCAGAATTTGAGGAGCAGCTCGATTGTGGATGCCGAGGACCATGGCTTGCGTTACGCAACATCCCATCGAAATATAGGCCCCCGGGAAGATTCCGTGCCCCATCTCATACACTGCAATAAGCAGGTTGGCTTGGAGCTTGAGCAGCGTATATATACCTGCGATTTCAAGAGCAGCGGCGAACTCCTTTGCGCAGATGTACAGCGGATCTCTCACTGCGTCGGACGAATTTCCAGGCACGTCCTGGATGAGCTTCATGGTTAGGAGCAACAAAGCGAAATCCGCTCTGGGCCGGCTACCTAGCTCTGAATCGGCTAGTGAGGTTAACCGCACTCTGCTGATGATGGGCATCCATTTGTGGATGGTCTGGAAATACTGCGACATGATGAGTGTGCTCTGGGCCTGATCGCCCAGGTAGAGCAGAACGGTGCCAGGGATCATGTCACTCGAAGGCGGCGGTGGAGCATCCGGACGGGTCTGGATGTCTGTATCCAAAAACAATTTCTGGAAGCGGAGGGCTGCTGAATAAAACGCACATGGCGGCTGTGTTATTGAGAAGCTGGCGGTGTCCCGACTGGAAGACGTCGAAGTGGATTGAGCCTGGGGAGAGAGCCTGCTCACATGGGTGGCAACAAGAGACTCGAGCTCCTGGATTCGCGATTTCAGCTCATTCTCTGACTGCCGATTGGAATAATCACACGGCCTGCGTAACCTGGAGACGTGAGAAATAGGCCAATGAGATATAAGGACTTCTACTAGAAAGGAAACCTGGATCGGGGCAGGGGCCGGAGTCGACACCCGGCAAGGCGGCCGCTTTACAGCAGTATGCGAGGATCGGAGGCCGGCGAATACCGGTCATTCCGATTCAGGTATTATACAAGTATAAGAGAGACGCCGGCGAATTCATGAATACATGAAGCATCGGGTAAAATAGAAGGCGGACAAATGAAATATTTACCTGGTGCATAGAGAGCAGCTGGGCAAGGACTTGTCGCACCGCCTCTTGTACTTTTGGCAAGATGAGCAGGCACGCGCAGCCTTTCGGCTAGATGCGGACGATAATTCACTCATGGTAGAAGAAGAAAATCTAGAGACGCGCACCCAAATGCGCAAAGTCTGTCAGTGAGGATTTCAGCCGTGGTTGATGGCGATAATCATAGCTCCGGAAGTGTACAAGCGGCCGCTCAGGAGCTCTACTGTACAGATCCGGAGTGGGAACGAATGACGCTTCTAACACGGAGGTCCGGTCCACTCACAGAACTTGGAACATCGGCAGCTGATTTGGAAGACGGAGATGGCGCGATGGCGAGCTGAGAGGAATTGAGGCGGTTCTGTTTACTGACAAATTCTCTATCTGTCCTTCTGTGCGTGTACGTATGCGTATGTCGCGGTTTGCGCAAGAGAGGATGGCACTACACAGGGGGAAAGATGAAAGGCAAAAGCTTCGAGAGCTACTCCGTCCACAGCCCGTAATAGAACTTTGCTGAAAGCGGAAGAGTGTGATTCTAAAAGCTGGAGCGGCCGCGCCGAGCGGGAAAAACCCGCTCGCGTTGATGGGGCTTCCGGGGATAACAAATCTTGGTCATTGATCGAGCCATGTCCGCTAGCTGCAGACCTTGAGTCGCTTTTGAGGCGGCGTAGAGATCCGCAGAATGAAGCGGAGGCAAGGTTACAATTCGATTGTACTCCGTAGAATGCCTTCTCGCGGAGTTAAGGTCGAGAAATGGGGTGAAGATGAGGAGTTGCAAGCTCAAGACCCGCGTTGTGGGCGGAAGGACAGGTCTATAAAGACGAAGATGAAGCCGCGTAGTTTCATAGAATAGATAGCAAGCGCCTCATTTTTAGCAACTCGAAGCATTACGAAGCACAAAACCCATCTACTGCGACATATAAACATTAGAAATATACAGCAAATACCTTCAACTTCGCAATAATGGCTCGCATTTGGTTCGTCACTGGCTCCTCCAAAGGCCTCGGTCACGCCATCGTCGAGGCTGCTCTCGCCGACGGTGACAACGTTGTTGCTACTGCTCGCAACCCCTCCACGCTCAAGGATCTTGTTGAAAAATACGGACCCGACCGTATCCTGCCATTGGCTCTTGATGTCGACAACAACGAACAGGTCGAGAGCACAGTCAAAGCCGCCGTGGACAAGTATGGCCGCATCGATGTTGTGGTGAACAACGCAGGCTATGCCATCCCACGATCACTTGAAGATACGTCCGTCAAAATCTTCCGCGACCAGGTCAACACCAATCTGCTCGGAACTGTCTATGTCTCAAAGGCCGTGACCCCAATCATGCGCAAGCAAAAGTCTGGCCGCATCTTGCAAGTCTCGTCTGTGGGTGGCCGACTGGCGACACCTGGATTGTCAGCGTACCAGGCTGCCAAATGGGCTGTTGGTGGTTTCACTTCCGTTCTGGCCAAGGAGATTGCGCCATTCGGCATCAAGCTGACCGTGCTGGAGCCTGGCGGCATGAAGACTGACTGGGCTGGCTTTGCGGATGACGAGACTTTCATCAGCGAGCCGTACCAGCAGAGCGTGGGAGAGTTCCAAAAGATACGGAAACAGTACAGCGAGTACCGCTCGGATCCTATCAAGGTGGCCGATGTGATTCTCAAGATCTCCAAGGAAGAGGAGCCGCCGCTGAGATTGCTGTTGGGCCCTGAGACAGTGGATTTGGCGAAGCAGGCCTCGGAGCAGCTTGCTACATCGGACGAGAAGTGGAGAGCTGCCACTCTTTTGTCAATTTAAGTGTGATGCGTGGTATACATAGCTATAGAGATATGTGTGCTTGAGCGGACTGCCTAGCGAGTATTTTGCTGTTTGTTTGTTATTATCATATAGCTCATCAATCTAGGTACCTATCTTTATTAGAGAATATCTTGTGCACTTATGGGCGATGGATTGTTTCGGTGTTCTAGGTAGATAACCCTTGAACATAGACTATTGGCAATTTTTTTTTTAGTGTTCCAAGCTTAGAAAATGTTGGCATTTTGGGAAATTTTACTATGGCGATACTAGTAACAAGTGGTTCCCGAGACATGAACTTGGCAAGGGAGAGCTGCTCGCAAATTTTTGCAGATCATTGTCTGCGTACTCGTCATATGCATACATCATTAAATAGCAATGAAGACGAAAATACCTCATTATTTTTGCACAGCTGAGCTGGTCATAAAGTTTGCGACTAAAGAACGTAGTATTTTTGGGTAGTGTTCGCGAACCTAGCCCACGGGATTCCTTAACCCTCACCAAACAAGATGTATCATTTTCTCAGGTCAGATGCCAATCAGCACTACTGGCTCGATGCGTTCATCTGCCAACGAGACATTGTCTCAGTACGAATTAAAAACACCAGAGAATGACAGGAAAATGTCTTTGCGCGCACGAATCAAGTCGGCGATTTGTACGGAGTATGTGTTCAGTGAATAATCCATGTACATATGTTTTGTTGCACGAGCGCATTGTGTACATGTGGCGACATCTGACACAAATCTTATAGCGGGCGAAAGTAAAGTTTGAGCATAAAATAAGAATCTGGCCTCTCCTCTTATTGAGGATGCTACGGCCTTTTGACGGATCTATACGTACATCATCTACCTAGGCTTCATCTCTTCCAGTGACGGCCTCCAACTGTTGACCATGAAGTTCACAAGTGTGCTTGCCATTCTGCCAGCTCTAGATGGCCTTCCCGTGGCCGTCTCAACGGATAGTATCCCAGAGCCCGCAGTTCGGCCTGATTACGATGCGATAATCGTCGGAGGAGGTCCTGCCGGTCTCAGCGCAGCCAGTGGTCTGGCCCGTGTTCGTCGAAATGTCTTATTAATCGATTCGGGAGATTACCGAAATGCTCCTACTCGGCATTTGCATGATGTGCTTGGGTTTGATGGTAGGTCATTTCCCTGTTAATAAATATACACGTATACATCACCTCATGACGAAAGATGTGAAAAAAACGTAACCACAATCACAAACGTTGTATACAGGTCAAGTAACCAGTGGTCAGGGGTCACGCCGGCATACTTCCGCTGGGCCGCTCGCAAGCAAATACTAGAATATGGCACCGCCAGTTTGGTAAACGGCACAGTTACAAAAATCCAGCCAGAAGCGAACAACTCATATTTCACAGTCTCTGCTGACTATCCCGGCGACAATAAGCTCACATTGACCACAAGAAAGATCATTCTCGCAACAGGATTACGTGACTTACTTCCGCCAACACCAGGGCTCGTCGAGAACTGGGGCAAAGGGATCTATTGGTGCCCATGGTGCGATGGGCATGAGCACGCAGACCAGCAACTGGGTATCTTGGGGCCTTTAACGAAAGGCCCTGGCGCAGTTCGTGAGATTATCACACTTAATCGGGACATCATCCTATTTGTCAATGGTACGGATACTCCTGAGCAACGGGCTGTCACTGCTGAAGACTTTCCGAAGTGGGAGCAGTACTTGCAGCTACACAACATAAAAATTGACAACAGAACCATCACATTCATCAAGAGGCTTTCCGATGGAACAGTTGGAGACGGAGATCCTAGTTTACCATCTCATCCCGAGCACGATCTCTTTCAGCTTAATTTTGAAACCGGCGCACCAATGGTTCGGGCAGCTATTTTGACCAATTTTGGTACGGCGCAGAGGTCAAATTTGGGTGAAGAGACTGGTGTGGCCTTGTACGGTGGAAAGCTTGCGGCAGATCAATCTCATGGCCTTGTTACGAATATTCCTGGCATATTCGCCATTGGGGATGCGAATTCAGACAATGTCACCAATATCCCACATGCTATGTATAGCGGCAAGAAGACTGCGGTCTACATTCAAGGTAAGCTAGATACATATGGAGAATATTCCACCTTACTGAAACCAGATCACGATGCTGATTCATTTACTTTTCAGTTGAATTGGAAACCGAGAATGCGGATGTTGAGCTAGCAACTGTGTCTGTCAAGAGAGATATCCAAGATCGTATGCGAGCTTTGTGGACGCTAATGAATGTGCCCGGGGAGATACTCTATGCAGGAGAGTATAATCAATGAGCTGAACGATGCCGAATAAACTGTAAATGCATGTCTCACAATGATAGATACAGAGCCTCATGGGTAATAGAACCGATATACAGATACTATAATCACGCGGGATGGTATGGATTAGGCGTTCCAAGTCGACTTCTTCGGTAAGTACAATTGAATAATAGGTTATAATCATGCATATATATTGAAATTGTCCCACGGCTTTTTACGTCTTATAAAATCAGACTATCTGATTTGTTTTCGAACACTCCTTGAGAATGAACCTTCCACTGGTTGAGCATGCGGCGAGCTTGATCACGCTGTGAGTCTTCCAAAGCGAACTGAGAAACAATAGTGATAGAGAAATTTGTACGAACAGAATCTCCGCAAAAGGGATTGATCATGTTCAGATACATGGAAGCATTGAAGATGCCTGCGGCATACGCCGAAATTGCAGCCTGATGAGCATCCACCTCTGGCTGACCGTCGGGACCGGGAAAGTTTGGTGGCTTCGAGAGAGAAATGACGAGAAGAACAGTGTGGAGGATCATGTGAATGGCACTGTATATGGAAAGCATGCTCGCGGTAAGTGTTTCGTTATTAGCGACCATCCAGTGAGCGGATAGCGGGAGGACAGATGAGGGAGAAGCAGCGGCCATGTATGCGTTTTCGGGGGTGAATGAGCATTCTGGACTTGAAGTCATAACTTTGCAATGCTCTTGTCTGAAATCTAGCCACCAGTCTTGCAGCATCGCCAGGAGAATGTTTGCTTTTTCTTCGATGTCGGCTTTGCGAGATGTGGAGAGGTCGTGAACCCGATTTACTGAACCTCTCAGTGTTGCGCCCCTTTGGTTGATGTATGGAAGACGGAGTACTCTAGTGAAAGAGAGGAGGACATCGATGAGGCGGTCGTAACATATCTTGTGCTTCTGCTCAAAGGGAATGGATAGCCACTCGGGAGAGGAGAAGTTGGCAGTTCGATTACTCATGATGGAGTAGAAAGCCTAAAGCGAACCCTAGTTAGCCAACGACGACGACAATTACACCAGTGATGACACCAGAAAATGAAAATATGGCTACTCACCTCTCTCACTCTTAACGAGCGCATTACGCCATGCGCGAGGCCACTCACACACCTTTCTGGCCCTCGTTTCTCCAGCATCTCGGTAGCTGCCGCGTGGTGGAACATCTCCGCATCTGAACTTCCGCCTTGCAGGGCTTCGTAAAAGGAAAACATGATTGGTACACATATTTCCGCAATGTCTGTTATACATGGTTCTTCTGACGCCTGAGTCTCCTGCGATGCCGGTGCTGGGAGCGCCTTTTTTGTTGCTGGGCTGAGGACAGTAGCACGATAGGTTTGTATCCCGGCCAGATACCACTTGACGGCAGCTACCTTGGCTCTGACATCATTATAGGTGACGGCATGGTATAGAAGTGCTGCTGCATGCATTGCATACCTGAGCGAGGATGGCAATGCATTTGTCGCAGCTAGACGGGGAAGCTCGAGTATCCATGATTTTGGCCTGTGAGGGGAGTAGTTCCGACGAGAGCTGATGATGAGTTGAGCAAAGTTGCCGATGAAGCAATATTCATTGTAGGATGAAGCGTCCAACTCTGGTGGAATGGTGATATAACTGTCGAAAGCAGTACCGAAGCATTTATCGTCGTCGAAATGAGAGGCAGGCTCGGCATTTGGTTGATACACTATACCACCATCGATAACCTCGCTGTCGTAATCGTTTCCAAGAAGATCAAGGTAAGAAATTCCCCCTTCAATATCTGTTGTGAGGTCATAGGAAGTGGGTAAGATTGCGAGAGAACTATTCTCCTGGTCTTCTTTCGTATTGCTTTGTTGCTTTGTCGAACCCTCTGTAGAGAGAGGCTTCTCGCCTTGCTCTTTGGTCGTTTCTTTTGCGTTGACAACTCTTCCTCTTCTCTTTTTTCGTGGCCGTAAGGAGCTGCAGGTCACCTTCTCAGTCATGTCAAGGAAGACTGCTCCCCGAATTGCTCCTGAGCATGCGAGTCCGAAGCGCGCGCATTTTTTGCAGCACCCGGCTCTTTCATCGCACTGCACCAATCAAGTGAGTTGTGAGAGTTGTTCAACCGTTAAACTGTTTGAAAAGCGCAAGAGACAGGAAGGATATGAGCAGTAATCACCTTGACGCGGCGCGAAATACATTGCTCGCAGCCTTTGCTGCGTGGTTGGCGGCGAACAACGATGGTAGACATTGCGAAATGCAGTTGTTTGAAAAGTCTTTTGTGGTGTCCTTGATGTGGTAACTATGCTTCCTTTCGGGCAGGAAATCCTACTGGTGTTGCCAATAGTTCTTCCTTGTTCTGGTTTTCAGTGCTCCTCGAAAAAGGAGGGAGTACCGGATTTTATACTGTAGTCGCCCTTGGCCGTAAGCGGTGTGTTGGCTGATACAGCTGTTGATTGCATATCTCGACGCAATTGCAGGAGTGGCATGACCAGCAGGCCGTTCTGTGCAAGCAAAGGAGAGGTAGAGAGAAACATCGGAGTAAGGTTTCAACAGCCAGGACTCCCTTGGTGAGCACGGTGGGGGAACAAACGCTGAGTGCATATTAACTAGCGAGAAGCCACAATGATGACGCCTCTCGAGACTTCGACTGCCAGGATGTTTGCCACAAGTTACTCCGTCCCCGTATTGCAGGCTAAAGACTAGTAGCATGACTGACCATAGCCGGTGCCGAACCATCGCTTTGGTAGCGTCGAGGCTAGTTGACATCCCCGCTGCGTCCAACACTACTCTACACACTGTACGTGGTTGGACATAATCACGAGCAACTCCAGAGCCGAGTTCTAGGAAGCTTGAACATCCAATAGTTGAGCGATTGTTGTCTGAATGTTTGTATCTGGAGACAACGAAGAACTACATAGTATAGCATTGATAGGCTGACATAAGTTGTAATTATAGTATCTGCTGACCTACAAGAATGACTGATTATGCAGTACATACAGTATA
Source organism: Trichoderma sp. TW21990_1 (assembly GCA_010015515.1). Classification (NCBI taxonomy): domain Eukaryota; kingdom Fungi; phylum Ascomycota; class Sordariomycetes; order Hypocreales; family Hypocreaceae; genus Trichoderma; species Trichoderma sp. TW21990_1. The sequence goes on from ML974122.1 coordinate 933,774, forward strand.
TCCTGGTCTTGTGGATAGTAGTACTATATGTATGTTCCGCTGGGCCCCTGCATATCTCGGAGAAAAGCGGTCTCCATGTGACCATGCTCGGGAGTGTATTCCGTAAGGGGCTTCACTCAACTTGTACGGAATAACCCGTAGTGTAGCAATATTCATGAGACTATACTCCGTAATAAGGAAGACTCTGGGTTGTCTCAGTTCCTTCTGTCAAGATTTTCCAGTTAAGGAACCATTCAAATCGTATGTCAGCATTCAAATTCTTTATTCCTAGATCGTCCTCAGGACACAGGAGATCTATGATACAATCAAAGTTTATCAGTAGCGCGGGCTTATGCTTGAATCTGGAAAAGAGAGGAATGCAAAATACAAGGGTATGCTTCTTCTGATGTGACGCTAGATGGATGCACGAACGTGCCGCTTACTTCTTAGTAAGAGGGATTAGAGGTAAATTACTCCGTATTCCGCATTTCCAGAGGCAACCCCGGCCTTAAAGTGGCTCTGGAATCTTCGGATCCGAAGCTATGAACGCTTTTCTCATGGCAAAGATGGGGGTTAAACGGTAATTTCTGACATCCTTACCCATGCTTACCAAACCTCTTTGTAACGGGTTATAAAAAGACACTCCAGATATAGTATAGGGAGGGAAAGTCAGACTATTCGTCGGAGTAGTCAGCCATTTTAGTCATGATGATTCCTAATGTTTTCGTTCATCAACTCACATCGAGCTTAGCTCAGCTAGGCTATGTATAAAACCATGCTTCTACAAAAGCAGTGTGATACACTTTGGAAGAGATTCGTGGTTCCAGCTTTTAGATGATGCTCGGCCTCTGCATCATCATCATTATTATTATTGCTGCAGTATGGCATCAAAAGTCGTAGTCCGAGGATAATGAATGCACCACTGTCTGTAATATCTGATTCGCACGACGGCCGCTGAGTTAACTCAGAGGATCTCGGTCGATGTGGGAACTGCGGTAGAAAGCCTCAGCGCATGAAACGAAGGAAAGGGCGAGTAGAATATCCAACTGTAAGCTATTTGCGACTTGAGATTCATGGACGCAGGTAGCTGTTTCGTTCAATTCTCTCCGGAGTTGTCTGAAAAGTCGTCGCAGATTATTGTTGCTGGTATGATCCGGTAGAGGTGACGAGAAGAACAAGGAGCAGACATCCGGGGGAGGGGGATCCGTCGCATTCCCTGAATGACAAGTATCCATTGTCCCATCGTATAATCCAATAAGCCCCACTGCTATAAGTCAGAGATTATACAGTATGATGGCGCGTACTGTATTTCGTTTTGTTAGAACTGCTTCTACCGTTAGGAGAATCTTCCACGCCTCGGGCTGTAACAGGCCAACATCATCAGTAATAATAATGCCATGAGGCATGTGTCGACTTTGAGTGGTATTTTTCCGTAGTTTCTACTCTTCAGGAGTCTCGGTCGTCTCTATGTGATTAGCTCTCCTTGGTCCGGCCCTGCCAATATTCAATGTCAAAAGGGGACAACGTCAAAAGTGGAACGAAAGTTGCCGGCATTTCCATATAACAAAGACGCATCGGCGGTGCTATGTTGAGTGTACTTTTGACGAATTCGCATGGTACTTAAATAGATGATTCCTATGGCTACGGATTATAAGTAGTAAAATAGGAATACTGTACACGGTTTTGTTGTGGCGCCACAACAGCCCATGGAGAAAGTTCATTCGCTTGGGTTTATTACCGAAAGAGGAAATTATCGCGACACTTGCATTATAGTGGGCACAGCTCTCTCCAGTTACTCAAGGCGGAAATCTTCCCTCGACTACGGCCAAGTCTGGAACATATTCAGAGACCAAAGAGGTGAAAATCAATGTATGCCAGCAGCCCATAACCCTTTTTGGCGGACTTATACGCTACGGGAACTTGCAAAAGTCCGTGCGTCGAGGAGAGGCGTAGCTGTGTACGTGATCTAACTATCCAGCTTTGAGTGCGGTGTTCGCACTATCACCACTATTGGCGATTATTCACAATGCGGATCTTCTATGGATTTAACTCCCTCTAGAATGGAATCAATACGTTTAGGCTCGTCGTTCAGGAGGTCGGGACCGACTTCGGCAAGCCATGGCTCAATTCTGCCTTGAGAAGGCCGGCGAACGTAGTTAGCGGGATGGATAGAGCTGAGAGGAAGAAAATACATATAATAATGATGGAACCCTCTCTGGAATGCCAGTTCTCCCGTCTTATTCGCTATCCTCATCCGCCTGTTTATTTTCTTCTTTGGACAATCTAAAACGCCAAAATGCCAATCTCGATTACGATGCGTGCGCCACCCAGCTTCCGGGATAAGGAAAGCGAGCTGGCTATGCGTATCAAACAACCCTTCAATGTCGTGGCGGTTGGAGATCTTATACAAATGGTTCCTTTTTCAAATAGAAATGACGAGGATATCCAAGCTCTAGTCCAACTGATGCAAAAATCTGATATCACCTTCGCCAACAATGAGAACACGGTCGTTGATCGTCTCACCTTCCGCGGCCCCATTGGCCATATGGAGGCGGACAAAGACGTTGCAGAAGATTGGAAGAACATGGGTATCGATATGGTCACAAAAGCTAATAACCACACGTTCGACTGTGGTGATGCTGGTCTTGTCCAGAATCTTGAACAACTTCGCCGTGTCGGTATCGACTATGTCGGCACAGACTACAATGCTGTTGAGGCTAGGCTTGCTCGCTTCAAGACTACGCCCAAAGGAATTGTAGGCTTCATCGGCGTTTACTCCGAGACGGAAGATTACTCTCAGCTGGTCGGTGTACCTACAAAAGACCCGATCGTTGTGACGCCTGAACAGCTGGACCAGCTGAGAGCGATACGCGACAGCATCATCGCTCGCCGTGATGAAGTCGACAGGCCTCTTGGCATGCCTAAGGCGGATCCTGAGGGATCTGTTCTTGTTTTCGGGCGACAATTCCGAGTTAAGAACGCCGGTTCCGAGGCTGATGATGAAGTGTCCAGCATCAGGAAACGCCTAGAGCACCATATAGCATCGAAAGGTCGCATTACATACAAGAATAACTCGCTCCGTTTGAATGTTTCCCACAGCGTCACATCGGAGCAAATGAAGCAACTCCGAGCTATCGCAGGTGTCGAGGCAAGCGATTCTGCTGAGACCCTTGACGCCTTTGACGTTCATTTCCGGGTGGCTCCTAAGCCGGGAGAATACGGCTATGAGATGGAGCAACAAGACTTGCGCGATATCCTTCGTGAAGTTCGTTCCGGAAAGCAATTCTCTGATTTCTTGAGCGTCACTATTCACTGGCACCAGAACCGCTTTTCGTTCCAGCACTATTCATTCGACCATTATCCGGCCGATTATCAGATCAAGTTTGCGCGCGAAGTCATTGACAACGGCGCCGATTTCTTCTTTGCCCATGGCGTTCACACCCTCAAAGGAGTCGAGGTATATAAGGGAAAGCCAATATTTTATGGCATCTCCAACTTTGTCTTCCAAAACGCCCAGTTCCGCTCGTGGCGCGATGATGCCGCTGGCCGAGTTCCTGCTTCACTAGAGGGCCCTGTCATTGGAGACGGTGAGGTCAATGAGGGCCGTTGGGCTTGGTTGGATACACCAGAAAACAAGGAAGCTCTGCTAGTATCGGCAGATTATGATGAAGGAAAGTTATCTCGAGTTCTTGTCTACCCAGCGGATCTGGGAAGAACTTACCGCAACGGCTCTATGATTGGAACTCCCACAAGGCCCACCCTTGAGGTGGCAAACGATATCCTTAGCCGCCTTTGTGAGTACTCGCAGCCGTTTGGGACAAAGATAACGATTGAAAATGGAGTGGGTGTGATTGAGATTCCGCCTCAGTAGATTAAACTTGAGAGAATCTGGCAGGTAGCTAGTAGACAGAAATAGGCGAGTAATTTATAGTTACTCTTCATTAACACTACAATCATATAGAAATTGAGTTAATACTTGATGTTTTGACACAGACTTGACTTTCTTTGTCATGATTTTATTCTGCGCCTCTATGTTCTAAGAATCCCAGAAGAGGAAATGTTCGCGACGTGCGCGTGCCTATGGGAAGCAACCATTAGCGTCATGTTCTAGAATATTGAGGATTCCATAGCATAAAAATGAGGTTATGCTAGGAGATATCAAAATCCATTGGCATATGCAGTTATCGATGTGCATTGGTAAAAGCTAATCCAGACATGCCGAGAATCCACTGTTTCGTAAAATAACTATTACTCCCTAGCCATGAGATCGATCTCATAGCTAATCGGCAATATGCAGGCAACTCCACCAGATACTATAGTAATCATGGCAGTAAAGTGCCGCGTCCCATCTAAATGGAAGTTCCACTTGGTTGTCTAAGAAGTGGGTAGAGAGATTGAAGGAGAAGAAAAATAAAGAGCGCAAAAGTAGAGGACAAAAATAAGAGCCCAAATTATATGCAGACACAAGGCTTCCAAATTGCTGCCCACTTGCTTCTCGGTAGTATCGGGTCGCCGACATGAGTCTCTAGAAGCTAATCCGTGGTACTTAGAAATAGGGGAAATCGCCGTAAAAGATAGTATATCCAAATACGTCAATTCCGCTACTAGTTATATGAGCCTGTCTACGTAATCTCAAGTCTGAAACTAGACACGCTCAAATTGATATGAACGTGCGTAAGAGTCATCGCGTACGAAGGATCGAGTAGGATCGCGTACCCGCTTTCGGAAATGCAAGCCTTCACGCGCTAGAGACTTAAAACGTGACTCTTATGTTTAGTTCAGCAATACGGAGTAATCATCAATGCCGAGATTCACGGCCATCATGCCACGGGCCTTGAAGCATCACGTCTATCTATATTAACCAACCGCTGTCCCCAATTGGGCTACTCCTCCACCATTGGCTTTGTTGCAACTCACACAACCAATATCCGGATAGTCCAACAAGTCAAACGCTCTTCAAGGCTAAGCCGAGGGAGATGAACTTCTCCGACCACCATGTCAACGGCTGACCCGGCAGTGCAACCTCAACCTCTGCAGCCACCTGCAAAAACCAAGAAGCCCCTCTCTTGCATCTCGTGCAAGCTACGAAAACTAAAATGTGACCACCAGCGGCCGGCTTGCACTCGATGTGTGCGAGGCAACAGCGAATGCATCTACCCAGAAGCCAGGCGTAAGCCGACTCTCCAACGAAGTAACGTCAAGGAATTGGCGGCTAGACTAGGTATGACTTGATGATTTGTGTCATTCAGGCGTCTGATTGGTTGAAGCACCAAACACTCACATGTTGCAATAGCTCAGGTGGAAGGTTATCTCAAAGAGGCTGGCAAAAGCAGTATCGATGCCAGCAAAAGCGATTTTCATGCCGATCCAGACAGCGAAGATGGGAGCAGGGTCCAATACAGTGCTACGGCAAGAGCTGAAGAAGATGACATCGGGCTTGATGAGCATATCACTCCTTTTGATGACTTTCTTGCCCAAGAGAGCTTAAATGGTCAGGATGAGGTTATCGACAGCACGGCGCAAAAGTCGCAGATACCATTCGAAATGCCAGGCCTCGGCAACCAAACTGGTGGTACATTTAGTAACGACCAGCTGATAGATCTTGGCATGTCCGAGTCATTGCCGCCGTTTGAAGTAATAGAAGAGCTGTGAGTTACCACATCACATTATTCTATCAGAAGAACAATTTTACTCACTTGACAGACACGACTCTTTCTTTTCCACCCAATACCACTATATGCCAGCAATACACTCCGGTCGCTACTACAAAGACTTTTATGGCGCTCCTCTGAGAAAACCGCCAATGTGCTTGCAATACGCCATTTGGGCAATGGGTGCCCTGTGGCATCCCAAATACGATCGAGTGGCCGATATATTCTATAAAAGAGCTAGGCAATACGCTCAGGCTGATGAAATGAAGGTGAGAAACTATGGCAGTCTCTATCAAACACATCGGATGACTAACAAACGCTCAAGGATGAAGGAGGACATTTCATCACGATACCACATGCTCAAGCCTGGGCAATCATCACTTGCTATGAGGCTAGAGCCATGCTCTATACCAGGGCGTCCACGAGCGCTGCCCGGTGCTGCCGCCTGGTACAAATGTTGGCTCTTGATAAGCTTGATAGCCCAGATGACAGCTCTCCAGCAACTTTGGGTCCACCAAACGACTGGACCGAATTAGAAGAGCGAAGAAGGGTTTTCTGGGTGGCTTTCTCAATCGATGCTCAGAGCAGCATAGCGACTGGCTGGCCTAGTTATATCCGCGCTGAAGACGTAAGTAACTACCCCCAAGACCGGTTCAATCATGTCATATACCTAACGCGCCTAGATAATGACCCGTCTTCCGGCTAGCGAAGAGGCCTTTACGTCTGGCCAAGAAGAAAGCACGCCCTACTTGGACGAAGTTCTGAATGGCGCACCCTATGGCGGTTTTAGTGGCTCTCTCGTCCTTAATCACATCTTGAAGGCCATCATGTCCCATGTTCACATAATAAAGCCATCTGATCGCCCTGAAGATGTCATGAACGGTGCGTTTTGGGTGAGGCACCGTCGTCTAGATAACCAGCTGTCATATCTATTCATGTTCATGCCAGATAGGTTCCGCCTCCCCGATAACATACGAGATCCTTTGGCCACGTATATCAACTTAAACTTTCACGCATCTGTCATATGCTTGCATCATGCTGCCCTCGAGGCAATCGAGACACATAATCTTGATGTGTCTTTGAGAAAGGACAGCCTACGTCTTTTAAAGAATGCTGCTGAAGAGATCGTTAGCATTGTTAAGATGACATCTCATCGCTCATCGCTGTTTGTAAGAGTTTTCCCGTTTCTTTCCAACCTTGGCCCTTCAGTAAACTAATGTAGTATACTCCGTATAGAGCAATCCATTGTGCGCGTTCTCGCTGTACTGTGCTACAACAGTATACGTGTATTTGGCCAAACAAGACCCCTTGTCTGAAATAAATCCCAACGACATGTCCAATCTGGAACTAATCATCAATGCCATGGAAGCTATGGGTCGCATTCACATGATTACATGTGCGTTCATGCAGCAAGCATGTCTTGACATTGATAAAAATGGTCTTTCTGGAATTATTAAGCTCCCGATTCTCTACCAATACCGCAATCTCTTCGGCGGCCCTGCCTCCAGTATTCCGCTGCTGGCACGGAGTCCAATCTCAAAGCATACGCAAATGAGCTCCCTATTGCCTGGGCGGCTTCCACTAGACAAACCCTTGGGAAAAAGACCACCAATGCATTTGAGAATGACAAAGGCGGTTCCATTATTGACTGGTGTAACAGCAAGTATGAGCCGAATGAGCATTGCAGACAGCTTCCACCCTTCTCTTGGTGCCATATCTAGGAATTTGGAGCCTCAATCCAATGATAATGCCCTCAAAAGAAAGCGGCAATATTCGAACTCTCAGACATCTGGAGGTCGGGATGGTACTTCAGCTAGAACATCCACGTTTAATCGACACGCTGAAGGCGGAGGCTCGACTGGAAAGAGTGCAATGTACCTGTCTACAGCAGCAACAGGGCAGCAGCAAGAAGCGGGAATAGGGCCTCAAGGTCCCATGGTAGATGGAAACTTTGTGGTTCCTGGTCAGACAGACTCGTCGTCCTTCTCCTTTATTCCGCTCGGCCAGCCAGCAGGCAGTGGATTGGAATCCAGTGACAGCCATGCGTTTTCTAGCGTAGGACAGGGAACTTTATCCGAGTGTAACGCAGGTGACTTCCAGCAGTATCAAAACGATACAACTTTAAGAACCTGGCAGACTATGGATAATGACATGTTGGCGTTCTCCGAAACGATGAGCTTTCCTACAGATATACCTGATGTAAGCGGCAATCCGTTGGATTTTTTTTGATAACCACTTGAATGCATGATAACTTGGTCGGCGCATATATGATATTTCTGGAGGACTTGTATTTTTAATGGACGGAATCTTCACTCATCAGCAGGAGGACTATATTTAATCTGTACATTAGAAGCCTCTTATAAAAACCCCATTTTCACTTTATTAGTTTTATTCTTCATTATGCGCTTTGCCACATAAATAGATTATACTCACCTCACTTTTTTTTTTTAAAAAAAAAAAAAAAAAAAAAAAAAAATGAAGAGTTGGGGTAAGCTAACGTGTGACCTCGTCTGGAACTTGGCGCCCCGTCTGCAAGCTATTCACTTCAAAGCCTACGTAAGTATATATTTTTAATCTCGGGACCTATCTATGTAACTGTATTCAACGGCGTAAGCACTACTAGATCGCGACAATCCGAACTAAGCTGTTCGGCCATTGTTTCTATTCTTTGCCAATACCATAAATGCAAAGACTTCCGGGGCAAGCCGATCAAGGGCTATATCCATAAAGACCAGGCTGCAAGGTGCTTTCATAATCGGATATTTATTGTCAAGGTACTCGAATACAGGCTTATATTGGCCACCTTTGTCTTCCAGGTTGTGTTTCTTAAGGCCTGCTTATTTGGGAGGAACACACGGAACAAAATCGCAGCCACTGGAGAAATTAAGATACATATGGCCACGTATTTTAGTGATCTCATCGTCAGATGGCGAAATAAACTTAAAGAGGTTGACTATAAAATACCACTGATGTTAGACACTAACTGAGAACGGAATTGATAGCTGTGTGAACGGGTTGAGCAGTGAGAAGTTTCTTAGACTTACCAATAACGTCAGTATGGAGATAGCATGGCATCTCGCCTAGCTTCTTCGAATTTCTGCGCCTTCGAGAGAGCCTTTGCTCCCGGTGTGTGTATAAATATATTCTTGAGGAAGATTCCTCTTGCATGACCTTCACACTGCTTTATGTATCAGCAAATGGGCCAACACTCCTACCGAAGCCATGAAGCAGCCATCGTAAGAACCTTACCTAGGCGAATGCCTTGACGAGACCCAGAAAGCGACCGTAACGTCTCAGCAAGCTTTTTGCTAACATCTACAACTACAGGGTCCGCTAGAAGAAGCATGGTGAGATTCTACAAATTGCAACAGTGTGTAGCAGTCAACTACCGCAAATTCCAAGCCTACTCGGATGTATACTCCCACCTTGGGAGCACCAAACTAGAGACGTATTTGTCTAACTCCTCAAGTGTTATTGGTGATGCAACCCGTTTTCCATCCGGCGACCAGACAACATTGTGATCATAAAAATTATTACCAGCTGGAAGTGATGCGACTGCCTGTCCCGAGCTTGCATCCCAAACTTCAATATTGCCAGTCACAGAGCTTAGAGCCGCAACCCGAGTGCCGTCACGAAACCAAGCAGGGAAGGCATGCGCATCAGGCAGGTTTTAGATACATTGACTCTTAACCGGATCCCAAATCTTGCCCGAATCGTGGGAAGCCGATACAATGCGCTTTGGATCTGGTGACCAAGCCGCCCCAAAATGCATGTTGAACCTCAAATGTGACCAAACAAGCAGCAAAGACTGGATCCCAGATCCGAACCGTATTGTCTCCACTCGACACCATCCATCTATCATCAGCGGACTAAGCTACAGTAATGACCGCGTCGGTATGCGCTATGAACGATATTGCGTACACACCCGTGTTTGGATCCCATATTTTTAACTGTGTTATCAGTCGATCTAGTTGCGACCTGAGTCCTGTCATGAGACCACGCAACCGACACAATGGTACCAGTGTGGCCCTCGAACGTGGTGATGCATTTGCTTGATTCGAGGTCCCAGATCTTAGCTGTCATATCTGTCGATCCCGAGATAGCCTGGCTGCCGTCAGGGGACCAGTCCACGGTTATTAGTAATTACGGCACCGTCATGGCCTGTGAGTGTGTAAAGACGCCGATCGCTATCGTTTCCCATGGTTGTGATTCTTGGTTACGTCTTAGGTTTAAAATCGACAGAGCATGCGCTGGTCTTTTTTTGTCGTCAGATGCTTTGCTTTCAAGAAGCCACAACAATATATGAAGGTGTGTCAAGTCGCTCATTGTTAAAATAGCCTTCACTATAATAATTGAATGCACGCCGTTTCGACTGAAGAAAAGCGTGGTGACTAATAGTACGCTACAGTGGCTGATGACTGGGGTCAGATGTGCAGCCTGCAACCTTCATGGCCAACCACAACGACGATGAAAATAGGAAAGAGAGCCAACTCCTTAGTTGGGCATCAATGGTGCAACTTGGCATGCATTTCATTTCTCACCTTCTGTGGGGGTCCATAGAGCAAGTCTACAACTTTAACGGATAATGAAGAGTTGATTGGTTTCATGAAGATGTTCAGCTGGTATTGTACATTGCCGTATTTACAACTGCAGCTACGAGCACAGAGATTGCTATTCATTGGTGACAGATAACATGAACTTATTACCAGAGTGGGCGAGACGTGATATCAGTATCCAAGCTAATGCAGGGATTAACCATGAGGCTGTTATAGTAGCTGGCGGTGTGGAGGAGTGGTCCAATGCAGCTTGACAGGCCACCAAACTTGGAGCTATTTCCCTAAAAACTCTTATTACTATTCTATTATAAGACCATAATGTAATATATTGCTTCATAAGCTCCATCTCAATTATATTTGATCACCTATCACGTTGGGGCTTCCACAGCCGAAATGTGCGTGGAAATGACTGCTACCCGTGACTAATCGTCGATTGCCAAAAGTAAAGATGTGGACGGTTTCGTTGGGGTGAAGTGTAACAACATTCCGCTTGCTTGGAAACTGTATACAGACATGAAATCAAGAATAATACAGATGATTAGGTTCATTTCATGCCCGTCTCGCGTACGCTTCAATAATATGTCTTCTCCGTTTCTATTACTTCACCCTTCACTTGCTACGTCCCCCCACCCAGCATGATATGATTCCATTGAACCACCCGTGTTAACTAAATTTTTTCGGAATACATTACTCTGAACTCTTTATATCTTATTCTCCCCTCTTCAATGAGAAGGACGATTATTGATGGGAAAGGTTGGCTGGTTATTCTTGCAAGTCAAATACCTTATTTAGGTTGGTTAGTTAATTAGTCGAGTTGGCCATCCGGCTGACAACATTACAAACACTTTAGAGAAAAGGATTTTCCTTACAAATGGTCTAGTTCGCTTTATAGCACTCCATCTCATGGTAGTTGTAAATGGTATATGAGACAGCGACGCACAATACCGTCTCGCCATCCTAATATTCTCTTCTACCTTATCGTGATTATTAGAGGTATAGTACACTATAGTCACTATGTACTTAGAAAACTCATGAGGTAGAGATTAGCGACTTCTTTGCAAAAATCCCATCCCCACGTTCCGCCTGCGACACAAGAGCAAAGGAACTCGCCGGGCATCCCAGTTTACAAGGCGCTTTCAGCCACTTATACAGTCTATGCTGGACCTACCCTTGAATACGTTATCCAGTCTCGACTCAAAACCCTATAGTTAAAGACCGAGACCGCCATACTGATACGGAAAGTCTACGGAGTTCTGGTGCCGATGGTCTCTTTTGAGGGGTAGCTAGGGGATGATGTGGACGTGAATGAGTCGCGTATGGGGTATTACCCATTTCGACTTCATTTTGGCGCATGGATTCCCTGAAAACTCGCAAGAAAATCTCAGCCAGATCAAGATCTTCATAGCGAATGTAGCAGGTTAGGTGTCCAATCAGGTACAATTCCCAAACAAATCTTTTCACAAGCGCTAGCAGCTTCTTTGCTACCCCGTAGGAAGCCTCTCAAGGCATATGGTGTCCATCTAAGCCAGACATACGCCAAGGACCTACAGCTTTTACTCTCTGACCTACCAGGGCTCTTCCATCCCGTAATCCAGGATTGTATCACATCAATAGATGCTGTCATCTCTTTGCCTGAAGTACCACTCGACCGAAGCTTTCGCACCTACAACATCGTGATCGACGAGGTAACTCGTTACTTACTTGGCGTCGTCGACTAGGCAGAAGCTGAGATCTGACAAGGCTCTAAGGCATTGAATCAAAACCCGCACGTCAGTGGTGGTCCTAAAGAGATCGGAGATCGGGTGTAGGTTAATTGTGAGGATTGGGATAAGGCTGTAGCAAACTAAGGGTGAAAACGATGACACTCGTGGTGCGGATACGCCAGTACTGTGTACCGTATAATTACATATATACAGATGCTGGCATCCTGGGGTGTCTTACTCCTTTTGCTAGATTAAATGCTAGATTAAATGCTAGTGCAAATTGATAAGATGAATGATTACGACTTGTTAGGAGGGTAGACTATGAGGATTCTAACAACGTCGAGGTTGCGGCACTGGGGCTGACAGCTGGTACACTATATACATACACAGGTACACACACACATGTTAGGGCTGCCCACTTCTTAATTCACAGAGACATCAATTAAAAGACTTACATAAGAAAGAAAACAATTTTCAAGAAGCCACAATATGGAGGCCACCCAAGGTCAGCCGCCATTCAAAAGTTGGCGACATGACGCCTCGGTGGATGCCTGGTGGGATGCCTTGCTACAGTGTGTAGCAAAGCCTCACTTTATTTAGCCAGGTTCACATTCAACATCAGGCACCAAGTGTGGCTTATGGCTTCTAGAATTCATCTAGTCGATGAATGCCTATAGATTCATCATTGAATGTTCGCTTTTCCATCCTTTATTCTTTGATTCAATTCAGTCGTACCTGAGTGGTGTGGTGGAGCTTGCACACATGATATGTAGGTACGGGTTATGCGGCCAATCAATCATCACCATCGCCGTCAGCGCTCCATATCCTTACAGCGACTTTCCCGCTCTCAGCATGAAGCAAGGGGCAGGTGATACGAATCTCTCGGGATGGAAGCAATTTCACCTTCACCGCTCCTTCACCTTGAAGACCGGGAACGATCGACAATCACAAGACACATCAAATACCGGAAGAGTAGGACAATTAGGTTGCAAGCAAGGTACTAATGTAAGCGCAATTGCACAGCGTCTCGCCTTAAAAATATAATAATATAATTCAGCAAAGCCGCCTTGCACCGCCCTATTTTGTGACGCTCTCTCACTACCGTTCACTCTTCTATTGGCAAGAAAACGATGGGAAAAATTTTTTTCGAACAAATTGAATGTATCACCTGGCACCGATCAAGTGAGAAAGCTATTCTGGGATATAGCCGTTCATGTAAAAGAGGCCTCACACTTTGAATAGAGGTGGTCTGGATCCGGGAAATCAAGGCCATAAATGCCATATATGCTAGGCCTCTCTCTCTTTCAACCTTAACTTTATTATATTAGTATTCATCTTCCATAACGCTGTACATACTATCCTGAGCTGTTGCCTGCCCAATCTATCCGACGATTTAATTCCAATCTTTGAGCTAACGGCTGTGTACGGCCTGTCATTAAACCGACCCTCACACTTTTTTGGTCCAAATACATTACTCAAGCCATAACCCGATACCATTTTCTGCAGTCATGTCTGGCCAATACACTTCCAGCCGGGACCAGAACAGGGCCAGTGGCTCGGCCCACAGACAAGGCCAAGGATCATCGAGGTACGATTCGAATAAAAGTAGCACAGCAAGCACGACATTGCTGACTGTCAGCCACAGCTCAGGTACTAGGCAAGGCCAGGGGCCATCAAGGTAAAATTCCACCCAAATACCACAGCAAACGCGACATTGCTGACTACAAGACACAGCTCTGGAAGAACCTCTCAGGGGTACTCGATGGAGAGATACTTGAACACTCCCCAGAGACATGAGACTTGGGATTGGGAAAAAAACGCCAAGAAAAGAAACGAGAAGATCACACGGATGTAACGAGGTAGCATGCAATTACATGCATTCTGAAGATTCGAAGATTGCAATATTGCAATATTGCGCTCTAACAGGTAAAATTCTCATCCGTCATGTCATCATATCGTAATTCATTCAAGCATACAGGTACCTATCAGACATTTAAGCTGATCAATGCAATTGCAGAAACCTACCAAATGCGCCACCAAACATATTCTCGGACACACATACATATACCAACGCCCAAGTGATTGAAGCTGCAACCCATGACACCCCTATTCGAGCTTTCCGTCTATGGCTGGACCATGTGACGTGTTTCTTGTTTCTTGTTGTTGTTCTTGTTGTTATTTGTGTTTCTGTTTTTCCTTTTGTTGTTATTTCTGATTGTGTTGTTGTTTTTTTATTTTGTTGTTATTTGTGATTGTGTTGTTGCTTTTGCCCTTGCTATTTCCGATTGTGTTGTTGTCTTTGTTTTGGTTGTTATTTCTGATTGTGTTATTCTTTGTTTTTGTTGCTATTTCTGATTTTAGTTGTCTTTGCTTTTGTTTTTATTTTTGTTCTTTCTTTTTCTTTTACTTTTCATCCCTTTTGAGTCTTTTACGCCTCAGCCTTGAAATCAGCTCTCTGTAAGCCAAGCCAATCCCACAGCTTCGTGTCCGCCTCTTCTGGCGCAGGCATGCTTCCCCAATACTCCACCCCAGGGATGGAATTCTCGGCAGACCACGACTTTTCCACTCCGAAACACTCCTTAATGATTTCGTTTTTGATAGGCTTATGCGACACCGTCTGCGGCATCTCTTCGCCGGGGCCAAGAATCTTGACCAGCACGGGCAACATATATTTCGGCAGCGTTTCATTCATGTCGGTACGGAGGCGAGCGAGATCGATTATTCGCTCGCCATGTCTGCTCTGCAACTGTTCTTGCTCTCGAGTAAGGCGTACGACGGCGGCGCATATTTGTTTTGCCTCGTGATCTGGCACGCCCAGGACGCAGGCTTCGGTCACATAAGGGAGAGCTGTAAGTGCCACCTCTACCTCGACGCTGGGGATACGATAGTGGCGGAACAGGATGTCTAAGAGATACTAATCAGCACTTGGAATCGATAGGAAAAGGGGGTTGGATAGACGAGTTGTAATGGGAAGAGTCATACAGTCAGTGTTGGCGCGGCCGGAGAAAATATATTCGCCATCTTTTAGCTTGGCAAAGTCTCCTGTTTTGAAATACCCTTCGTCGTCGAATGCAGCTTTTGTTTTTTCCTCGTCACCAATATAGCTTTGAGAGCTTAGTTAGAAGTGTTTCTTTTTATAAAAGTTGTCTTGTTTAATATAAACTCACTGTGTTAGCATAAACGGGCTTTTGACGCAGATCTCTCCGTGATCTCCATCAGTCAGCTTGACTTTTATGCCGGGGAATGCGACGCCAATTGCATCCTGTACGCTGTTCGTTAGCTAAATGGCGATGTTAGAGTTAAAAAAAAAAAAAATGTAGAACATACCGATCGTTCTGTGCCGTCGAGACACTTGAATGTTGCAAGACCTCCAACCTCTGTTGATCCGTAAACATTGTTGAATACCAATCCGGTTCTGCTCTTCCAGAAATTCAAAACTGACGGCGAAACCATGGCGCCAGCGCAATGAATCACGCGAATCCTCTTGAATGCCTTGATGTACTCCTCCTGCTCATCCTCACTCTGTGTCTCTAGCCACTCCTTCATCTCACGCAGGACGCCGGGCGTGAATCCTGTTCCTGTGATCTGATTGTTGCGAAACACTTTCCAGATATTCTCTACACCGGCTCGCTCTCGAAGTATGTGAACTTGTTTGCCCGTGAGCATAGGTTCGACTAAGCTGATGGCACCACCAAGCCAGTGGGGAGGGCGGAAGCAAATAGTCTGGCAGTTTGCAGGAGCATCTGGTTGGAAGACGATGCAGATTCGAGGCAGAACGGCGCCCTTTGGAGATCCGGTGGTGCCAGATGTGAAAATCACCAAGCCAGGCCCTCGGGGATCCATATCGAGCGTCTCGTCGATGGTAACCTCAATCTCTTTTACCGGCTCGGAGTCGTACACAATGGGTATGGATATTGTCTTGAAATCGGTCGGACCGCTGGAGAGGGAGGCAATTCGCTCGGCTTTCTCGTAGCAATCTTTTCCGGCGAGTATACATGACGCTTTGGAGCTATCGACGAAGTATCGGGCCTCTTCTGGGAGAATGCCAGATCCTGAATACCGTCACCGCTATTGGTCAGCTTAGATTTTCACGGAGGCAGTTTTGTCTTGATACTCACCAAACGGAATAGGTGCTCCTCCCAGCACTCGAATGGCAAAAAAGGCAACGATGAATTCATAGCCACTCCGAGTCAGCACAGCGACATACGGAGCCTCATTTTTGAAGACACCTCGTTCGCTGAATGCAGACGGCGGCAATTGCTGTCGCATCAGGTCGCGCATGCGCAAAATGTCTGCAATGAGCTCCTCAAAGCTCTTTTCAAAGCCAAAGTGGTCATGGATATAAGGCCCTTGACCGGCGCATCTCTTAGCAGAGCGGAGGAACTGGACTAGAAGGAGATCATTGGGGAACTTGTCCCTAGCAGATCCGACTGCCATGGCTTTCGATTGAGGGAGAAGCCGATCCAGTAGCCTGCTAGGGCAATTTTGTGTCTCGCTCCCCTGTAGACTTGTAGTTGGCGGGTTTATATGGTATATGGTATAGTTATGAGTTGTGTATCCTCCGTTGCTTGTTTTCGCTATGTTACAAACGAGATGGATGATGTCAATAGTGAGAGACCTGGAATGAGACCGTGGAGTGAAACACACGAGTACAGAGTACAAGCCGCGAGATCAAGGCATCATAACGAACAGCCAATGCCCTCGAATTTATCGTGCTCGTCTCAATCGACAAACCTCATTGCTTGCCACCCGACAGCTTCCAGAGCAGGGTCATCGGACAACGGAGAGCGGCCGAAGGGTTGTTTGCTTGCCTCATCCTTGCACCATGCAATGCAATGCAACCAGGCTTCGTGACAAGGATTTTGAGCCGCCCGCGGCTCGTGTCCACAGCTTCCGCTGGTTAGCCGGCTTCGGCCGACAGACGAATCGCTGCCGATTGCGCCGGTGACACGATCCAGACCCCAAGTCTTGGATGTCTCATCTCGACCTATTGCTACTATTGTCTGTACGAGTTACCGGCTCTCCGCACTTGCTCTGGACATGCCCCCATACCGAAATTGTCTCAAACTCGACTTCAAGAAGCGTCACCAGGTGGAGAGACTACGCATTTAACCACATAATGTGGCGCTCGGCCTGGCTCAAATACGGTATCGCGGCAGCCTCACAGTCCCCGCATCCATAGAACGAACAACAAGACATCCGAAGCCCCTGTTGCATGGCGAGCGTGTCAAGCCCAGCTGAGCGCCTCAAACGTGCCAACAGGCATCCGATCTATCGCATCGCACAGCATCTCAGCGGACCCGTGCGTCTAACCAGCTGGGAACCCATGACACACACGTGTAGACAAAACCTTCTCTATCTCGCATCTTATCTTGCGCTTGCATTCCGCTTTCATTCCGGTTCATAGCCTTGGGGGAATGCCCAGCGCCCAGTGTCGACCTGCGACCGCCATCTCGCATGTCCGAACGCCGCCTTGGCCAGCTGGAGGATCATGACATCGCTGCCGTGAGGGCCCATGATGGAGCCGCTAAACGGCCGGCTCTCGTCCTTGTCGGTTACCCGTGAATAGTAGGGTGTCTGTGTGACTGTATTGCTCAATCCTTTCATCAGTCCAGCGTTGCTCGAAGGGGAAGGACAATAACGAGAAAATAACGCCAAGGTATTCGAGAAAAACTCACATGGAATGACGAGATGCGGCAGTCCTAACAGAGCTGCAAGTGCTTCAGGGCCAATGCCGTCCATTCTGCTCGGCGGTCTAGATGATATTAGCTGCATGCACCGAATCCTGCAGCCAATATACAGAAGCCATGTCATCAACCCACCGTGGTAAATCATCGCGATACTGCACTGTATGAGGGCCAAAGGGAAGGACCATAATGGTCTCCGAGTCTCCGAGTGTCGGCATGACATTGTCCCCAAACCATTTGCTGAAAACCTCAATGCGCTCGTATCGGATGGTGTAGTCTTGCTTCGATTCGTTCTCGCCGATGCCCCTGATAGTAATCTGCTTTTTAGCATCATTTTATCCGAACTCCTGGCCTGCTTACTGCGGTAATGCTTTTACAGGACCATGGATCTGTAGTGCATGCAGTGAGCTTACCATCTAAACCGGGGTGTCGCCTCAACATAGGGCTCGCGACCAAACTGGCTTCTGTAATCATTGCGAAAGCCCTGATACTCATGATAAAAGTCTGAGCAGAAGGAGCTAAAGGGGGCCTGCATCATATTCAGCAGGTGATTAATAAAGATTGGAGAAATTGGTACTAGGCGAAAATCTTACACACCTCTTTCATGTACTCTTCAAGACTTTGCCCATCGGCCACACTCGGTGGATGGGCATCCCAAGCATCCGATAAGCGTATCCTGTCAGCTTTGACACCGAGGAAATTTTCCAACATGGCAACAAATTTATCATATAAAGTCTGGTCCCCTTCGGTGGCCGAAGCAAAATCCAGAGGATAGATGATGCCCTTGGGGAATGACATGTTCGCGTTCGACGTGTTTAATGTGAGTTGAGCAATGCTGAGCAGATCGTGTAGGTTGCGATTCAGCAAGCCAACCGCAGCATAATGTCTATGCAGCAGTATTAGTCCAGAGGCTCGCAAACAAATGTTCAACACAAGACTTACTGAGAATCATTTCTCCATCCTTGCAAAGATGCAACGTTGGCTGAGGCTCTGATTGAGTAAACACCATGGACACGTGCTTGCTCACGAACCCCTTCAAAAGCTAGACTCATTAATCAGTACACTACATGCATTCTCATTCGCGATGAAGGCACTACTCACCGTCTTTCGCAATAGCGTATTCCATCCAGTCATAGCCGCTCACGCTTGCTCCAGCACCGGCGGCACTTCCACCAGAGTCTTGATAGCCATCACCTCTTGGATTCCACGGAGCAGCCACATCTACCCATTCCCTACCGGAATCTAGCTGCGACGATTTGGTCTTACCCACAATGACGGCGCCCATATCAATAAGTTTCTGGACGAAATCCGCCGTCTCAGATGCTTCAGTGCCAAACAGCTGAGTCCAGGATCGACTCGACATGGTTGTCTGCACACCTTTCAGCGACGCGGCATCGGTGATGGATATACGGACTCCAGATAACGGTTTTCGAATTGATGGCGCTGCATGATAGAGTCGAGATGGCACCGCAATCGACTTGGACGAACCATTATCGGAGAGCGATGAGAGCGCTTCATACCTGGGTTTCACGTCAGATGCATCTACCGAGGCAATTCATTCCACCAATTCAGCAATACATACCCGTCGTCAGAGCCATTGATACTATTGGGGATCACCCCAAAGGTAAATGCGTCCAAGAAATCGTCGTACAGTCTCCATGCCTGGTAAAGGTTTGGTCCATGGAGGAAATACGGACCTGAAGGCAAGTCCTCAAAGGCAGCAACCTCAACTTCCGGTCGCTGCAAACTGAACACAGCTCTACTGCGGGGGGCTGGATTTTGGGCGAGACCAATCGTCTTGTTTTTTTCAGGCTTCTCCACCAGAATACCACCAAAGTCGGGCTGGAAGACATCGTCTATAGTCGCAAATAGCTCCAGAATGCCCTCCAGATCGGCGTTGATTTCACTTGTCGTGAGGAGGGTGACGGGAATAAGCGCATCGGGGTTGATTGTCTCCTCAATTGTGCCCTAAACAATAACCGCCCAATGTTAAAAAACGTGAATTCCGACAGCTTGCCATTGGCGGACATATCGGATCATACCAGTTTCTGGGGATGCAGCAAATATTGAGAGCCAGCGATGACGACGGTGAAGAGATTCTTCATATTTAGGCTTGGTGCTGATGTCGCGAGATTGGGCTTCGACAGATGAAATTGCGGAGAATCAGGACGCTGATTCTGGAGCAAACGCCGCGCCCACCCTAGATATTTACTCATCCTCTCTCAGTCAAGATAGCCGAATGTCAGTTTGCGCCACTTCGATTGTGAGAGGAAAACAAGTTGGGAATGAGAGACACGGAACACGAGAGTCACCGAAACGCAGCTTCTGCTGCTTTATTCAATGTACATAGTATGTGTGTCTCACTGTCACTGTGAGCACCGTGATTGGTTGTTCGTACTGTAATCCCTGTTTGCGCGTAGCACTATGACAAAAATTGAGAAAATGGCAAGCAATATAAACATTCAGCACCTGATCTCTAGAGATCTAAATCTGAGTGGTTAATAATTAGCTAATAGCATTTTAATACCCTATGCATTCCTTCTTTATGTCATCTTTCTTGAGTACATAAAGATCTCCCATGTGGTGAATCGCCAGCTTCTTTATGTACATCAACAACCTCACCTTGACGGCACACAATCTCATCCACGAACCACTTCACAGTAATATGTCGCCTATATAAATGCTGCGTCAACCAAACGGATAATCGCGCAACTCCGGTAAAGCTAGTTACTTTATTTCTGGAGCACCAGATTCAAGAGGCCTATCATGATTGTTCCGGAATGAACACTGAGGCTCGTCCGTTAGGGTACCCCAAAGTGATAAAAGCAGACAGCCAGCCTATCCGGATAGAGGCACAAAAGCCATAGCGGATAATGAATTAACAATGGTACTACATGTACCTTTAGTCGTGCCCACCAGATTGAGGAGTTCGTGGGTCATGAGAAGAGCGCCTTTGACGTTAGCCTCCAGCGAGAGTGTTAGTCTGCAATGCGCAAGGCGGGGAAAAAAAGAACCAAGGTCGTCTCTTGTAATCCTACACCAAAATTTGGTGATAAATGTATTTCGCGAAAGATTGACATCCTCTGCGGTACCCGCATTATCCCCCAAAACACAAGCAGCTCCAAACACATCCCTGACCTGATGAAACACGACCTTCATAGACGACTCGTCCTTATTAGCACACGCCATAGGCAATAACTTAATGATTAGATATTATTTTGTTGACTCGTGCAATTGAGTAAGGTGAGGGCAAGGAGCACAATTGTTTTAGTCCTTGCCTTAATAAAATGGATGATAGCAGCCAACGTAATATTCCATGCACCCAAACGCGTAAGACTCTTCTCTGCTTTTTTCTTATAAACATATAAATACCTACATATTCTAGATAAAAGGCTAGGCTACGTAGGAAGTCCAGTCACATTTTGGCATTAGCCTCCCAGAAAGTCCGCCAATGGTCGCCCCAACTATTCAGCGGCTATAGAATTCAACAAAGCCTCCGTGGTAGCTAATACAAATGCAATGCTGCTGCTATGGATTCCTTCAGATGATCACCCAGGTTCACAGCACATACCAACACTATTCTCAGATCCCATAGCCAGGCTGTCCAAATGTATACGTTGATTGATAATTGCTTACCTTCTCTTACGTTACTGACTAAGCGCAAAATTGGCCTCTGGAGATATCAAAACCCGAAAAGAAAGAGCGAGAAAGGACATCTCCGGTTTGTCTAGTCAATACCATTGGACACCTAAGGAAGAGACTTGGCCTCTTCTGCTTCGGAAACGTGAATCGGGAACGGTGGCAAATGCAGACGACCCCACAGCGCAAAGAATTCCGGAAAGGAGTCGATGAACAAAGCAGGGAATAAAAAGACCCAATGACTCTCATGCTGCTCCCTGGGATAAAGCAATTGTTGCACGTATATATGAGTGATTTTCCATCCATTTTTGCCAGAGGAGACGAAGGTAACAAGCCCTACCGTCAAAATTGGTGTCAACACCACAAAAGGGGGGCCTTACCACATCACCCCTTACCTGCACAGCTTCGACACACATGCCCCATACCAACTCACAGCTACACAAACGCCAAGAACACAATGTTAATCACGAATACCATCATGCGCTCTCTACTCTATTGAAAGTCTACTCTATGTGCTCCACTCTAACAACACAGGCTGCCGTGGTTTGAGTGAGTTGAGTCTATCAGTTCATCCAATATCCCCCTCTTCTCACACTCCACCATCCCATCTCAGGCAGACATATTCTTGCTAATGCTTATCTAGCTTCTAAACCGCTTCGACCACAGTGTCCGGAAAAACCAAGCACAATAATTCCAAATCTTTGATTTCAAAGAACGGAGATTTGGTTGACCATGGGGTTAGCCGCCTCGAAAGCCTCCTTTGCGTTTGCCTTGGGGGGGTAGATCACGCAACGGTTGATCCAGGCCTTAATCTCCTTTGCTGGTCCACCTGACTTGAAGATTTTTCGATCCCATCCATCACACACGACGGCACCCCAGCCGCCAAGGTCGAGACACGTTCCGTACGAAGGCTGCAAGTATGGTTGGCCCGGAACCCCGAGCAGATCGGCAGCAACGTTGTGCCCGGCGGAACGGCCAAGGGGAATCGCATGCTGGCACGACATGAGTGTACGGTTACCCTTGTCGTCGGTTTGAGCACACGCCGCGTCGCCGGTGGCAAATACATCGGGGCTTGACGGCACACGAAGATCAGAGTCGACAATTAGCCGTCCTTGCCTGTCCTTGTCGCCGGGAATCTGTCGTGTCAGGGGCGTGGCCTCCACTCCAGCCGTCCAGACGACCGTGAGGGCATCGATCCGCTCTCCTGAAGCCATAACGACGCCGTGAGCATCGATTGTCGCCACGGCGTTGCCCAGTTTAGTCTCAACCTCTAGGTCACCGAGGGCCTGAGCGATAACCGGCCGAGGGTTCTCGCCCAGATCAGGGCCAATAACGTCTGCCTTCTCGACAACAACGACCCTCACCTTCTCTCCCATCCCCATAATAGCTCGTAAGCGCCGAGGGAGTTCCGTGGCAAGCTCGATGCCCGTGAATCCACCGCCACACACAACTACGGTGTTTCTCTCGGGGCTCGAGGGCAGTGCCGCCAAGCGTTGAAGATGGGCCTCGAGCTCTGCCGCATCAGTGATAGTATCGATGGTGAAGGCGTGCTCACGCAGTCCGGGGAGGTTTGGCTTCACCACACGACTTCCCGCTGCCAGGACCAGCCTATCATACGAGATGCTTGAGCGCTCGCCTGTGGGATCAACCACCTCCACTTGCTTGTCCTTGGTACGGATCACGTCAACAACTCCTCTCACAAACCCAACTCCCGTGGCGTTCAAAAGTTCGCTCAGCGGGGCCGACATGCCAGCAGCGTTGGCTTCGTAAAGGCGCGGCTTAGTGACGAGCTTGGGCTCAGGAGCAACCATGACGACGTCGATGCCATTGCCGACACGGTCCTTGTTCTCCTCAATGAGTCGTCTTGCAGCTAAGGCGCTGTAGAGGCCGGAAAAGCCAGAGCCCACGATGACAATCTTTTGAGCCATAGCGATGGTGTTATATTGACGAGTTGCGAGGTTGCGTCTAATGTGATGCGTTAACATTGCTTGTTTTCCTTGCTGTTGAACTCGAGACAAATCCGGAAACGAAAACTTCCAACCAGCCCTTTTATGCAAATTTTGTAAATAGCCCAAACTGACCAAAAACACTCACGAAAACCGGTTCCGAGAAGGAAAAAACAACATACGACGCAGTTGCGTGTTGCGCATCGAAAAGCCTTTGCCTTTGCCATGCCACCTCTGTCGTCTATCCCGATTCCCAAAACGGATACCCGAGTGGCCACTGGAAATAGCAGTGCCCCCGTCACGATCCCGATTTGAAACGACTCACAACACCCTAGTCATGAGTCCCCGAGAAAGAGGGCCTTTGCAACTGTTTGACGCCGCCGCCATTGTTCCTGAAAGATGGGTTTGTGGGAATTCAATCTCCACCATCCAAGCCGGGGATCGCCACTGGAGTTGTGATTGTGCCAAGTTGATGATTTGACACAAAGATAAGAATAACGTTAGCCGGCGGAACGAAAAACGGGAGTGGGCAGGCAAAGCAGGTCCGGCGTTACCGTAAACGGCACTGTGGACGAGAGGACGGCGAGCATCTGCGCGAGGCTGCATATACGTGTATTAGGACGAGTCAAGTTACAGCAGGTAAGACAGAGAGAGATTCCCCACGGACAATTAGATTGCCAGGCTCTCTCTTTATAGTCTGTGAATATGCGAGTATGTCGTAGAGTAGATATATACTCCGTAGTTTTCTGCCTTTCCCTTTTGACATTATTTTGCGTGGCTGCTTACATTATGCTCATGTATCTATGTGGATGTTGAAGCAGCAACGGGAACCTGCTCAAGCTGTGCAAGAAGACAATTTCAACTCGCTCATCACGCAAGAGACTCTTTACAGACTATTCTGTTCATAACCGAAACCCAGAAATGTAAGCACTAATAGAACAGACTTTAGACGAGCTTGCAACCAAGGCTTCTCTATTTTGTCCGAGCTGCTTCCTAGGCGACCTGTCGTAGTATCCTAGTGCATGCATCACGTACAGTGCCAGAGTCTTCTACGGGTCTGACTCTGCGCTATTCCGAGCCGTCACCCCCAGTCGTCTGAGCAAAAGGCCAAAATTATCCTACCAATCACTCCCAATCCATTCCCACTCTGTAAATTAGCCACCGATGTTTACGAGCAAAGGATGCGGCGTCGACGTGCGCTGAAAATTAACATCTCCGGACGGCCTGGTATAAGCTGGAATCGACGGCGGGTATTCGATTCGGCGGATACCCGGATCGGATACCCGCGGGGTCCAAAACGGTATACAACGCGCTGAGCCCCGAGTTGCAATTCACCAATTGCCCTCCTCATGCCCCCCTGGAACTCGAAGCCTCGTGGACTCGTATTGCCAGCGGATTGCTGCCCGCCTTATCGTGGATATCCCCCACCATTTTTAGGGGTCCAGCTGATTATCAATCGTCCACCCGGCGGCACCAAGTTGCCGTGAGAGAGAGAGTCTGAGAGAGAGACGGCGAGAGAGCCCAGCAGCCCGCGGGAAGTCGTTCATTCATACGCCGGCCAACACACCACAACTACAGCACAACTCACCTATGGATCCGGACTCTGACTTCTCGGCCGGCAAGGGCGGCTCCCCCAAGCCGTCCTCCGGCAGCCGTGTGTCACTAGCCTGTCTGCCCTGTCGAACCCGGCACGTCCGCTGTGACGCAAAGAAGCCGCGGTGTGCTCGTTGCTGCGAGGAGGACAAGGAATGCAACTATGCAAAGTCGAGACGCGGCGGCCTTGACCGGGCCGCACTGGCCGCTCGCCGAAATCAAGCCGCTATGGCTGCTGCAAGGAATGGCGGCCAGCTCTCGCCCGCCGGGAGTAACGACGGAGGCATCGGCAGTGAGTCGATGGTGAGACGGAGTGAGAATCAGTCTCGATCTCAGTCTCAGTCTCATTCTCATTCTCAGTCGCAGCTCCACGGACTGGCATCCGGCCTGGTTCCGCAGCAGCCGGTCATCGACCCCAGCTTGTACACGCCTCCAGACGATTCCTGGTCTTCGTCCAGCCTCGTGCTGCCGTCGGCGGACCTGCACTCTGTCGACATCACTAGAGATGCCTTCATCGATGTCTATTACAACTGCTTCCACCGCTATCACCCCTGCGTACTTCCTCGCCGGTTCCTGGAGCGCTACCTACAGGATCCGATCCGGCAAGATGAGCTGCGACCGCTTATATACGTGATGCGCTTCATCGGTAGCATCTACCTGAGCAGCCACCAGCCGTCACTACGGCAAAAATGCCTGGAGTTGGAGGAGCTAGCAACCTCAGCCGTTGCACAGGCACCAATAACGTCGTCCAATTTTTTCATGGTGCAATGTCACACCATCTTCTCAGCTAGCATGTACTGGCGAGGCCAGACGGCCAAGTCAAGACACCACATGGACACGGCGATCCAGCTCGCGCTCGAGGTTGGAATGCACCGTCGTGAATTTGCCTCGAGCCACGGAGATGGAGATGCCGTGCTGGAAGAATGCTGGCGGCGCACATGGTGGCAGGTGTACATCATCGATGCATATTACTCTGCCATCAAGCGCAATGCTGCTTTTGCCACCTTTCACGTCGAAGCCACAACAGATCTTCCGTGTGAGGAGGACGAGTACGAGAGAGGGGTAAGAACTTACACCATCCATGCTTCCTTTGAATGAAACACGAATTACACTGCTAACAGTTGATCAAAGGATATTCCACGTCCAAAAACATTAGACGAATTCAACTCTCGCGAGTTCATCCCAGAGGACACAGTCTTCTCATCATTTGCCTACCTAATAGGCGGCGTCCGTGGCATGGCCTCGGCCATGTTTAGAGCCCTTACTTTGCCAGGAAATCCATCTGACGCGGGAGGCTCGTCGCCCAAGGTTCTGGATTCTGTCGACTCCATCATTGAGGGGTGGCTGCTGCTGCTGCCGGAGTCAAAAAGAGACATTTTCTCAGCAGACGGCAACGTCGACGAGTTGATATTCCAAGCCATGATGGCTCTTCATGCGTAAGCATTCCCAGTTCCCTCCCTGTTTTCTTTTCATACTATACTACTTATTGGAATACAACGCTGACACGACCATCTCTCTCCTCAGAACAACTGTCGGTCTTCATCGACCATTCTCCAACTGTGCCTTTGACGCTCTAGAATGCATCTCGAGCTGCTCAACCCCCCCTCCAGCCGGCTCCCACTCGGACTCTGCGGAGTTCCGCCTCGTCCACACCGTCAAATGCATCCGCGCCGCCGAGGCCCAGATCGGCCTCCTCGCCCTACCCACGAAGCCCTGCAGCCACACGCCGTTTGTCGTCTGCATGCTCACCACCGGCACGCTCTCCCTCCTCGCCGCCTGCCGCTACACTCTCCGCGGCCAGAAGCTCGCCGTGGCGCGCGACCAGATCCGCATGAGCATCGGCTGCCACAAGGCCATGGCCAACGTGTGGTCGCAGGCCGGCAGCAACCTGCACGAGGTCCAGGCCATTGCCCGCGAGGTTCTAGGGCTCCCAATGGGGGGCAGCAGCAGCAGCAGTAACAGCAGCAGTAGCAGTAACAACAACAAGCAGCCCAGGACGCCGATTCACCAGATCCCACCCAGTCCCGGGCCGCCCTCGATTTCAGGTCCTGACCTCGACGGATCATGCGGCACCGACTCGCTCAGCTCATTTCCACTCGACAATCTGCAGACGTACTGGAACATGGGCTCCATACAGCCAGACATGTCGTTTCCATGGTGGACAGGCAGCGACCATGTATAAAAAGGGGGGTTTGAAACAAAAAAAAAAAAAAAAAAAAAAAAAAGGGAAAAAATGGAAAAAAAAAATTGAGCATAATTTATGTTTGTTTGGATATAATGAAACCACATGTATACTCGACTCCATACAGAGGCATCTGCTGGATTGCCCAAAAACAATAACGGTATTGCAAATCCCACGCATATTGGTTACATAAACGTAAAAGTAATAGAACTACATACCTTGACTCAGTCAGAGGGACTTTACTACGTCGTCAACATCAATCACCACTGATTCTTCCCTCTCGACACAGTGAGCTGAAAATACTAACATGTAGCATTCAAGGTTCCAAGGTCCATTAGTAGGTACGTACCCATACGGCAATCGCCAAAACGGGCCCCACTTACCGCTTCTATCGATAAATTCCCGTGGGGCTTATCGCCTATCGATTACCCATCCAACCTGTAAATTTCCATCCACACAAAAAAGTCCACCACTCAGTCCTCCAACCACCAGCAAACCCAATCCTCCTCCTCCCAATTCTCACCATGGCTCCAACACAAAAGAGAGGTTTGTCATTCCAAATACCCTCTACAATCTTGATTCCATCTCGCTGACCGAAATTCCTCTCCCAGCGCCCTCAAAACGCTCCCGCGCCGCCCGCCGCGCAACATCCCCCTCCATCAACACCGACAAGTCCCTCAAAGACGTCGCCCTCCCGTCCGCAAAATCCGCCTCCTCCTCCACTGTCCGGCCCTCTGTCCTCGCCGCCCGCCACTCCGCCGGCGTCACCAAAAAGTCCAGGCGCGGCCGCCAACTCTCCGCCAAGGGCCGGCGGCGCCAGGAAAAGGGCCTCGAGATGGCCGAGGCCTTTGTCGAGAGAACGAGCAAGAAGCTCGAGAAGAGCATTGGCAAGGCAAAGGTCGTGCAGGCCAGGAGCAAGAAGTGGGATGACATCAACAAGGATGTGCAGGCGAGCAAGGTCAATGCTTTTGCGGTGCTGAAGCAGGGCGGCGACGACGACGACGACGACGAGGCTAATGGTGCGGAATGGGAGACGGACGATGATATGGACGGCGACGACGGCGCAAAGGCTAGTAACGCTGCGGCTCCGGCTCCGGCTCCTACTCTGGTGCTAGACGACGATGATGACAACATCATGTAATGGGTTTATGACTGGCGACGGAAAAGATCATGGCGACAACTGGGTGTGGATTGTTTGCTTGCTTTTTTTTCTTTCTTGGGATTTTGGCGTTGTTGGTTTCTTATGAAAAAAAGAAGGACTGGCGTGGGAATACGGCGACTATTTACAGTCATCTAAAGCGATGTTGTTAAAGACTTACCTCCTGACGTGGACGCTTCCATCAGGGGTCAGGTTTATACGGGCTCTCTACCTCTTGGTATACACATATATAGTACATCTGCTTCTATTATACACGGGATACCCAAAACCAAAAGACCAGTACCATGCCACCAGTCCTTCCCATGCCGCATCGATCCCATACTCGTACACCATCACCTCTTCCCCTCCAGATACAGCCTCATCGTCCCCCCAACCTGCCCCTCCGCCTTCTTGACCTCCCTCGCCCCCTGCGCCTCAATCTCCTCCTGCACCTTTTTCAACACATCCTTCGCCTCCTCCATCTCCACCGCCCTCCCGCCCTTCTTCTTGCCAATCATCAGCTCGACCTTCATCCCCTTGCCCAGGAAGCCGCCCATCTGCCGCAGCTTGGTCGCCAAGTCGTGCCCGCCAATCGCCCACGTCAGCTCCATCTCCTTAGTCTTGGGCTTGCCCGCCACGGCCGTCTTCTTGCGCTCCTTGAGCTGCTTCTGCCGCTCGTACTCGTCGCGCTTGTTGACAATCTTGCACACGGCGAACTTGGCCGGCGCCCCCGTCTCGCCGTTGGCCGGCACGTAAGGCGTCACCATGCGCAGCGACTCGCCCGCCTCGAGCTTCGTCAGCACGTACCGCGTCGACAGCGGGCCCTCGGCGCTGCCGTTGTCAATCACCATGATCTGCGGATCGGTGATCTCGTGGTCCCACGGCGGCCGGTCGCGGCCGGACCGCTCAATGTCGCGCTGCGTCGTGAAGCGCCGGTCGAAGCCGCGGTCCTTGTCCGGGTCGTCGTCTTTGGAGGGGCCGCTCGCCGAGGCCTTCTTGCCGCCTTTGTACGGGCGTGAGCTTCCGGCATAGAGCCTCAATTGCCGCGCCGAAGGTCGATATCGGAATGTCAAGGAGGAAGATGGTGTTGCGGGCACGTGCTGCAGTAGCAAGCTCTGTCTGGAAGCCTGACAGCTGATGGTCGAGGAGAGGGGCCGGGAGAAGGAGACGAATCTCGCAGAGTCGCAGACACAGCGATTAGCAGCCATTGTGTGCTATCGACTGCTCATCAGGATGTAGGGAGACGCAATGCCAGCAGCAACTGGCGCCGGGAACAAACAGAGATGGAGAAGTTGGGATTTCTAGGTCGGCGCTAGTATTGAATCCATGGTGGAGGGGAAGAAGAAGGACGAGAGAGAGCTGCTCTCGGAAAAATATAGCGTCACAGCTTAGTTATGGAGCCTTGGTACTGGGGGTGGAATATCGGCCAATGAGAGGTGTGCCTTGTTGGGACTAGACAATTTGTCGTGGATCTGTGAATAGCTGCGAATAGCCTCATCACCTTCAACTCTCATACAACGCTTCTTTTCTCCTCAGTCTCGCCCTCACCCTAAGCACAACACCGTTACGCCATCTCATATCATACAACTATATTCAATATTACTCAATCTCATACAATCTCATCCAACACTCAATCTCACTCAATCAAAAAAAAAAAAAAAAAAAAAATGACCACATCCTCACCACCACCCCCAACCCACCAGCCATCATGATCTCCCACCTCCTCGGCCACCCCCTCCGCTTCACAATCTCCACCCTCAAAATCACCTGCCTCGCCCACCTCACCCTCTCCCACCTTCTCCAGGTTTCCCCCGCCCAGGGCCCCTCCATGCTGCCCACCTTCGCCGTCGACGGCGACTGGATCGCCGCCGACATGACCTACCGCCTCGGCCGCGGCGTCAAGGTCGGCGACCTCGTCCTCTACAAGATCCCCATCTTCGCCAGCCAAAACGGCGTCAAGCGCGTTATCGGGATGCCGGGCGACTACGTCTCGCTGGGCACACCGGGAGAGCCGGGCGAGGAGCAAATGATTCAGGTAATCTTCTCTTCTTGAAATGTGCAAACCACTGCTCTACGTCTGTTTGTGCGAGTGTATATACGCCGAGACTAATCGGAGACAGGTTCCCGAGGGCCATTGCTGGATTGTTGGCGATAACCTTCCGGCTTCGCGAGACTCGAGACAGTTTGGCCCGCTACCTCTCGCCTTGGTTCAGGGCAAGATTATAGGCAAGATTCTGCCCTGGAAGGATCGCCAATGGGCAAAAGACGGTCTCGAGAAAATAGATTCATGATAATTCATCACTCAACGATATCCAGAACAAGAACATACTACTCGTATCCACGGGAAGTGTGGCTGTATCAAGTAACGCATAGCATCATTAAACTCCAGTCACCAAAACATCTAGATAAGACAATCGGCCAATAGGTGGGCAGTTGCGTGTCAAGCATGTCAAATATCCTTGTCTAATTACATCTGCTTTTGCTCATGCCCGAACCACTCAAGTCCGCCGTCATCATCCTTGTCTCTACTTTCATTCCAATAGGCATGCGGAACGAGTCACAGTCATTGGCTGCGTAATATGGTTTGTACAAAAGAAAGGGGTAGGGAAAAATGAAAAATAAAAGAAAAAGCCAACGTCTGCATCTTTGGAACATGGCACTTTGTCCTCCCAGTCCCTCGGAAAAGGTTTCTCTCTTCGGCTGGCGTTAAAAAAAAAAAGAGAGAGAGAGAAAGAAAAGAGACTCTCCTGAAATAGCACGTCCTCGGGAATTCTTCGCTGAGCGGGGAAGTAAAAAAAAAAAAAAAAGCTATCAAAACGAAAAATTGAAGACCAAAGCCCGCAGAAACAAAAAAAGGGGGGGATGCGAGGGCGAGATGCCTCTTCCCAACAGACTTGGAAGCTTGGATGGGAAGGCAACGGCCCTCGTGGCTCGATCTGGAACAAAGCTTGAGACGCCTAAAACACCGTCGCCTTCGCCATGCCGCGCTAATCCTCCTCGCAACCTGGTTCTCGGTTTCAAAGCAACACTTGCAAGTCACATGCTAATCTTTATCGAGATTTGCAGAGGCATTTAGCCCTCAATGTGTGCCTTGGAACCGCCGCTCTGGCCCAGGAGCTCGAGACATCGCTGAGCCAAGTTAATGACCTCGCCTTCGTCCTCCTCCTCGGCCTCGGGATCCGCAACCTGGCGGCTGGCAATGAGTTGAATGTTTTCGATGATGTCGTCAGCCTTTCCGATCTGGCCAATCAGGGTCTTGTCTTCGGATTCGAACAGCTGCAGCAGCGTCCACACGGCAATGTGTTGGAAAGTAGCGTCACCGGACTTGAGGAAGCGGCACAGGTACCCGTGGACACCACCATTGGGCTCATTCCAGTTCTGTACGAAAATGGAGTAGTCGCCGACTGGCACGCCGGTTGTTAGCTTCATACTGCAGGAGAATGGGAATAGCGGGTAAGCTTCTTACCTTTGGATGACAAGTTACCCAGGGCAGCAGCGCTGTTGCCCTGCACTTCGATGCTCTCCGAGTGGGTCAGGGGAATCAAGACGTCGCATACGCCGAGGTTCAACAGGTGAGACTTGAGGTCGTCGCTCAGGGCGAGGACGGCGATGGCGGCCGTCATCTCGGACTGCACAGTAACGGGGACATCCAGCACCAGCTGCTTGCACTTTTGCACAGCTCCAGCCTCCAACACCAACGCCTTGTTACGATCCGAACTAGCGGCCAAGTTTCGCAGCGTCGAGATTGCGTGGCACTGGATTTCTTCGTTGTCGGTAGAGCCCAAGAGGTCCACCAGGGGCTTCAAGAAGTTGGCTTCGATGATCGGAGACTCGTTCAGGGGGTGGATGGAGATGTTGCGGATGCAAGCGACGGCGGAGAGGATGAGAGGAAGGTAGGATGACTGAAGGAGGCGAAGCAGAGGGTGGAGGCCGTTGGCTCGGACAATATCCAGCTGGTACTTTTCGTCGGACGCCAAGTTGCGGAGGGCCAAGGCGGCCTGGCACTGAACCTTGGGCGAGGACGAGTCCATGAGGTTGACGAGGGACTGGACAAGCTTGGGTTCTGAGGAGGCTAGTTTTCGCCTGTTGTTGGCATCGACGGCAATGTTACTCAGGGCGGTCGTACAATAGTATTGGACGTCGACATCTGGAGAAGATAGGAGCTGGACAAGGACGGGGATAGCGCCGGCGTTGACAAGCTGTTGCCGGTTCTCGTCTATCAAAGCCATACGGTTAGCAACCCGAACGCACGGCGCAACAAGTGTCTCTGCTTGAAATTTCCGAAGCCAAGTGATGGGGCATAAAAACGAAAAGGTCGACGAAAGGAAACTCACCAGAATGTGTCATGTTGAGAAGGGCGCCGGTGGCATTCCTTTGAACTCGCATATCCTTTGACTTGGCCAGTCGAGTCAAGGGGCCCAAAGCCCCTGACCGGGCAATCTTGGCCTTGTTCTCCTCGTGCGTGGCCAGGTTTGTAATACATCCCACGGCGTTGCACTGAACCTCGACATTTGGCGAGAGCATCTGTCGGATCAGAGGCGTCAGGCCACCGAGCTGGACAATAAGGACCTTGTTCTCGGCTGCAGATGCGCGCGCGCGCGCAGTAGTTAGAAAGCTGTAGAGATTCAAGTTTGATCGGGCAGAAGCGCTTCCTTACTGTTGACGGCGAGATTGCCAAGTGCCGCGCTAGCAGCTCTCTGGACCTCAATATCGGGACTCTGTAGCAGAAACAAGATGGGCTCCAGAGTATCGCGATCCACCTCGCGGACATCTACAAAGCTTGATATTAGCCTCCCGCGACACCGCCCTTGTGTGATGCCAGTCGCAGACACCGGCTGCTTGACATGGACATACCTCGCTCTGTGATTTCGGCAAACGTCAAACTAGCGCTACGTTGTAGATCTATGTTTTCCGAGAAAACCAGCGTGCTCAAGGCTCGGAGCGGTTCACCAGAGAAGAAGTCGGTCTCGCCGCGCTGCATTCATAGAGACAAGTCAGCTTTCGACCACGAGCGCTAGGAGAGAAGATGGACGGCCAGGAGCATCCAAAGCCATCCTCAACTGGGCAGACGTACGTTTTCGAGATACTGGAGAAGATCGGCGACTGCCTCTCGCTCGCTATCGGCGAGGGCAGGTTCGTAGAGACCATCGCGGGCTCGCCCTAGAAACGGGAGTTAGACAGACAGACTCGGAAGAAGGGGCGAGAAAAAAAAAAGCGGGAAAAAAAAGAACAGGACGGCGGATCTGGGACTCGCTCACCTCCGCAGCATGTCGAGTTGCAAATACCCATGGCGGCGACAGCTGGGCTTTTGATCGACTTTGGGCGGGCGGAGAGGATGGAGAGGAGAGAATGGGAGATGCTTCTGCTTCCTTTGTTGATGCTTTTGCTCCGGCTCTGGCTCTGGCGGTGCTTATTAGGCGGTGGTGATGGAGCTGGGACGCTAGCGCCACCTCTAAATGGGTACCTGTGCAGCTACGGGCCAAGTACAACGGCGGCGGTGCGACCAGGCAGAGGCGCCAAGTACCAGGCGAGTACCCGCTGATGGGCCACGGCAACGGGAGCGTGACGACAGGGCGGGTCCTGAAGCAACTGCTGGTGGCGCTAAAAGCGAGCAACGGCAGGCTGTGAATCCACTGAAGGGGAGGCCTAGAAAATGACCGTAGCGGCTGTTATAGGTGCTGGGCCTGACGTGTGCTGTATATAGAGCTTGCAGAGCGAGTTGATGGATCAACGGATTTCAACGACCAGCGTGATCTTACAGTGCTTAGTACCTTTGTAGGCAGTAGTACTACCGGTAGTAAGCAAAGCAACGCAAAGCAAAGCAGACAAAGGGCGGGAGAAGGGGCAGGCAGACGGCAAGAGGATTCGCGGCGATGCGGTGACGATGCGTCAATAGGTTTCTTAAAAGATCGGATCGCTTCGAGAAAAAGGGCAAGGGCTGGGCTGGGCTCTGGAAGGGACTGGCTGGTAAGTGTTCAGGTTAGGCCTTGGGTCGCAGGCAGGGGTGCTGAAGTCGTCACAAGCACAAGCACAAGCGCAAGTAGTACTATGTAGTACTCCGTACTGGACAAGCACATGCAGGCGAGTCGAGGCGGTACTTGCGGCTGCCTTGGAATCCTCGCGCTGCGCCAAAGTACTCCCGCGACAGCACCCCATGCAAGGCCGCCACTGCTTGGGCGGCATTGGGAATAGTAATACGGAGTCTGCTGGCAGCACTAAGGCAGTGGTCAAGGGCTCAGATAGGCGGGCTCTCTCGATATGCGGCCACAGTGCTGGCCCGCTGCGGTCAGAGTTGGCGGCGTGACTATGTACGTCGTTTAAACCGGGAGAGCCTCAGACTCGAGGTGAGGCGAGGTGGTATCAGGTTTAGGTACATACGTAGTATGTTTTCGGTTTTGGACGGTCCAACCCCTGCTATCGGGCATCTACGTGTACATGCTGTGCTCCATCCCATGCAATGTACGTACGGCGTATGGTGGTGATCAATGCCGCTACGTAGCGATGAAACATGCAGCCCGTTGTTGTACAAGATAGTGCTACTACTAAGGTAGTACTTGTAGTATCAAATTGATCCATGTACACACCGTCCACATCAAATGCTGCCTGCATGCCGGGCTTACAGTAGTACTACTACTAAGGTACTACTATAGGTACGTAGGTGCTTGTATGCACAACAGGCCGCCAGCAGGCCACTCCGTCTTATTCATGCCTCGTCTCCCGCCGTCCATTGGGCCATTCTGCTTCTTCTCACCGCGGCATGATTAAGTGTGCGGGATCCTACGTGTTCACGCCAGACGCTGCTATGGGGGCAAGGGTCTCTGCCAACTGCTGTCTCATTCGCAGCGCTTGGGGCCGGCCAAGCTGCGAATCGGCGGTCTATGCTGGTTCAGGCAGCGTCTTGGGTTCAATGTTGGCTCTGCGCTTGAGGGGGAGGGGGATCGGGGTCCGCAAACACGTATGTAATGTAGCGGAACCAGTCCTGCGAGTCCAGCTGTCAAGGAGCCCATTGGCTGCGCAGGCCTGGCGTCTTGTTATTTTCCAGGCATATCGGCGGCTACGACGATAAATGGCCTTTTGCTCTGGTTCTGGCCAGTCGAAAAATTTTCAACCCGACATCGATAGCCTCGCTGGGGCTTGGGCATGTTCGTGGGCCAAAAGGCGGAGATGTGCAGATGAATGGAGCTTGGCTCGAATGCTGGCTGCACCTTGTGACCATGGGGGGTGCTCTAGCAGATGCTGATGATGATGGAAGAATGCCGCCACGGATACAAAGCATTGGGTAATCAGGGTTCAGCATGGAAGCGATGTAGAAGAAGAAGAAGAAGAAGAAGCAACCGCTGCTGGTAGTGGTGGTACACTATACATAGTAGTAGCTGGAGTATCGATCCCGAGGGTGGCCTAATCGAAGCCTCAGTTGGCTACCCTAGAGACAGAAAATAGGCGGTGGGCGATACACCACTGATGAAACTCGAAATGCGACTCAGCACGTAATCGCCATGCGCCCCCGCGAAGGAATTGAAACCGAACCAGGAGCATCCCACATATGCATGCGTCGATTGATATCACCACCGGTCTACTGCATCTTATCGTGCCCACGGGGGAGGTGCTTTGCATGGATCCATGATCCATGATTCAATTATCAATGATCAATGGCATCAGATCAGTCAGCTCAGGTGCTTACAATATGCAGCTACGCGCCAAACGGCATCGCCTCACCTCACCTTACCCTGCAGAAACTGAGCGAGAGAAGGGTCTATGATGAATCCGGCCCGGTGACGTCAGACGCAATGACTCTGCACCGCAGCATGACTTGCCTCGTCGTTTATCAATGCGCAGAAAGTCGCAGAAAGTGACAGATAACACGAGACTATAAGAAAGAGGGTGTGTCGTGGAGAGTCTGTTTGCTGCGACTATTATCTGCTCGCCCCATGAGTGCAGAAGCTGCAATGCCGGACCTTGTCTGGACGCACTGCTGTTTGATGCTTCCATTTTCGGGCATGACGAATTGCATGTGCATTATCAGTACATGCAAGAGCCTTAGTACCATATATGTGAGAGTACATGTACGACAAGGTTCCCTCAGCAAAAGGTACGGAGTATAAAGCAAAACACATGGACCGCATGCAATTCACCACGTATCTCTTCGGCTCGATGAATTGGCATGGACCAAATACCACATCCAAGACATCCAAGACAACCGCCATTGATCCATGCATGTCCAGACCCAGAACAGTGCACCTTCACACATGTAGCACATCTGATCGCCGCCGGAACCGCTGCTCCAGGCGCAAGCATCGAGCAATCCGGGTGTAATTACAGGTATCTTTAAGGTACTAAATCTCCAGCTATCAAATGAATGTACACATACGCATAAACATGTACGGAGTACCTACCGCGGAATCCGCCCCATTAGTTGGAATTACAGTGAACGAAAATACCCGCAGCCGCTGTACCGTACAGAAACCTGATGCCGTCGAGATCGGCCCCAGGGCTGCCTGTTTCGTCGCATCCATTGATTTGCGTCTTTTGCGGTCCCGGAACTGAAAACACCAAAATCGACGGCCAAATCGGAGTCTGTCTCCGTCCTTGCAGATTCGTGTCGGGTACGAATTTTGGCCTCCAGGGCTCCAGCTTACATACATCACTGCACAGCCGGCAAAAAGCCCCCAAGTGCTGTTGACATCACTGAGCCTCAGCGCCTGTGACACGCTGGAATGGAGCAAAGCGCACAGGCTGCTAGCGCTCAGCTGCCCCCCGCACCTGCTGATGCGCCTGGCGATAGTGATAGCCAACAGGCGACATCTGGACTAGGACCTGACATCAACACCATCGGCGGCGGAAGAAACCACAACCACAGCAACGCCATCGCCAGCAGCAGCAGCAGCAATTCACTCAACAACAGCAGCAACAACAACAGGGCAAATACCGACGGAAGCGGAATCAACGCCGGCAGCAGTAACGTCATCACTGACAGCAGCTCCGGAAGCCCTGAACCACCAGCTGCACCGGCATCAATAGCACCAGATCCCGCTCCTACACCCGCATCTACATCTGGAGCATCGTCATCGCCCGCTCCCCGCCCCGGATCTGCACCTGGCCGCAGCCTTGCATCCCCTGCATCGTCGCTTGGATCCTCGCCCGGCTCTTCTGGATCTCGATCTGCAACCGCATCTGCATCTACCTCTGCCTCTGCCTCTGCAGCCACTCCCGCCTCTGCAGAGTCTGAATCCGCCTCGACTCCGGCGCCGAGCTTCAAGCTTCGTCCGCCGTCCATTGTACTGCCTCCTTTTGTCGCCCCGTCGTCGTATCTCTTCAACGCTGGCGCCATGGCCGATGCGCCAGCCTCCAAACCGCTGAGTCCGCTCGACAAGGAGCAGCGACAAGGCTTGGTATGTCTGACTGCCCTCCTGTTGATTGCTCCCTCTCGCTCGTCGGCACCGATAGCAGCGCTATGCCTTGGAGGTGTTGCTTCTCTCTGCCTGTCTCTGCTTATCTACCTCTTGCTTTCCTTTCTACTCTACGCCTTCATCCGAACCGAACCCCCTTGCTGACCTTATCCTCTCTCTCCACAGAAAGCCATCCGAGATTTCCTCCGCAAGCGTACCAGCTACGATGTGCTCCCCCTATCCTTCCGCCTCATTGTGCTCGACACGGATCTGCTCATTAAGAAGAGTCTCAACATCCTGATCCAGAACTGTGAGTGGAATTCCAATCAATCTCCGGACGATATCGGCTGCTTCGTTCTGCCCCGCGCTTCTCCCCGCACCGGCTTTGGGAGCTGCTTGTGCTTGTGTCACGATGCTAACAGGCGACTCTGCTGTAGCCATTGTATCTGCTCCTCTATGGGATTCGCACACCTCGCGCTTCGCCGGCATCCTGACGGCAACCGACTACATCAATGTGATCCAGTATCACTGCCAGTTCCCCGACGAGATGAGCAAGCTGGATCAATTCCGCCTGGCCAGTTTGCGAGGTGCTTATCAAACCCATACCTACAATTGTCATAGCGTAGGCTAACTGTGACGCACACAGACATTGAAAAAGCCATTGGAGCGACCCCAATTGAGTCCGTTTCTGTCCATCCTTCGAGACCCCTGTACGAAGCGCTTCGACGCATGCTCAAGACCCGTGCGCGAAGAATTCCCCTCGTCGACGTCGATGAAGAGACTGGCAGAGAGACCGTCATCTCCGTCATCACGCAGTATCGAATCCTCAAGTTCATCGCTGTCAACAACGAACACAATACAATTTTGCTAAAGAAGACTCTCCGTGAAATCCAGCTGGGCACCTACACTGACTTGGTTGTTGCGCGTATGGGAACCACAGTCCTCGAGGTTATCAACCTCATGGTGAACGGAAACATCAGCTGTGTGCCCATTGTCGATGCTGAAAACAAAGTCCTCAATGCATTTGAAGCCGTCGACATTATTCCGTGCATTAAGGGCGGGGCTTACGACGAGTTGAACGGCAGCGTGGGCGAGGCGCTGTGCAAACGGCCCGAAGACAACCCGGGCATCTTCACATGCAGTCAAGACGATAGGCTGGACTCCATCTTTGACACGATTCGCAAGAGCCGCGTCCATCGGTTGATTGTAGTCGACGACGAGAATAAACTCAAGGGCGTTATTTCTCTCTCCGACATCCTCAAGTACGTGCTGCTTCACGGCGAAGAAGATATTCACGAGTAATGGTGGGCAAGGATGGTGCATGACGCGATGTCAACGACGGAGGCTGTACACGGGGGAATGGGCACGGGGATCAGGTATACATCTGGTGCGGCGTACTGGTGATTTTGTGAAGACGACGAGTAGTACTCTGGGGGAATTGCTAGGATTCTGGTACATACTTACTTTAGCCCCCCTTTTGTTTTTCCTCTTATCTACCGATAGAGTTTCAAGGTAGGTTTCTTTCCTTTTCTTTTCTTTTGGTTATCTGGGTTGTTGTTCAAAGAGACATCGACTTTTTGGCTGTTTTAGTGTATGCTGAGGCTCTTAACAAGAACATTTTTAATCCTATCAGCTAGGGCTTAAACTTTGTTGCGAGAGAGTGACCGACTGGATTCATGTTATCTGCTACACATGATACGAGCGGCCACAGACCAGCTGCTCATTCTGCCGAAATAAGAAAAAAAAAGAAAAGAAAAGAAAAGAAATCATGGGATATAGCCGGTGGTATGCAAGAGAAACTATCGCATGCGCTGCTTTCCAGACAAAGCACAGGGTTCCTGTTTCTGGGCTGGCCAAGGTTCCGAAAAGCGCCTTCTCCGAATAACTTCAACGTTGTGATTATACTTTTTTTTTATATTCTCTTATACTTTCGAATCGGAGTACCACCAGATAAACAAGTACCAAGTACTGGCCAAATCACCGTTGCCCGGCAATTTCCACAATCTTCAGCTCTTTAAAAGCCTATCTTTTCCTCAATTTCAATCTTCTTTCCTCCCCCCCTGCATGTAATTCTTTCATCTCTGCCTCTACATACTGTTTGGAACATCCTACCTAATATTGCGCGGCCTCACAAGACCCTGGTATCGAGCAATCAAACAACGACGAATATCCTACTGAGTGAACGACATAGAAGCAAGAAGCATACATATATGCTAGACTTGGTTAACGCACCTTTGAGAATCGCGCCCATTGGATCCTCATCCACAATTTGACAAGATTTATAAAAGCATCTTCAGCCCATCTCGAGCTTCGTTATAGGTGTATAAATCTTTTCTATAAAACCGACGCTCTCCACCGATTCATTATCGAGACATTATCTGAACCCCAGCATCACTCGATATGGGTACATCGGCCAACCCGCCGGCGGCTCAGCCGCGCAAGAATCCCCCGAGCTCCCAGTTCACGGAGCAGGTAGTACGACGTGTGTCGAGCAACGCATCATTCGCACACCCTCCTCGCCCTGAAGCTATCCAAGAGTTGATGGAGAACAATCCAAATGTGCCTACCAGCCGCACGTGGACACCAAGCAGCGGAGGCTTAGACCTCAACGATGAGGGCGAAGTTCCGGATCGATCCGTCTTTGTAGGAAAATACAACCGGCTAGCTAGCAAGGTAGGTGGTCGTCTCGGGAATCACCATGTGAACTTGGGTTGAGGCTAATAGCTACTAGAACGGAGTGAGATCGCTAGTTGTTGGCGACTTTGACGCTCATCTTCGCAGCCTCGTAAGTGCCATTATCCTGTGATGGAACCGGCAATTTGTTCTAACATTTCTGGTTTCGTAGAATGGCTCTTCCAGTCCGGAGAAGAAGGGTTGGTTCTCTCGGATATTTCGAACATCGTCCAACCAGTCAAGTCCAACCAGTGCAACCCCTGTGAATCGATCATCGCACAAACGAAGCACCTCGGACCTGGGATCCTTCATGCGCTCTAAACCGGACGCGCCCCGGATTCTCGAAATCCAAGAACTGGTGCGGTTGACTGGGAAAAGCGCGCTCTGCCTGCCTACACCGTTCTCTCCTGGCCCCTTGATTCTTCCTACGTGCATACGAGCGACTGCACACTACCTTGCTCAGAAGCCCGACACTCGAGGGATCTTTAGAGTTCCAGGCTCGCTCAAGACTGTGAACGCTCTCTATAATTATTACTGTGATGCTAGAGGCAGTGATCCTTATATATCCAGCACCACATATCTTCCCAACCTACCGATATTCATCCCACATCATGTCCACGATGTAGCTTCTACTTTCAAGCGTATCCTCTCCGGCCTACCAACAGGTATTTTGGGATCGTTGTCGTTGCTTGATGCCTTTCTCGCGATCCACTCACAATTCCAGGATCGACCAGAGGTTTCGACATCCAAACAGACACGGACTCGTGCGAGACTCATTGCTCTGGCCATTGAAACCATTGAGTCGCAGTTACACCGGGATCTGATTTGCGCAGTTTTTGGCTTGCTCAGCCTTATTGGCCAAGCCGCGGAACTATCGCCGACCACAGATGCCGACGGCTGCCCTCTCCCGCCTAGCCAGCTCATGTCCTACAGTGCGCTCGCAGTCATTTTCGCGCCATTGCTGGTTGGGGAAGAGAGGCTCAAGAACTACGACATGAGGACTACCTCGCCGACTTCTGGCCTGGCTCTGGTCCCGATTCCGCCAAAGAAGCAACGCCGTGAGCGGCAAAAGGCGAAGGAACTAAAAGATGCCAAGTCTGATATTCCGGAGCTTAACAAGCTCCATGTTCTAAACAGCGTTGCCGAGATGTTGATTGTTAACTGGAAAGAGGTTGTGCGGCAGATGGTGGATCTGGAAATACGCTACGGCGAGAGGGTGGTGTCGGTGCAGGAGGGCCGTGGTGATGGCCGTTCGTCCATTTCTGAATCGTGCGTGGCCAATCGGACGGCGGATTCGGATGTGTTTGTCAGGGGAAACTCTGGAGATTTGGCCGGGTTGGAACTTGCGACGGCAAACCTCAGGAGAGCAGGATCGGCAA
The DNA here is from genome assembly GCA_010015515.1 of Trichoderma sp. TW21990_1. Taxonomy (NCBI): domain Eukaryota; kingdom Fungi; phylum Ascomycota; class Sordariomycetes; order Hypocreales; family Hypocreaceae; genus Trichoderma; species Trichoderma sp. TW21990_1. Next base: position 975,286 of record ML974122.1, read on the forward strand.
GATCGGTAAGATCACAGGCGTCGAGACAGGGAAGCGTCAAAAGGCCGTCCAGACAGTCGTCTATCCGTCGGATGACTCCAACGATCGAGGAGGGACACCAGGAGAGAGATCTTTCTGGCAATGATCTTCTCTCTGCCATATCTACTGGTGATGTGACTGGGCCGGCTTCAGGCAATTCCAAGAAGGTCACGCCGCCCTCAAAGCCATTGTTTTAGGAGCACAATTGCGGGATCCTTGGAGCTCGGCAGAACGGCAGTTCGCCTCTACGGCATTCTTGTAGCTACCAGGAGGTTGGTCGACCGCCGGCCGAACATGTTGCTGCTGGCTTTGCTCAGAGTACAACTATGAAGACGATTCCCCCACGCGTATCCTCCCGTAATACTCATCGCTGTGGGGGATACACAGATTTACCTACGTCTGGCACATTTTCAGGAGCCAAGAATATCCCACAAACACCCCATTCGGGAGTGCGATCCAAGAAGACGCCCAAAAAAGCTAATCGGCGGGAGGGCGTAGAGGCACAAACCCACAGGACTATTAGGTCTCCGTTGTCGGACAGGTTACATGAGAGAAGAAGGGCGTTTGAGAGATTGCTCAATCGCAGCGCAGAGAAACTTCGGGGCGGCACGCAGTCGTCGTATCACCTCCATCCACCCGAATATATGGAAGAACCGACAGATCCATTTTTGCAGCCGACTCGGTCGACTGAAAATTATGAGCCGGCGGGTTGGACGGCTGCCGGCCAAGATGGGTCTGTTGTCATGTATGGAAAGCCTCGATACGGGGTGAACTTGACGGTAGACTATGCGTATTTTAGACCTGAACGAAGCGACAGCAAAAAATTACCAGATTTGATCTCGATTGAGTCAGATGGTAGCCATGAGGCTAATAACAGCAAACAATCGAATGAAGATAAAACTCCGACGAAGAGGAGATCGGTCAAAGCCCTGGCGGCAATGTTTGAAGATCAGCATGATTCTCCGTCGATGGCTCGGAAGCCATGGGCTGGGGTGGCGAATGATGCTGCCAACCCGGCGATTCACAGCAGTCCTCAGAAGGCTTGCCATCTGGCCAAAACTCTTTATGGCCATTCTGGGGTTACTGGGGATGTGGAGATGAAGGAGATGAATGAGAAATGCAGTCCATCTTCGAACGCGTGGTCGCTGGTTGGGAAATGGGATGACACACAGGTATTGTGTGGGAATAGAAGAGGGGGAGTTGCACATGTCGAAACTCGGGAAAAGGGCATACAGACGGATGAAGTCGGACATGATGACTTCCGAGGACTCTTACATACCACAGGCGATACTGGAACGGAGGATACCAATACTCAACTCCAGGAGCTCCAAATGCTACTAAAGATGAAATCAACGGAGGCCGCGCAACTCCAGCTACGGGTCCAGCTACTGGAAGAATCCAGCCCGGCGTCTCTACGCGAGGAGCTGCGCGAAGCGGGCGAAGAGATTCAGAAGTGGCGAGAAAAGGCCGAGGCGGCGGAGCGAAAGGCGAGGCGGTTCCAGCGATTTACGACGCGCATCAGGAGTATCCACAGCTCGCTTGCCGTGGCGGAGGGGTCGCGGCAGAGCGGCGACGACGACGTCGTTTCGCTGGAGGGGAGGGATGCGGAGGGGTCGTATCGGGCGTGCAGGGTGAGGTTTTCGGGGGCTTTTGGGAGTGAGGCCGAGGGTGGCGTTGTTGCTGTTGCTGCGGAGGAGGAGGATGGGAGTGATGAGGGAGTGCCGTTGATGGAGAGACTTGGGCTTGGTCGGCGGGATTTGTATGGGTTGGACGGGGTGGCGAGTCCTGGGGTTGTGGACTTTGGGTCTGCGGCGGTGGCGATGTGGATTGCTGCGCAGGAGTATCTTTTGATGGAGGAAGAGGATGAGGATGGTTCGTGTGGTACGACGAGTGGGAGTTCATCGGATCTTTGGGAGATGGCGGGTGAGGAGCTTTGATTACTGGTAGTGGTAGTATATTTAGGGGAGTGATGGGGTTGAATTATTGCGGGAAAAGAGATTAAACAAGGAGAAGAAGGAAAAAAAAAAAAAAAAAGAAAAAGAAAAAGATTGCTGTTTACAGTACTAGGTAGCTCTAGGATAGAGTAAATCATGATTTGCATTTCGATTCGTTATAAAAGACTTTAATAATATACCCTTACGTGTTCCCCTAGTCAGAAGAATATCATCCTATCCAATCCAAGCACATTGCCTTGTGCAGTTCCTCATCGGATCGCCATTTTGCGGCACAGACACTGCTTGATACTACCAAGACGAGTCATTCCGACGTGCGATCCTCCATCTCCCTGCCTGGTCTAGATTCATGTTGACCTGCATTCTGCCGATGCCGTCCACCACCGCATTGAGCGCCTGAGCATCGGTTTCCTCCGAATCTCGGGTGTGATTGCTGAGGCCTATGACTTGGGGTCGTCGGATGGGACTCATTGGCGGCGAGGAAAGCTGGCGGGAATCACCCTGGCGGAGCGTGGGCTGAGAATCCGCGACGGAGAGGGGAGAAGTAGGCCGTTCGCGCTGGGAGTTTGGCGGTGAGGGGAGGAAGCTTGCGGCTTGGGTGGAAAAGGTCATATCTATGAATGGAGGGGGAGAAGCTGATGACGAGGGGTAGCTGAAACGAGGTTGGGCGGATGGGATGGGTTGAAAGGGGGAGATGCGCGGTGCTGCGTCCTGGGAGGATGGCAGCAAGAGGTGGGAGCTGCGAGGGTTGGTGGATTGCCACGACGGGGAGGTGTCGTGGGCGAGGCGGAACAGGTCTTGTTCCTCGGAAGAGGGCGAGCTAGAGCGGGAAGGGGGGTTGGAGTAGAAGGAGCCGGGCATGGTGATGAGGCCGGGCTGGGGAGCGGTGGAAGGCAACGACGATGTTGATTGAGAGGCTGCGGAGACGTGCTGTGGTGGAGGATCGTAGGGGACGAGGTCGAGCCACTGCTGCTGGCGATGATGCCAGTCCTGCTGACTGGCGGGAGTGTTGGAAGAGGCGCGAAGGGGAGAGGGAGATGCAATACGATGAGGACGATCAATGGACAGACGACGAGGATGCGGTACAAGCGAAGACGAAGACGAAGACAAAGACGAGATTGCGTTTGATTCAATAATGGGGGTTTGGTTGGGCGCGGGCCAGACCATGGCGATGCGCGGTTGGTGTTGAGGCTCGTAGTTGCGGAGCGGCGACACGTCATGGCCCGGCTGAACCCGTCAGTTGTCGAAGACGAAGATGTCCTTGTGGCGGTGGGTGAGTTCTGCGACGGCGGCGCAGAGCGTCATGTCTGGTTTCGGCCTTGGTCAGTTGAAACAGGTCTCTCTTCGCCTGGGTATTTTGAGTAACATACCGACTCCAGCGCCGACATCACGGGTGCTGAGGGCCTTGATGGACAGATCCGGGTTGACTTTGCCAATGACCTGGGCGGCGTTTCCATTGGCGAGATGGGCGTCCTTGAAATTGCGGATCGTGTCGTTAGTTTTTGGGCTGGCCAGTGTATTTACATGGCAGAAGTTGGGGGAGGTGTTATAGTACCCGGTTCAAGAGAATGGTGACGACTCCGTCGGCGTCGATTGTGGCCTGGTCGCCTCGCAGCTGCGTGACGGTGCCGACGATTGTGACGACGCGGCCGACGAAGTTGTCGAGGTAGGAGGCGGTGATGCGCGGGTGGGACATTTGCTCAGACATTGTGACGATGGCTGTGTGATGGGATGTAGATGTGGATGTACGGAGAGTATGTTGTGCTAAACTTGGCTGGGTGTCCGTCTAGATACCTAGCAGGTACTTGCAGTCTGTAGTTTATCGGCAAGGCGTGAGATGTATCGTCTGGTCCGTCGAAGCTGCGAAAATCTGCTCGTTGGGAAAATGCAAAATTGCAAAAAAAACGCAGGTGTCCTGAGAACCCCTCAACGCGTGTTACACCAGCTTTGCGTGGTCGCGATTCCAGGCCTGGTGGCATCGCGAGATCAGGTGACACGGCATGAGGCCCATCACGTGCGGCTGCCCCTCCATTACAGGCAGGCATTCTCTTCCCCCTCCATCTCAGTAGCTCCTCTGCTAGGGAGGGAGATGGCTAGCTCTAGCTTTGAGAGGGAGGCCTCACCTTGTACAGTAATGCAACACTGAATAGTAATACTGTGTGTAGGCAGCTGGCCACGGACGAGGCTGGCATCGCCTCCTTTGGTCGATTCGTCACTAGTGAGTGAGGGGCTCGGTTCTCGAACATGGCATGGCTGTAGATGGAGGGAATCAACAGTGAAACTACAGTATGCTGTGCCGGGCTGCTGAACTTGATGGCGTAGCAGAGTGACTCCTTTCAAGAGTCTAGAACTTGATATCCGATATCATCCCGGCTGAAGCTGGATATTCAGCGTCAAGGTTTCGGCTTTACGCAGCCAACTCCAGCAGCTTGGCCATCTTACTCCCCAAGCAGGGAATGAGATGGACACAGGCTCTAGCCATGACGGCTTAGATGATGCGGGACCATTACAAGGATAAGGGCAAGCGATCTGGACACAATCCACACTACCTCTAATCTACTCCCGGGCCTTCCAGAGCTGTCTGGTGTCGTCTCGGTTCGTTTACATCTTCCGCTGCCAATTGGTATACTTGCCATTGACCAGCTGCGGGAGACGGCTAGACGACACCCACTCGCTCACGCAGTCACCAGCACGCCTGTTTGCACAGCAACCAGCTGCCAGTCCATCCACTTGCCATTGGAGCTCGGCCTCCAGCAAACGTCTCCAAAGACGACTGCTTATCCCGTTGCCACCTACTTACCTAGTAGTAGTATGTAGCGGCCGGGTACTTTGCTACAAGGCCTCGCCGTGACACCCATCTTGTCGCCCGACGGCATCAAACTCCCGCAAACCTGCGTCTCGTCGTGCGCACATGATTGGTGCCCTCCTTTTGATAACGTTTAGGTAGCATTGGCGCCGACGAGCGCCAGGTACTGAGCCCGAGCATGATTTTGCTTTCTGCAATACTTGTTTCGTTTGCCTCTCTGGGGACCAGGTGTGCAGCCATTTGGGCGCTGGCGAGAAGCTTCCCGATAGGATGCCTCTGTGTGAGAGCCACAGAAGCTTGTCTGGGCAAGACCGGAATGCTTGCTACCTGGGAAGAGGGTGTCCTGTAGGCAAGCCCGCAGCGAGGTCGGAGAAGGTTGACAAGTGGAAACAAGCCTCCCATCGCTTATCACGTCGGGGCGGGCGATGATTTGCCATTGTCCCGTCAAGGCCTCGGCTTCTGGTCGGGTATAAGTCAAGCCAAGTTGCTATGCTTCTGCAAATTCCACGGCCTCGTAATTGCCATCAGGAATTAACCTCGACGGCTTTTTAAACCTTGAAGGCTTTCCATTGACCCATCACGGCAAGCGGCCATGTGAAAGTGCCGACATCAAAGAGCTGACGGCGGGGTCGCAAATGCAGATGCCAGCCTGCATGCTTCAGGTTCCCACGCCCTGCAAGCATTAACAGTGGGAGTGCTACGGCAAAGGAAAACCACCACTAGGTAACCCCTGCAATAGCCTGCAAAAGGCTGATGGGGAAAATAGATTTATCCATTGAGCAAAAGTGGTATGATCGACTGACGGCTTGTCATGATACTGTCTGCGCATCGCTAGCTCCTCTCGTTGTCATCAGCTAACCAGACGTCGTTAACGTTGCCGTGATCTACACCTTGGTTGCTCTCTTTACCTGGTTTTGGGAACCGACGGCCAAAACTCTGTCTTTTGGCCCTTGGCCGCTCGACTTTTGCCCCCCTCCAAAAGTACGTGTACGTGTACTGCGACTGACTGGCTGGCTGGCTACCTGCGGAATAAACCTCGGGCAGTCAATGGCCATGGCTGAGACGCTGCTCCATAACATTGCACAAAGGCGCGCTCACTAACACGACGGGCTACTCATCAACAGGCTTAGCGGGTCGTAGCATGTCCCCGTTTTCGTTTTTCAGCTCCAGCTCCAGGAACGCCCGCTTTGTTAAACTTCGCCGGAGCTGTCTAGCGGCTCAAAGGCTCCGGGGATTTGCTATGTACTACTCGTACATACGCTACATACAGTACAGTAGAGGCGAGTGAGAGGGGAGTTAGTAGGACAGTAGCATTCTGACGGGAAACTCAGAGCCTCGGCCGAATTCTAAGCACAGAAAAAAAAAAGTTTGGGAGCAGAGTTTTACCTGGGCCCTGTTTTTTTGACTCTGCTGCCCTCCGTTGTGTTGCCGAAGCAAGGCAAAGAAGCAAGGCAAAGAAGCAACCTGGAAGGCAAAAAGCAAAAGCAAAGCCTCAGCCCGGATGGCCAGGGGAGCCATGCCTTGTGCGGAAAGTAGGGCAGAGTCGGACCAAGCTTTTGTGGTACGTGGACGTGGCTAGCAGCAACCAATGGGAAGGGCCAAGAAGCATGTAAACCAAGGCACAGGCATGAGCGTGCATGTCAGAGTGCGTGGTTTGCAGCAGCGTGGATGCAGCACAAGGTGCAACCTGGCAATGCCTGCAGCCGGATTGTTGCCTGACGGGCCATGGTTTGTCGCGACATCCGTTTGCCCACGTCTCTTTGGTCTGCCTGCCGTCGGGATCGCAGCCCAAGGCCTGGGCCGTGGAAGTGCTGGCCAGCCTAACGGGAAGCGGGACGTTCTGGATTGGAGGCGTAATCTCGCGGTGGAGAGCAGCAGAGGGAGGCCGAAGGAGATCAGAGGAGAGCAAAGCAGAGCAGAGAGGAGAGGAGAGAGGAGAGAGGAGAGAGGAGAGAGGAGAGCAGAAAGGGCGAAGAAGCGACGGATGGCGACGGATGGCGATGGATGGCCATGGTGGAGAGGAGCTCCAGGTGGCGGATGGACTGTGGCTTGAGCGGGTGAAGCAGACAGGCAGAGCACAGCCACCGATGGATCAATCGCTTCCAAGTTTCTTCTGCCAAGTATTCTTCCAAGTACGTACCTCATACAGTAGTACCAACTTAGAGTACCAACTTGGTAGAAGTCCCAACTGGAAGTACACCTAGTACAGTGCTCGCTGTGTCCATTCAACAATGTGCGCCGTACAGTACAGTAGCAGCGAAGTGATGCTCTCATCCGCAAACGGCAGCTTGGCAGCGGCTTTAGTCCGCAGGGTGGTCCCTTTGTATGGAGCCCTGGAGCCTGCGTGGTTCACCTCCCTTGTCCTGGCCAGCCGCGGCCAAGTACCGGCCAAGTCGAGGCCAAGTACAGCGTGCGTCTCCCCAGGATTGCGCGGCAACCGTTTCAACGCGTGATTAGCATCCAACGGGTACATGTCGGATACCCGGCCCCCAGCGCCGTCACTACGTTGCAGTACAGCCTCCAGCCCGGGCGATACATGCATGGATGGGCAGCTCATGCTGGGAGCTCCAGGCCTGGCCGTGCCGTGGATCGCAGACCGGATCGCGATCGCACTAGAGGAACCCGTTGGCCGAGGTTCCCACACTTTTTCCAAGATCGCCACAGCCCACGGCAGAACAAGTCCGGCATGTGTTACATGGTATGTTTTTGTTTGTTGTTTGTGGGCATTACTTGAGCAGTAACGGGGTTGAGGTACAGATGCGGGCAGTTTGTGCGGCGGCGGTACTTGAGGCCGGTACGTGCGCAGTACGCGGTACTAACCTTGGTACATGTAGCCATATCAATGCCTACCTTAGTAGAGGTACTAACCTATCCATAAAAGTCGTACGGTGCAGTACAACACACAAGATGGGGGCCAAGGAATTCGTGAGGAACAACAGGAACATGAAACTTTAGAGCCCTGTCCTGCTAGCTTGGTTCCGGTTGTGTTTGTCGTGGAAGCTGCCCCCCTTGCCACAGGGGCTGACTGTTTTCTCTTACAGTACTGTACTTGTTGCGCAGTGCTCAGTGTAAGACAGTATTACTGTCTGCAGTATGCTGTATTCCGTCCATACAGTGCAGAGGGATCGGTGGATGGCCGGGATTCGACTCCGGCGAGGCCATTGATGGTGATGGACTCTGCCTAATCTACCTGGCAGAGTTGGCATTGATGCCGTGCAACATGGAGGTGCTAAGATAAAACGCATTGGGATGTACTAGGCAGTACGGAGTACTGGATGTGCCTTTGCACGGTGCCTTTTGCCGTTGTATGCAGTGAATGCTGTCTCGGGCTAATGCTGTAGCATGTACTATGTAGTACACACACAAGTACCCCTACATCCAGCGGTCATTCATCAACGAGAAATACTATTACCAAGGTACGTAACTCACGGCTGCTTGTCCTCCTTTGTTGAAGCTCATGGTATCGAGCCGTCACGCTGAGAGGAGAGTGGCGCTGCTCGGACCTTGTTCAACTTCCAAGACTTCCAAGCCTTCACAGCTCGCAAGCGTTTGCCCGCACCTCCGTCTCGGCGCAAAGCCTAATTCTGAGCATCCATGGCAAAAGCCTTAGTAGGTACTGGATAACCTACACAAAAAAGGACTCCCGACATGCTTTGGAGGCGCACCCTAAGCACAGTCGGATGCGGGCATCTGATTCGATTCCCACTCAACTAGCCGCAGTGCTTGCTCCCTTGCTTATACTGGATTGGTGCAATGTGCAATGTGCATGATGCTGTACTGTACGGTACGCTACGGTACGATGCCATACGAGACCAGCACAGCACACACAGCACACACAGCACATACAGCACAGTACTGGATTATCGCCGGCTCTCGAACCATTTAGCTTCTTGCGCCCCCCCCTTCTGCTCGATGCTGTCTCCCGTCTCAAGCCTCCAAGAGCTGGTGCTATATCGTCCTGGCCTAACCTGATTGTCTCGAGCTCCTGCTGAAGCTCGTTACTGGTAGTCGCGGGTGCCCAAAGCGTTGCCTTGCCGCTGCTGTGCTTTTGTGCCGTGAATCTCCTCCTCTCCTCTTATCATCTTTTGCCGCCCTCGCTTCCTCGCTTCCATTCTTCCATTCTTCCATCTTTCCATCTTCCCATCTTCCCATCTTCATCTCTCCCACCCCCTCCCTGCCTTTAAAGCTGAACTACCCATCGCCGCCCCCCCCCCTCCTTGGGATTTTTACCTTTTCAGCTGCATCGACTACTGAAATTGATCAATCCATCTCTTGCTGTCGCCGTAACTGATCGACTCTCTCTCCTTCACTCCATCTCGCCGTCGCCTGTCCTGTCAAACGGCCGATCGACCCTGTCCATAGCTCCACTCAGCTTTGTTGCCCTGCGACTGAGCAGACGAACTGCTCAGCTTCCCCTCCCAGACCCCTGGGCCTGGATTCCGTGCAACGGCCCCGCAGCGGCTTTGGAGAGCTCCAGCGATCCCCTCACCGAGCTGTCAGGCCCTGTCGCGGGACATTGGCAGTTGAGCAGCAAATCGTTGCATGATTTGGCTGCCTGCGTATTCACTCTCGTGCTCTCCCGGATTTCAACAGAAAACAGCGGCGGCAATGAACGACAGTCCTTCCTTTGTCGATTACGGCCTGGGCATCCACGATAGCATTTCGGGCTCAAGCTTTCCCTTTGATTTCCAGCCAGAGGGCAGCCTCGAGTCCCTCGCCGTAGATCCCGGCTTGACGCTCTCACCATACGCAACCACCACGCCAGACTCGCACTTCACAACTCCGCCGTCTGCGCCTTTGCTGTCGCCCGGGAGCTCCATTGAGTATTTTGGGGACCATCGCAGCAGCATTGGCAGTCTCGACTCTACTATTGCCCCCCATGAGATTGTCACCAACGCCGCCGTTAAGACCAACAGCCACAGCAACATGGGCAGGTCGGGTAAGACGGCGTCCAACCCAGCGGCAGCAACGGCCACCACCACCATGATGACAAGAACGAGAAGGGCCGCCGCGCAGCAGCATGCAGAGGCGTCCACCTCGGAAGGCCAGCCTCGCAGCAAGCGACAGAAGACGGCCCCGTCGGCCCAGGCAACGACGGTAAAACAGGAGCCCCAACAGGAGCAAGCATCGCCGTCGACTCCGAAGCGTAAGGTGGCACGGAGGGGCGCTGCGGCAAAGAAGGACGATGCGGCCCAGCGCAGCAAGAATCTCGAGCGCAACCGCATCGCCGCATCCAAGTGTCGCCAGAAGAAGAAGGAATGGGTGCTGGAGCTGGAGGAGACAAAGTCCGGCATGGAGATTCGCCACAACAACCTGCGCGTCGAATACTTTGCACTTCTCGACGAGGTGACGCGCATCAAAAACCAGCTCATGGCGCATGCAGCGTGCAATGACCCCAATATTAATTTCTGGATCGAAAAGGAAGCCCTCCGATATGTCGAGAGGTGCATGGACCCTCCCGCGGAGAGGCGTCCATCAATTGCCGCCAATGGTGAGTTTTGCCCGGATATCTGATGCAGCTGTGTTGATGCACGCATGGCCCATGTGCCTACGTATGCTGACCAAAGACCAAAAATGCAGCTCCTGGATCGTGCACTTTGCCCTCGCCGGCGGAATCACAACGATCCCAACTGTCGCCCATACACAAGCACGAGGGCATTAATCTTGACTACATGCCCGACGAGCTACTATCTGGTGATACTGTCTGAAGCCGTCAACATAACACCAGAAAAAAAAACAAAAAAACCGGAAATGAAAAGGGGCTGATGGCGGCCAAGTATAGACTTATGCGACGAATCTTTGTTGAGGAGGCAGAATGCACACGGTGATTCACACTGGGCAACCACAGCTCATCGCCATGTCGTCGCTCCGGTGTTGCCTCTAGGTTGAGGGCAGCGTGGCGACCATGGCAGGCCATATCGGATGGCGTGATACAGAGCATAGTCTTGGGAGGATTAATGAAGGGGGGCCTCCCTTCCTACATAATTTAATACTGGAATTGCCGGGTCTCTGGTACCACGAGCGGCTTCATATTTTGGTATTCAGCTTTTATGACTCTTTTGCTAAGCAGGGAGTAAGACGAGAGGGAGGAAGAAGGGGGGAGAGAAAAGGGGAAAAAAAATATATCGGGGATGGAAAAAAAACCTGCAGCTTTCTGCAATTGGGAGTGGACATTAAAAAGGGAACTGGGGGGCTACTGCGAGCATTATCGAGGATATCTGTATTGGTGAACACACCCTGAACGCCTAGCTTTGTTAGTAGTTACGGTACATATTTTGATGATAGTATCGGCGAATATACGAAAAAGCCAATTTTTTTTCTTCACAAATAAGTACCAGGACTGCTGTTGGGTTTTGATTATCGAGATGTAATATTTTGTTTCTAAGGTAGTACATTGTAACCACTCCATTTTTTGTTTTATACACATCATAAGAATATCGTACAATAATGTCATGAGCTTTTCTATTTTTCTTTTTTTCTTTACTCTCCTCGTTACCTCCTCTTGGTCCACCCACGGGCATTCGACAGGCCCTTGATGCGCTTGGTGTACTTCCACAGGTGCCTGTACGCAGGGCCCTGTCTCTTGGCCTCCCAGCCGCGAGGCTTGACCGGAGGCTTCAGGCTGTGGACGCGGGCCGGGCGGAACTCGACGTCTGCGCCGGGGAGGCCGTGGCGGGCCATGACGGCAGCGGTGTTGTCGTCCCAGACCGAGCGGAACATGTTGAAGCCGACGGGGGCGAGGTGGAACTTGTCGCGGAAGGACTTGAGCGAGAAGCCGTCGCGGGCGGCGTACAGCTGCTTGAGCTGGGCGACGTCGATGGTGGCGCCGGGCTTCTGCTGCAGGAGGTAGACGCCGAGGCGGTGGTAGGGGGCGCCCTTTTGCGAGACGGGGGGCAGCCAGGGCACGGCGAGCTGGTCGTCGGCGGTGATGCGGCTGAGGGGCAGGGAGGTGTTGTCGGGGCTGAGCGGGATGTTTGCGGCGAGGAAGTGGCAGCGCTTCGAAAAGGCGTCGTTTTCTGCGTCGGGGACGTCGGCGTCGAGGACGACGAGCGAGACGAGGCGGGGACCTTCGTCGAAGACCTGGACGCGGAGGCGAGGCGGACGCTCGCTGACGAGGGAGTCGACGACGGAGCCGGGCGGGACCTTTGCGTGGCGGAAGAAGAGCTGGACGTCGGCGACGGGGTCGAGCTTGGGCAGCACGTCGGGGACGATGTTGAACTGCTTGATGCGCTGGGTGATGAGGCGGTAGTCGTAGGAGCGCCACTTGCGCTCGGCGTAGTGCCTGTAGATGGGCTTGTTCATGTCTCCTGGGAGGGGTAGAAAGAAGTGTGAGCAAACAATCATCCTGACAAAGAGTGTATCATTTCTGCTTTACCTAGGCCGTCCTCAAAGCGCTTCTTGACCAGCGGGTCGTTGATGTCCGCCTGGATCTTGAGCTGCTCGACGTAGCGCCTCAAGCTCGCCAGCTTGGTATCCTTCATCGACTGCCCGCCCTTGACCAGCGATGCGTCCTTGCTCTCCAGCGCGGCAATCTTGGCCAGCTCCTCGTTGATCTTGGCCACCTTCTCCTGTCGGTCCGCCGCGAGAATGGCTCGAGCCTCCTGGAAGGCCTGATACGGCAGCTGCTCAAACGGGATGCTTGCCGTGGTGCGCATGGCGACTCTCCGCCTCCTCGACCCGACCGGCATCTTGCCCGCCTTGATCAGATCGGCCTCGAACTCCGGCAGCACGCTGTTGGGGTCGAGATCGAGGGCGCTGGGCTGAGCTGGAGTAGACGAGGCTTGCTGCTGCTGCTGCACTTCGGCGGCGGCGCGGGCAGCTCCCGTCGTAAAGGGCCGGATTGCGCATTGCTGGCGCAGCTGCCGTGCCAATGGCCTCGCAACAGCCTGGCACCGCGACATTATGTTCGCTGCGGATTGCGGGAATTGGGGACGAAACCTCTCGTGATGTCGAAAAAAAAAGTGGTTTCAATTGGTGGTGGTGGTGCAAAATGGCCTTGGGAGTTGCAAAACTAGCCCCGCTGAAATTTTCGGCAGCCGGAGGCGGAAAACGCCGCTGCGCATTTGGGCTTTGGCACCACCAAAACGAGCTCGATTTTTTGGCCAACTTCCAAAGAGGGAGAGATAGAGAGAGAGAGACTTGGCCAGGCATTTTTGCTGAGAGTTGAGATCAAGGAGTTGTCGACAATGGCTGGAAAGGGAATTGGGTGCCTCGGCGAGGCGATGGCTGCGCTGAGGATATCTGCGACCAAGGTGTGTTGGGAGAAACAAAAGTCTTTTTGAGTATGGACAAGGCTGACATTTTGCGAGTAGCCGGCGACGACGGCATTCAGCAGACAGTTTACACGGTCAATGGCTACCGAGACGCCGGTAAAGGAGATTGCGAAATCAGCAGCGTCTGCGCAGTCCATCATCCAGTCCTGGAACCCGAGTGAGCGGCCATCACGAGACACCACATGTTCAAGATAGAAGTCCTCGACTAACCATTCCACCAGTCTCGACCGTCCCCGTCACCATCCACAGCTTCCCGTCCCTCGAGCCGCAATCCCTCGAGCAATGGTCCGTCCAGCACCTCTACCTCCCCCTCCGCCGCGATCTCCTCCACCTCGCCGTCGTCTACGAGGGCGACAACACCAGACAGGGCACCGCATCCTCCAAGACTCGCCACGACGTCCACGGCTCGCACCGCAAGATGCGCCCGCAAAAGGGCACCGGAAGAGCCCGCCAAGGCACCAGGCAGAGCCCCCTGCTGCGAGGCGGTGGCAAGTCGTTTGGCCCTCACCCCCGCGACTTTGGAACTCGGCTGAACCGCAAGGTCTACGACAAGGCGTGGCGCACGGCGCTGAGCTACCGGTATAGACGGGGCGAGCTGATTGTCTGCGAGGACGGCATGGAGCTTTCGATGCCGTATGACTTCGACCTGGTGGCGGAGAAGTACCTCAAGGATGGCTTGAGGGAGGCGTATCTGAAGAAATACATGTCTGGCCTTTTGAGCACATTGGGCCTTGGTCGCGAGGATGGGCGTACGCTATTTGTCACGGGCGACCGAAGGGATAGACTGTATGAGGCTATGGAGCAGGTGCCGTGGGACGGACGGGCTCTCGATCTGGAGGACGTCGATGTTAAGGACCTCCTCGAGACGGGCAAGGTGGTCATGGAGAGGAGCGTGCTGCGTGAGATGATTGAGCAGCACCAGAGCGACTTGGTGAGCCGGATTTTCGTCAATGGGATTCCCAAGGGAGGGCCTGCGCTGGGAGAAAAGGTCTTGTGAGAGTAAAGGGGGTTGCTGGACGAGGAGAGTTGCGTACCCAGATGAAATGTATACTAGTCATGGATTCGATATCCTGGATCTCAATGAACAAAAACCACATGTATGAGTACAAAGACTGACGTGTAAGCCCCAGTATTAGGCTATATAACTGCATGCGTTCATCAGAGTTTCAAAGCATTAGTAGTGTTTGGTTCTCAGCCAATCTCAAGACATTAAATTGACATGTTGTTATTTACGTGCTTCTCAAACAAACAACATGCATGAAAAAAGAATTCCGATTCATAGCTTAATGTACCCGGTTGATGCTAGATTACAAGCCAAGTGCCATTTTCAGCATCACCAAACGCCACCCTTGATCATTTAATAGCGGTTCCTATGGAAGTATTCCAATTCTCTCATTCTCTAAAAGTCACATATACTCGTCTCCATTTCCCCCGGGACGTCATATTTGGACTAGATTGCGCGTGTGGGTATCGCAGAAATTAGAGCTTTCATATAGATTATCGTCGAGGAGGGGGATTGAAGCCAGGAGGGCCACCGCCAGGAGGGAATCCAGGGGCCCCGGGGAAACCTGGAGCACCTGGGAAACCCGCGGGAGGAGGGAACTGGCCAGGGAATCCAGGGGGGGCTGCAGTCCAAGAATTAGTACCAATGACTCTCGAAGCAGTTGGAGACAACAACTTACGACCACCTCGTCCTCCAAAGCCTGGAGGTCCAGGAGCACCGGGAGCTCCAGGGAAAGATGGGAATCCCGGAGGGGGAGCACCTCCACCAACACCAGCAGCTGGACCAGCGAGAGAAATCGGGGCCGCAGCACCACGTCCAGCAGGTCGAGCAACACCAGGGCCAGCCTGAAGAGTCGAGGCAATGCCGCCCGTGGTGGCTTTGCCCAATCGAGCGCTAGGATCGGCGGGGGGAGGCGACTCGACGGTCAGGGAAATGATGTGTGCTCCACGAACAATCACCAAGCCAAGGGTTCTCTTCTCCTCCTGCACGACGGTCTGGCCCGACGATGGGCCACCGGGAGCAGCCGGCTTGTTCTGCTTGCGCTTGATGCGGCGGAATTCCTCCGTGTCGGCCAGGACGAGGTTCATGTGTCGGTCGTAGGCGAGCATCTGCCCGACGAGCTGTCGCGAGTCCTGGAGGGTCACGCGCATCCGGTAGTTGATCTGGGACATTGGTCAGTGCCTCTGGCGCCAAACTCCACGGGGGGATCGAGGGCGTCCGCGTACGTAGCCGGCCTAATCACGTCTCGTTAGTCTAACCATGTCAACGTCAACGCTTCCAAGAGACGGCGGGGAGGAGAGCAACTGACCATCTTGCCGAGCTTGTTGGACGCCATTTTGACGGATGAGATGCTACCAGCGTAGCTGCTCTGGTTTGTTCAAAAATTGCTTGTGCGTGTTTGACAAAGCTGCTGTTCTTCAGCCTCGTCGTCGCTGCTCTGCCTCGTGGGAAGCTTGGGAGTCTGCGATTGATGGAGTTGAGATGCCTTTTGGAAAAAAGCAGCTCCAATGATTTTGGATCCAAACAGCCAGCAATTGGAGTGGAGCCTGGAGCGGCGGTTCCTCGGTACTGACCTTTTGTCTGGGCTAGTGGTGCGTGAAGAGGTACAGGATACTTTGCACGTGCTGAGTCACATGATGACCCTCATCATTTCATCTTGCATCTTGAGATTCATGATCATCACATCTCCTAATTGCGCCTCATTTTAATGAATGTATTATACGTATTATGTACTTAACAAGTTATAATTCTCATCAATTACAATTTGCATTCTTTTCACTCAGAAGAAGGTTTCCAATGGCGGCGACAAGACTCTTCTCAGGCAACATTACTTCTTTCCATGGTTCACGTCACTGCATCAGATTGCATGTGCCCACGTCGACGGAGTAATATTTGCTTGCTCATTATAATCATGTACAAAAGAAATGAAATCAATGCCATCTCAAATGGAAAGCCTTCAAACCGATATCACGTCCGTATCACAAACCACCAAACAGCGAAACGAATGATGCCCTTAGCAAATGCCCTCTACATGTACCTACCTACTGACTGGCTTGGACGCGCCTTATCCTCATCATTGGTATCGACACACCCGTCGAAATACCCCTACTCTGGACATATCGCTGTTCAATCTCTTCCAGGCTGTGGCCTCGCGTCTCGACCATGCGCAGTGCGACAATGATGGTGGTAAAGAGGGAAGAAAAGGCAAAGAGATAGTAGGCTCCGTATGTCGACTTTGCAATGAGCACCGGCGTGATGAGGGCCACGAGATAGTTTGAGAACTGCGCGGGTTAGTTTTTTTATACTTCACAACCACCAGAACCGCATCGACAACATACCCAGTTCGCGCTCTGAGCAAGGCTCGACGCGCTACTCCTCGTCTTCCTCGGTAGGCTCTCCATCAAAAAAGTCCGGAAGCCAATGGCCCAAGTTCCGTTGAATACAATGGCAAACAGGTAAATCGACACAATAACCACCCACTTGCCGGCTCCTCTGTCAGCATGGACCTTGTCAGCTGCATACAGAGACCCCATCAACAGCATGAGAGTCGTAATCAAGATGCCACCCAGCAGACTCGAGGTCCTTCGTCCCCATTTGTCTGCTAGAAACGTGGCCGGGATGGTGACTGCCAGGATCGCCAATGCTGAAACACCAGAAGCCAAGAAGGATGCCTGGGTACCACTCAGACCGGCCTTTTCGAATAGAATCGGTGCATAGTAAAAGACGCCGTCAATTCCAGCAAGCTGCTGCATGCCCATGATGAAGCATCCAAACATGGTGCGGGCACGGAACGGTGCTGAGAAGGCTTCCTTGAATCCCACAAAGGTCTCCTTGAAGCCCTGCCAGAGTGTCTCATCTTCTGGGCTGTGAGCCTGAACTTGGTTGATGGATTCCTCCAACAGCTTTTCACGCTCAACGTCGTCAAAACCTAGTTGAACGAGGACATTGCGTGCTTCCTCGACTCGGCCTTTGGCTAGCAACCAGCGCGGAGAGGCCGGCACGAGCCAATATGTTCCCGATAGAAAGAAGCCGAGTGCTGCTGAGATGGCCAACGGGATTCGCCAGCTGAGTGATGATGGGCCGAGACGAGAAGTGCCGTAGCAGATGAAGAAGCCGGAAACCACTCCCACGACGATTGTGAATTGCGGCAATGCCGTCAACGTGCCCCGAACTCGGGTTGGAGACATTTCCGAGACCTGCACCCACACATTGCTCACAAACAGGCCTTCGCCGATACCCTGGATAAGACGTCCAGTGATGAAGGCAGCGAGTTTGGAAGCCGAAGATTGAACAGCCGCACCCACACCATAGACGAACGCCCCTATTGCAAACATGCGGACCTGGCCAAACCTGTGAGCAAGAACGCCGGCGATGAGCGCTGTAAAGGCACCGGAGATGAGCACCGACGAAACAATCACTCCGTGGACGGTAGGCGAGAAGTCACCAAAGGTCGTTCGAAAGGCAGGCATCGTCGTCACAGGGCCAATGTTACCCGTATCAAGACTACATTGTTGAAAGACATTTTTGTTAGTGGCATGTTGGTTCGAGTGCACGCGAGTCGAATTATGCTATCACGCACCCAAAGAGTATGGGGACACTGGATGCCGCCAGACTGGCCCATACGTAGAAAGGCGGTCCCTTTGGCCACTTCATCTTGCAGTTTACGTCTTCAAATATTACACTGTTATGGATGTGCTGAAGTTCCCCAGACACAGCTGGGCGCGATCTATTAAAGGAAGAATCCCCAGTGGATTCGAACAACTAACTAGCACCCTGGACTTTCATTGAAAGAGTCATACCGATGCTAGCGATTATGCATTGGATCGAACGATGTCGGCACTAGCTATCGGGTGTCAAGACCGGGGCTCTCAACTCCGGAGCCAGACAAATCTTAACTCCAAACCCGGAGTTTAATAATGCGGAGTTGCTGCTTAAGGGTAATCGGCTGGGACTTACACCGAGCATGACCACCTTTGGGTATTGATCGAACGGAGATTTGGGCCGTGTCGTACCCATTTATTGCCATCACGCGGCTTGCTCGAATTTTCAATCTATTGGCTTTTAGCATCAAATGCACACGACTGTTCGTGTTCTTGATGGTGCGAGCTGTTCACCGAACTTTATTCAGCCCCGCAACCCTGCGATATCCCGGCTCTTTCGGAGAGTAAATAAAGTATGGAGACCGTAATGGGAATTTGCATAAAAGATCATTGATAAATGCGATTGGAGTCTCAAAGCCAATGGTCTCGTTTTCAAGTCCAATGTTGATGTGGTGACTGCATTCTGTACTGGGTATCTTGCGCCTGCACAAAGTCTAGTACAGCGTCAACATGGGGCAGCGTGAAGCAGAGAACTGCTAAAGAAAAGACAATATAGAAGCCGAATACTTCCTTTCTTTTCTCTTTACTCACGAAAACGAATCGCTTCTGTAGCTCATAGGCATCTATGTGGTCGATATACCTAGGTACTTGGGCATATATGTATGCGTCTGTCTACCTACATACAGGCATTTTATCTCGGTTTCAACATTCAGCTCTTCTCAATCTTTGAGAACTCTTTTGACCACTTGGATGCTTCATGTCTCTGTCTCATCATGTAAAGAGACTCTTGCGAAAGTGCGACGCAAAAGCAAAAAAATGGTGCCCCCGGCCAGGATCGAACTGGCGACCTTAACATATCTCCAAGACCATGTTGGATCTATAAGAGTTAAGTGGTAACCACTCCACCACGGGGCTTCGGAGTTGAAACTGCCAGACATAAGCTTATAAAATCATAACGGGCGGGTGTCGAAAGCTTTTCGCCGGCGTTGCAAAACTTGTCGTCGGATGATTTGGGCCATCGTTTGGGCTGTTGACGCCTAACAGCTGGGCAAATGGCTCTTATATACAAGTTGGTGGCGAAAAAAAAATTTGCTTGGCGAGACTAGCGTTTCAGAGCACAATCGAACTGAGGTTGATAGACCATCGAAATAATCACCATATAGATCTAACTATGATGAAAATATTGATATCATCGTATCGACTCAGTTGTTTCCTTATCCCCCTACCTAACCAGTATTTCAATATAGATCCTTTAGTCCATACGTAGTTCCTATGTATACCTCGACTACATTCCCAGGCATGGCTATCCACAAGGTAGTACTAGTGAGATGAAAAGACTATTTGTTTTTCGTGTAAAAGCATAAGCAAGGACAACTTTTCATTACTTCAGGCCGTTCATTGATAAACCATTGTAATCGACTCGGATAATTAACCAAGTCCTCCTTCAAGCTCCCTTACCATCCGCTCTTCGCTTGATGCCCAGACCATTTGCGGTAGTCCTTCTACATTCATGATTAAATCCTCATTCTCAAACGCACTGCGCACTACCGTCGTGCCTGGTGTACTTGTAAACAGTACTTTGACCGAAGCGGGCATACTTGTCTCTTGAGAAAGACGAATCAAGATAGAAAAGGCTTGTAGCGCTTCTGACTCAAACTCGTCTCGTTCAAATAGGGCAGCGTTGTCAATGATGAAGAATATTGACACAGTTGGAGGAAGTTGCCGCACTAGATAGCATAACAGCTCTATCAATGTGTCGAGATTGCCTTCTTGCAACCCAGCGAGGTTAATAGTTGTGGATGACAGCAACTGAGCGTCGAATGTATGCTGCCTCAGTAGCTGATCGATCAGACTTGCAACCATGGAACGCCCACCAATACGTCCTCCAGACTCTTCTGCTTCCACATGCCGTCCGCAGAACCACAGTATCGACACAAATCGCTCCTTGGCTCTTAGTGCCTGCGTAATAGTCATGCAGAAAACGGAGAGTGGTGAGATACCAGCGATGACTTTTGGTTGACGGGAATCCCAGTGGATCAAGAGCTTGGAAGAGGTCGGCGACACAACCCAGTTACGAAACGGCTGTGTGTTTACGATTTGCTCAGCCAGAAGTCGCTGTTTAGGTGGGAATTGTCCCTTCTTATCCGCAACATAGGCAAGATCTCTAACATCGATATCGATGGCATCCAACACCTGTCGTAGGTTGTGTTGGTTGATGTACCACTGCGGTGCTAATATCTGTGGTGGTCGATATGGTGATATGCTTTGGAACGGCGAATAGGTGCGTAAAGTGTTGTTTTCGGCTCTGAGAAAGCGGTTTTCGCGGTGGGCTTCCTCAAGCTCCCTGCGTGTCGCTTCGAGCATTTCTATAGAAAACAACCATTAGTTGGATTTTGCCCACCACAGTAAGCTCTATCAAAGCTATGACTTACTGTCTTTTTCTTTGACATGTTCCGTCAATAGTTGATTCATTGAGTTCAATCCGTCTCCCACGTTCTTCAGTTGCCTCTGCAGTTGCTTCTGCATGTCCCTAAAAAGTTTCTGTGTCTCTTGAGAATCTTTAATAGAGAGTATCAGTTTGATGGCCTATTCCACATACTGTTTTGTACTGGATACAAGGGGGTGGTGCGCGCATACATATATGGGTTTCATAAATATGTGACTTAAAAGCTTCTTCCATAAGGCTTTTACTTTTCGTTTTAATCATATCAAGACTTTCCCTAAGGCTTTTCGAGTACTCATCATTGGTAAAAACTGCTTTAGCTCCCCTCGTAACTGCTCATTATATACGAATTAGTTGCGTTGGCAATTGCGGATCTGTCTATTGGACCTTACGAGAGTTGCTCATGAAGAAACTGATTGCTAGTTCGATTCCTTTAAGAGTGGTAAAGGTCAAATCCACAGATGCGTTTACAATATTTTTATCGTTTGGGAAAGTTCCTAGAAATAGCTCGACATCTGAAAATATGGATAGGTTGTCATCAAAACTTTCCAAGACTTTGTCGCGGAGGCTCGCAGCAATCTTGACTGCCTGATTCACATACCAGTCAGCTTAGAAAATTGACTCCAATTGTTATTGAGAATATATTCGCCTCACATCCAAAAGTACCAGCAAAGAACCCAACACAGGCGTCGAGCAAGTGCCCTCGGGGGTAATCTTGGAGGCTATCTTGACCACTCCTTGCAGCGAAGAAATTTTGCCTGCAACTTTCCGCCGCACTTCACGCAGTTTATTTGCTGTGCCTTCACTGTTTTCATATTCGAATCTCGCTGCTTTGAGGCTACTATAAACAGCATCCCAACTGGTCTTGTCTCGGATACTATACGACGTTTTATATCGGCCTCCCGGTTCTGTCGTTGAATTTAGCTCAGCCATAGCTTTAGGGAGTATGTCCTCCCAGAATTTCATCGCGTTTATGTTAGTCAATATTGGTCTTGATACCACGGCCACGTTCTCCTCCACTTCTGCCATGCTTGGCACGTATTTTTCGACCGCTGGATCATAATGCACAGAAGGATCCGCAAACAATTGATGATGGTCTGGAAGCCGAGTGTCAATGAAGACAACGCTGGCAGGTCGATGACCAAAACTTGGTCCACCAGCGTTTGAATCCGCCATGTTTAGCATTTGGACGCAATTTGAAGGCGCTGTTGGCAGAGGGAGTTGACTGAGTTCCAATTTCCAAATTGAAACGTTACTTAGTACCTAACTGACAATTACTTCGTCCTGTACAGTCGCTTGTGCTGCTTCATTAGGTGGGTGACGGCATGAGTCTAGTTAACGCCGAGGAAGGATTATTACGCTTTTCCTGTGTGCAACATCCAGCCCTCATACTATTGGTCTCGTAATCTGCAAGGATGCCCGACCTGATCAATAGTCGGAGGGGGCGGCCTGGTTATCTCGTGTATTGAACCATCTGTCGCAAGGCTGTCCAATCATCATATTACCCCTCTTCTGACAATGCTACGCTGACAAACTTGAAGCCACAATTCAAGTTCAGGAGGGTAAAGATGGTGTGGTGTGAAGCTCCAGTTGTCCAATCTCCAACCGCCCAAATACAGGGGGTGGGAAGCCGTGTGCCTGAGGTATCCAATGCAAATCGCCATTGGGTCACGCACAAGAAAGTAGGATCCTGTGCATACGCATGGTCCTTTCGGCGCTAAGTGAATGCCCACAAGGAACCTGGGAATTGATTCGTCCATTCCTATGATCCCAAGTGATCCTATCATGAGGCTCTTTCGCGCTTCTTAGCATGATGTTCTTACTTCCTAACCCCCTCCCACTTCGCTCATTCCGAGCTATTCAATCTCTCTCAGCTGTTTATACTACACTCACAAGTGCCTTCTCAGTGAAATATTATACAAGAAAAACAGTTTGGAGTATCGATTTACCACGAAGTTCGAAGGGCGTCGCAAATGACTTTAAACAGCTCTCATTCAGAGGTCGACGAGCCTCGAACTATCGACACTAATTCGGACATGGCTTCAACTCTGTTGCCCTCAAGTCAAGAGGGTGTAACTAAAAGTGTTCATGGCAACACTAATGAATTTGACGGTGTTGTTGGGGATGATAGCAAGCCCACTGTACAAGGAATTTCTAAATTCGCCAACGATATTGAGACTTTGAAGAAGAAGATTCTCGAATTGGAAGAACAAGCCAAAGTTGCTTCATCAACAGAAGAAAATCTGTCGACGAAACAAAGCGTTGAAAGAGAGGAATACAAACGGATGGAAGAATGCCTTTATAGGAACCGAAAAGAGTGGGAAGTGACAGGAGGGCCTGGAAGATGGGACTTATGGTCTCCAGCCCACTACTCTACGACCAACCGTATCAGGGGTTGGGACTTTTCTACTGAAAAACATTATAGTCGGCCGAACCCCTTTGACCATCCCTATGACTACGAGGATAACAAAGATGTTGCGAAAGCTGACGCCTATGCGGAATTTGATCACGAAATTGATTATGGAAGCCGTCGTGAACGGCTCCGCAAGAACTTCGAATGGGAATTGGATCGTATCTATCTTGCGGAAGAAACAGAAAAACGAAGGAGAAACAAAGACAAGGAGATTAACCGCAGAGAGGAGGATGCCAAGAAAGCTGAGACGGACGAAATCTTTGTTGAGCCTAAGCTCAATCGGGTCGGCTGGGAGGTTTTTGAAGACATGAAATCGACGACTAAGGGGACATTATGTGCTCTTGATATTCTCCTAGACGACCCTGTCGTCGATGATGATGCTAGAGATTATAGGCGGTGGTATGGCTACTCTGGTAAGCAATCGCGCACGGCAGAGATTGCTCAGGATGGCAAGGAGCACGAGACGAATGAAAATGGACAAGCGGCACTTCCTGAGAGAATACGAATCCACTCAACTATCCTCC
Source organism: Trichoderma sp. TW21990_1 (assembly GCA_010015515.1). Taxonomy (NCBI): domain Eukaryota; kingdom Fungi; phylum Ascomycota; class Sordariomycetes; order Hypocreales; family Hypocreaceae; genus Trichoderma; species Trichoderma sp. TW21990_1. Next base: position 998,539 of record ML974122.1, read on the forward strand.
GCCATATTCTCTCAAACATACTCGCCAAAAGCGCCGGTGAGGTATTGACCAACAAAAAACTCCCTTCGATAGTCTTCGTTAGGCCTTTCAAGGCCATCTTCTACTGTAGGGCTGCGCTATTGGACTGGTACACAGCACTTGAGAAGAAGTTGGAAGCAGAGAAGAACAAATCAGCCAACTCAGACATGTTGGATGCCGAAGGTAACCCTGGTACTCATAAGTCAGAAAATGACCTAAGCTTGGTACCAGCTGTGGAGGATTCCATGATTGAAAATTCGCCTGCAGAGGAATCTACGGTTATAAAGCCAGTGAAACAGACTGAAGACAAAATTGATGACGGGGTCAGGGAAGAAAAGGAAGCAGGAGAGGAGAAAGCAGAAGATGACGAAGACGAAGACGCGAAGCTTGATAACTTCACAAAGTCCCCGGCTGCGCTAGAGCACATACGATGTCTTCTTGACTTCATGGATTCAGACATCTCTAAGAGATTGGATTACCTCCAAGGACCTCAGTGTCGCAAAGTATTCTTCTCAGACCTTTGGCTACTTTTCCGACCAGGAATGGAAGTTATTGGAAATGACGGCAAACAAGCTTACAGAGTTATCAGCGTCACCAGCGCAAAGCACAGAGTCGCTGCAGCTTGGGAGAGGTGGTATAACGGCCCTACAGATGGCAAAAGCAAGAAATCTCCCTTTAACATTACTTGTATCTATATCGACTTTGATGGAAAGAATATTGGTCCAGTAACGAAAAGCTTTGACTTTAAAAGATTCGATGGTGAGAAGGACGTTACTTTATTGGAAGTTTATCCCCTTCATCTCCAACCGGTCAAGCAGTCTGACTTTGATGATTCGCTGTGGCAGGAAGTTGAGTCTCTTCCACCGACCCAGAGGTACCGACAAAAGTTGATACGCCGAGGAGCCATGTTTCTTGACGTCGCTACCGTCAAGCATATGTATTACGCCGGGCCGACGCTAGAAGTACATGATGATGTTGAAGGCCAAGTGGTTATCGACTTTGAAACAGCCTTCTCAGTGGAAAATGAAACGCAGAAAGGGTGGAAACCCGACTTACAGCCTCTTATTGGAAATCCTTCTGAAGAAGAAGAGGATGGCGGAGAACGCGATGCTTATTGTCGCGGACGTTGCTGTGCGGGCGACTTTGTATACGATGACACGTATATAGATGAGCAGCAGAAAACCGAGTATCTCAACAGCCTTTTACCAAAGATGACAGCTTTCAATGAGCAGCCTTCCATTGCCCTCTTTCCACGGCCCTTGAAAGAGTTGAGAGCCGGTCCTGAAAATGTCCCTTATGTTTCAGATGACGAGCTGGTCATTATGTCGTATCGTGTGTTTGGCTTTGTTCTGCGTAACCGAAAATGGGGTAAGTAGCCAGGAGCTTTTTTGGCCTCCAAGCCATCTTGTCATTTCTTGCTGACACAAAACCTGAAGCCAAATTGGATCTTTCGCACATGACGCCCATACATGCGCCAGAGGCATCGGCTGTATTGGCTGATGAGCAAGCTCGTGGTAGCAATGAGAACAAGAAGCCAAAAACTGCTTTTGATCGTCTTGTTATCGAGCCGGAGCACAGGTCTATGATTGTGTCACTTGTTGCCCAGCATTTCCGAGACAAAAAGTCGTCAAGCGGACATCAACAGCAGTTTGACATTGTCAAAGGCAAAGGTATTTTTCAAGCCAAGTTATACAATAGATGACGAACTGACAATAAGTACAGGAAAAGGATTAATTTTGCTTCTTCATGGTGCCCCTGGAGTGGGTAAAACGTCTACTGCTGGTTCGTACTATCAGCCTCCATCTTTTTCGGCCAGATTTTGCTCAACTAACATGGTATTTATCGACATAGAGGGAGTGGCGGACCTTTTCAAGAAGCCACTGTTTCAGATTACATGCGGTATGTAAACCCTGATTCAGTCGCGTTTGATCGACGGCTAACGATACTTCTATCATAGGAGATCTTGGGACAACGGCGGCAGAAGTTGAAAAAGCCCTGGAAACAAACTTTGCACTTGCAAGTAGATGGGATTGTATTCTTCTTCTTGACGAAGCCGATGTGTTTTTGGCAGAAAGGACTAAAGAAGACTTTGTGCGAAATGGGCTTGTAGCAGGTGCGTCAAAGGTACACAAAATGCTCATCGTCATCATACTTACAATTTAACCGCCTTAGTTTTCTTGCGTGTTATGGAATATTACGCCGGAATCCTCTTTCTGACGACTAATCGCGTTGGAGATTTTGACGAAGCTTTTACCTCGCGGATTCACGTCAGCTTATACTACCCGGAGCTGGATACGGGCAAAACTCTCGAAGTCTTTGATAACAACTTGGCTATGATTGAAGACAGGTTTGCGAATAAAAATCGCGCCATTAATATCGAGAAGACAAAGATTCGCGGGTTTGCTGCCACCCACTTTGCTGATCACAAGGAAGCTCGCTGGAATGGCCGGCAGATTCGCAACGCTTGCCAGACAGCACTGGCCCTAGCCGAGTATGAAGCTCAGGGTAACAGTCACGAAGATATTCTGAAGCCTGATGCTGTCATAAATCTCAGCGCAAGACACTTTGAAATTGTTCAAAAAGCGTATCTTGAGTTTGCCGATTACATGAACAAACTATATGGCATTGGCACCGCACAGCGCGCCAAGGAAGGCAGACTACGAGCTGTCTTGGTCGACGAGAATAACAATATCGTAGACACTTCTGGGACAAGGAATAGAGGACAAGATAAAAAGAAAGCCTTTCTCAATTCAACGCAAGGGCAACTACCACAACAGCAGACCTTTATGCAGAATTCATCTCCGCAGCCGCAACAGCACATCCTGCAACAACCTCAATACTCTCAGAATTTCCAACACCAGCAGGATTTGCAACAGCAGCAACTGTTTCAGCAATTTAGCATGCCGCAGCAACAATACCAGTACCAGAGTATTGTTACTCCACAGCCTGTCTACCCAAATCCCAATCAGATGCAGATGCAGATGCAGATGCCAAATGCCCCTACCAGCCAGCAATGGAATAATAGAGGAGAAAATACAGGCAGTGTCTCATTCCAGAGCCCAACAGGAGGGCAGGATCAAATGCAGATTCCACGTTCAATTCCACAACAGTCTCTACCACTCTCGCCACCGGCAGGACAGCAGCAGCAATCGATTGCGCAGCAATTCGGTCAGGGAATCCAGAGCATGTACACGGCACCATCCACCCAGTAATAACCTGATAGTTTTATGAGATAGCCAAGTCTCGGCGTGAAGGTTTTTGCGCCTATTTTAAGTTTAAAGAATGAGGCTTAGCCATCTAATACAGGTAACCAAGGCAATCTTTAACACTATTGAGCGTTAACTCCTTAAACCTCTTCTCGTCGTATATGATCTAATTGCTATTGAGATATCCCACAGCTGTAGCAGAAGTATTTGCATCAAACTAACAAAATAAAATTTGCAAAGTATTGAGAAATATATTGGAGAGCTTTTCGTTCTATTCAGCAAAGATGCAGCGTCAAGTCTTAACGGAACTAACACGCCCATTCAGTTGTTTCATTCCCATAAGCAAATTATCCTTCGAATTCCTATCTAGAAAACAAAATTTATGCACCTTTAATTCAAGTTCAAATTCACAAGCTAGATAGCTATGATGACTGTGCAGAATAATTTTATGTAAGGGTTATACTAAAGCCATGGAGTATTCGCAGTTGTCACATCGCGGAGATTGACACATGGGACAAGACTCGTTGATCTGGTAGCTATACCACCCACCTGAACACTTACACTAGGAGTATGTTAGCGGCCACATCAGGCAAAGAGCTGAAAGTTGAGACGAAATTGTTAAACATACGCATCGGTAATGAAGTGGTCGCCCGCTCTTCTCTAGGCTGTTTTCTGGTTCTCGCTGCCTCGCGTGACCTGAGCTGCCCTTTCCGCTTGAACGAGACGCAGTTCTTTTTCCAGTGCTTCTATTTCTTCGATAGTATCCTTAATCTCTCTTTTTCGTATCAATATAGGCTCCATATGCGAGCTTCGCTCAAATTCAAGCTTTGTATTTCTTTCCATCTCTTCTATCCAGGATTCCTTTGCTTTTTGTCGCCCCCCTGTTTTTAATAAATCTTCCGTTTCACGTTCTACACGCGCTATGTCCAATTCCCATTCATGTGCCGAGGTATCTTCACGATTTTTCTGTTCTAAATCTCTCACCCGCTTGTAGGCTCCTGATAATTGTGACCTTATCATATTTTCTCGTGCGTTTAGTGTTTTATGTCGTTCTCGTGCTCTTTGTGTTTGTCGTGCTTCTCGCTCATTTTGTATTTGTTTTATTTTATTCTCCATCTCCGTGGAATTGAATGATCTCATTTTGTATTCCAGTTGCTGTCCCTTTTCAAGTATCTCTGATGTTTGGGTTTCTGTTAGGAATTGATCCTTTAGTTCATCAAACTCTGACTTGTATAAGGCAACCTGTTGTGCCAACTTTTGTGCTTCTGACTTGTTTTGTATGTCCTGATCTTCTAATGCAATTTCAGCAATGATTTTTTCCTCCACCTTTTGGAGAAATTGTTCGAATTTTAGTAATTCTGATTTAATTTGCTGCTGCATTTTGAGATTTCCCTGTACAGGTTTAGGTTGCTTATAGACTTGTTCGTTCGTTGAATCGTGCCCCGATTGCACTTTTGTGCTCATGGTATCTAACGTCAGGGATTCAATCATCTTCTCGGGTGAGGGGTTATTGTCTTCTGACGCTATGGGATTCTCCCCTCCATAGCTTTGTTGAGTATTTGTCGTGGATTTTTCTCCAATTCTAGGAAATTGTCCTGTCTGGGATATATCAGGATTGGCCTCTTCCAGTATATCCGTCTTGTTTGCTCTGATATCTTTATCCACTGGCGCTCGTCGAACGTTCCATATGCTGAGCCCCCATATCGTTTCGGCGTGCCTCATCCCAGCCTCAGTACGAGCAAAGATATCAAGAGCCTTGCTCTTGATTGGTTCTTGATACAGATCGGCTCCTTGTCCCAGCAGTGTATTCACTTCGTTTAGCGCTTCGTTTACTTGGTAAGCTAGCGCTAATTGTTGTTTTATCTGCAGGAGCGCCGGGTCGTTATATTTGAGCTGACCCTTTTCAAGGAATTTCACATGCTCAAGAATTTCAATGCCTTCATGGATGAGCCCAACAGCTACAAACATCTCTCCCATCTTGGAGAGAGAAATTTTTACTGCCGTGCTCGGAGGTCTGGCTCTAATCGTCTTTGCATAATCCTTTAGCATGAGGCGTATTAATTCCAATTCCTCTAAGAATCGATCGTCATCCATGTGTGATAGAGAACGTAGTTGTTTCAATAGATCCTCGATTCCGATTATTTTTTCTAATATTGCGCGATCGGTGATGCTGTCATCGTCAGATTTGCCTGCGGCTTCTGATTCTGTCTCAAGATCTCTGTCGAGAGACCTATCAGACTCAAGGTGAGCACTCGCAGACCGGCCTTCGGAGTCTCCTTCATCAGCTGTATCTGTATGGCGTGGTAGTGAAAACATAGCGAATCGCTCAAGATGAAGAGCGATGTGGCTTTGTAACTTTTGCACACTCCCCAAAACTACTGAGCATACAGGGCAGCTCCGGTGGACATTGGTAATGGTTGATTTTGCATAATTCGAAGCGATTATATCCTTATGATCTTCTTGTGTATGCTTTTCATACGCCGCCAAGGTGGTAAACGTTGAGTCTTCATGTTTCGGGCACCGAAATATGGTTTGATGTGTAGAGATCTCGTGTTGTATCCAGTCATCGCGGGTGTCATATAGTTGCTCTGAAGTTAAGCAATGTTCATAAGTACAGATATACGGCCTTAAATCGCGTATTAAATGAGCTCTAGAAACGAGCGGTTAGTTTAAGATTATTGCTTGATGCATAAGAATTACTCGTGAAGATTTGCAGGGTTATCCCTACCTCCAGGCCCCTTCTGAGAGGAGAGAAGTAGGGCAGATGGTATAGCAATACGGGCATTCGAAAAACCCATCCGTTGCAGATGCTTTTGGTGGCAACGGAAAGCTGACGATGTCTTTGCTAGGGTTCCATGCTGACGGAGCATACTCGGAGACAGCAAGGCTCATGACGTTTTCGTTCTCAAATATTTCTTTCCCAGCTTCGTGTGAAAGGCGTAGTTGAGTAGCTGCAGTGATCGATAGAGGTGCCTTAAATTTTCCATTGTCGTCTGATGCAATATTATGGTTTGCCGTGGGTAACTCGTGTGTTGGAACTTCCACGGCCATAGTTGCATGCTGGTGGAGCTTGTCTTTATGTTTTCTCCAGTAGGCAAATTGCTGCCGCCTGAGTCCGTTAGCTCGAGCTATGCGGCGAACCAGGTAGGATTCATCGCCGCTTGCTATTTTAGTTCTGTTCAGCTCCAAGGTCTTGTTAATCGGCTCCCACACCTGATCTTCAATAACAAAACCTTCGTCGCCGCCAACTGCGTCATGATACCGGGTTGTTGGAAATTCTTGTAGGGCTTTATTCTTCTCATACTCTAGGAAGAGGGAGCTGACGTAATCGTAATCAAAACTCTCAAACGATTTGAACAAATCGACGTTTGTTTCCTCGTCGACTTGCTGGAAATTTCGGGCTTTTGCAGACGGTATTCTAGTTGCTGGGTTTCGGATCCAAACGGCCATCTTATATAAGCGATCAATAGGATCCTTGATACTATCAAGAAGTAGTTCCATGTCTGATTCCATCTCATAATCTGAGTCTGTCTCGGAGTCTTCATCTCCCTGCTCAATATTGCCATGAAGATAGGCAAGGACTAATAGTATTGTTGTTAGAGTGATGACAAAGTGACAGTATTGTTAGGATTTAAGAACACTAGACAGGCTTTCACATAAGAGAAATTCCATCTGTTACCTTCATCAAGTGATCTATTGAGATTTTTCATCATCTTAAGTATGGCTTCTTTCATACTTTCGGAATCGCGAATCCTGTAATCCATAGACCCATGGCCCATTGCGAAGACACCAAGATTCACTACCCAGAGTTCAAATCGATCGAATTGATCAAGAAAGAGATTTTTGGGCCATTCCTGTGGCTGATTTTCGTTTGATCCCGGCTCAATCTCTTGGAGAAGCTTAAATCGCTTCATTGTTGCAAGACCAGTATCAGCGAGAGACTCCATGGCGGTTTATCCCAACGAATAGCATTCGTTGAACACGACTGTTGTTCTCTGAGTCAATAATTTGTTGATGGAAACAAAAAAGAGAAAAGATGGATACTATTTCGCCTGGTAAGCCAAGTTCACGGATCGATTTTCGGTTTGGTGAGTTGGCTATGAGCCTGGCGGTGGCAGGCAAGGATTGATGGTTACCCACGCAGAGCCAGGTGCGGGGAGTATCAGATATTTAGACCAATGGATATATTTGATAATAACAATAATCACATGCTTCACGAAGCCGAATATTAACCAGAGACTTGAAAAGTGGTTGAAGTTCACATATGCCATCGATACTGATTAATGGTATAAAGGATGCGTTATATAATGTGTCTAGATATTTGCCGTCTATTATTCAACCTTCTGACGTTGGTCAATATTTTCTACGAAGCAAATACTTTGATGCGCCTGAAAGACCCTTATTTTTGCAATTTGTACATATTATCATCAAATACCCCTGTGATATGTATACAAGTATGCTATTATATCCCCGTAATGCAGCCTGATCAGAAATATCCCCGCACCAGCAGAGCCTCACTGAAAAAGACACCAAATTTTCGCTCGACGACGTCAGTTGATTACGTGCGGAATTAGAGAGATCTATAAAAATATTTTAAAGATACTATATGTCGACCTTTGAGGTTTTCGGAGTTATTCTTCGGGCGATTCCCATCCTTATCTCAGGCGCAGAGCGATGGCGTGAGGGTTACGACAAAGGCAGACTAGCATTTCGCAGGCGACAATATGTCGACAAGCTTGCGAATGCTCTGCTGTTTCAGCGACAGACAGTCTCAGAGACAGTTCGTTTTATCATTACGCAGAGCGGCTACAGTTATGACGAGGCAGTGCTCAATGAGGATCCCTTTGCATACTTCCAAAATAAGGACATTCAGGCTCAGGTTGAGGCCTTTCTGGGGGACGAGAACTACAAAGCTTTGGCTGGAAGGCTACGAGACATGCAAACTACTTTGGAAAAAGTGGCTAAACACTTGGATGGTGTTGTTCCTTCCCACAAGGTATGGTAAAAGACGTTATAGAAAGAAAGTCTTTCTCACTGTTCGATACAGGGTAATTCATATGATCTTGTCGGGATCATAGAAGCAAATCAAACGGCAAAAAAACACAAACCCGACTTCCTTCCCCGTCTTAGAGTCGCTCTCAAAAGCAGCGAGATAAAAGAAAGCATCGACGAGCTTGACACGGCAACCAGCAGGCTCTGCACATTCTCACAAACAATATTTATGAATCGCCATGGACCTATTAGTTCACTGCCATCGTCCAACAACACTAAGCTAGCGAATGCTTTCCGTCGAATTCATAAATCTTCTAAAAACTTATACACGGCTCTCTGTGGTTGTTGCACGGGGCCATGCCACAACGAACACAACGAACACAACGAACACAACGTGCACGTATTGCTCGAGGATCGAATCGACCTAGCGTCAAGGCTTCTTCGTTCGACAAAGCGATGGAGCGAGCAAGTTGAAGCAATATTAGCGTTTCAGCTGATCTTTGTTGCAAAATTTCTCACTCCAATTCAGCCAAGGTGTCATGAGCTCTCGATCAGATGCATGCAAGAAGACGAAAATGACGACGGCCATCCAGGACTGGACTCAAAGCCTTCACTGGTAAAAGTTTGTGAGCCTGAACCGATGAAGCCGAAAGATCTGAGTTCTTTACTGTCAGATTTTGTTCCAGTAGACGACTTTTGCTCAGCTATTGTAACGGCTCACGATAAGGCACAGTATGTCGCCTTTATACTGCATACAAGTAATAGAGTGGGTATTGTGACGGCGAAGGAGAGAACTGTAATGCAAAAAGCCAGCTGTCAAACAATCACCCTGAAAGATGTACTTTCGGGGACGTCTAAATCCTACGGCACGAGGTGGCCTCTGCGGTCGCGCATGTTACTCGCCTCAAAACTCGCCTCAAGTTTGCTTCAGTTCTGTCAAACACGATGGTTTGGCCAAACATGGTCCAAAGACTCCATATTTTTCTTATTGCACCCCGTTTCCGATGGTGCGGCACCACTTGCCGACTTTAATCGACCCTTTGTGTACGCAAAGATTGAAGACGAGGAGGTCAACGGGGCGAAACCCGCTGATCCCAAGTCTATCCTCCTAGAACTTGGAATACTTCTCCTTGAAATATGGCATCACACCGGACTGGAGGGCCGTTTCGCTGATAGGATAAGCCAGATTTCGGGAGATTATTTCTCCCGCCTGTCTTTCGCAGCTGAGTGGTTCAATGACGATGACAACGCACCGCTACGGTTGTACGAGAATGCCGTAAGATATTGCATTCACGGAGCTGCGAATAACAGCTGGACTGATTGGAATACGAATGAGCTGTGGAGTGAAATATGCAAGGAGGTTATCAAACCTCTCTCGGAGAACTGTAGGCAGTGGAGGAATACTAGAGTGACATATTAATTGTAGGTGTCCACTAAAGTGCAGCGGATTATGGAAAAGTGAAGATTACACATTATTAATAATGGCTAATTCCCATCATTGACCAAGTAGAGATGTCCGTATTCGACCGTGACCAATACCAAATAATTACTCCTCATGAGCCGCAACCGCAAACCCATGTCTTTGGGCATGAACTCTCACCGAACCTCCCTCGTCCGCCTTGACCTCGACAACCACCTCGTTCTCATCAATACTCACCAGCTCTCCCAGCTCCTTGTGGTTAGATCCCGTATCCGTCGGCCACACCCGTACCAGCTGCCCCTTCTTCAGCTCCTGGTGTTGTACCAAGGCGTCCCCCTCACTAACCTGACCCTCAGCCTCGTGATACTCTGACCCCAGCACCAACTGCGCAGCCTCGTCCCCAGTCAGCGTTTTCAGCTCACCCAACTCCTCCTGCGCCTTCTCCACAACACTCTTAAATCTCTCCATCCAAGCAAACACCTTTGGAAACACTTCCTTCGAAACACACTCTGCCGGAATCGCCCCCGACACTCTCTCCAACCACAAAAACGACCAAGCGACCTCAATATCCCCGATACTCGGCTCCGTAGTCCCAAGCAGCCACTCCCTCCCATCAGACAACAACGTACACTCCAAAAACTCAAATCCATTCCTCACCACCCGTACCGCCTCCGGCCTCAGAGCCTCCAGAGTCTCCCGCGGAAAAAAGGTAGTGGTGCCTATGAACTCTGCACGATCCTTGACAAATGCCGGGTCAAGCAGTCCCTTGTGATGAAACAGAATAAGTTGCACGACGCTCCTCGAAAACCCGGCATCCATGATGTATACTTGAAGGAGGTGCTGCAGGGCTCTTTGTTCGGGAGTCGTCGCGATTGAGAGGTGAACGCCATCTTTCTCGGGCTGTAATTCGCTGAGTTTTGTGATTATGAGGCGAGTATCCAAGTAGACATCTCTGCCTATTGTGAGAATGGGGATTCGCCTGTATTTTACGCCCAGACGGTGAACATCTGGCCGGGGCATGATCCGTGGTTGTATCTATAATAGTATTAGTTCCTTGCCATTGCTCTCACTCAGAAAGACGAGTCGTTGCATACGCATTGCTGATATTTAATCCCCTTCAAAGCAAGATACCACAGCACCCTCTTTGAATATGGAGAATTTTCATAGTGATATAGAATAATGGGCTTCTCTGCTGTAGCCATGTTGAAAGTGATGATGCTGATTAGTGTAAGTGCTAGTGCGGGGCCTTACAGATTCCAGGAACACCACAGACAAGACGGGGATATTTACCAGCTTTATATCCGTGGCCGAAGGATTCAGAACTACTCGACACTACGTCAGGCTCCCACAAGTTCATATTGAAGCCATCATTTCGGACACATCGGCACGTTGTCGGTGACTCACAGCAGGTATACAGCCGCCTCGGCATCTATCAAGGTATACATCGTCTAGTCTATAAAGAATCTATTTTTTCCCGTTTGGGTATCTCGTTTTAAATCTCTCACTCCGGCCCGAACCCAAAAAAAGCCCATCCCAATCACAAAGCGCCTCCCACAACCTTGACAATCCACATGGCGATCCGCACCTTGAGACTGACCCTCCGCTCATTCCTCGTAAAGTCTTCCATCGTGACTCCCGCCGCATGATCCTGTAGCCAGTTCTGTTCCTCTCCGAGCCGAGCTTTGAGCGCTTCATCTCGAGTCACAATCAGGGCTCCAGCCTCGAGATCGAGCGAGTAGCTTCGCTTGGTGTAGTTGGAGCTGCCAATGATGCTCATGCTAGGGTTCGCATCGCCGGGCATCGTTATCCACAGGCCCTTTGCGTGGTACGTCCAGCCCCCAGGCTGACCAGTTGTACCAAATCGCCACTCCTTCAAAGTAATGTCCCCATCGCGGCCACGCTGCTGTACGGCATACAGAAAGCGGCGGGCGAGAAGCACATAGGCATCTGGCAACAGCCCGGAGACTCCCTTCGACTTGTAGAAGCCATTGGCTTCAGGCGCCGCCGTAATGACGACGTTTTTGTTGGAAGCTGTGTTGAGAAGCAGCTTTGTTAATGACGGAGCAGGGTTAAAGTATCCTGCCGTAAACGTCCACGACGACCCAGCATACGCGGGCTGAGACAACCTCTCGAGAATCCGCGTCAACACCGGCAGCTCCGTTGATGTATCCGGTTTCATAACTTGGGACACCTGGCTAAGCATGTACACTCGGGTGTCCTTGAGCTTGCTGTCTGGCTGTTTCTCGGGCGCGGCGATAAGCGCCTGCATCGTAGATGTAGTTCTCTTGACGAAAGACTGCGGTTTCTCCAACGGCGATGGAGCAGAGTTTGTCGTTGGCCAAGAAAGAGTGTATCCGGCTGCATCCTCCTTTGACGGCTGGACGAGGAAGCTAAACGATGCGACGCCATGATAGATGCCCCAAAAGTAGTCAGTCACTTCCTTGGACGAAAAGAGATGGTAGCGATCCTGTCGGTTCGTAAAGTAGTCCATCGACAAGTTGGCCCTTTTTCGCAGTAACGTCAGCACTTCTATATCCTCCATTTCGACGGCCCAAAACAGCATACCCAGACATGATAATCTCGTCATCCACCCCGTAAAGCTTCATATGCTGCAGCCCCCATCCCTCGTTAATCCTCTTCGGCACATACTGCTTCCGCAACCCCGTCAGATTCGGAGTATGATACATGCGAATCTCCACGCGATCGGCCCCAAACTCATCTACCAGCGGCGCCAGCAGCGAAGCGCACGAAGCCTCGGGCGACTCGCGCGTCCCCCGCAGCGCATCCGTCAAGATGCTCAGCTTCAGATCCGGGTTCTGTCGCAGCGCCTCCCGCAGCGTCTCGATGAGCTCCTTTTCCGACTTCCCAATGTAGAGCGTCGACAGGAATATCCTCTTCTTGGCATGCCGTATTCGGTCCTGAGATTCATCCAATCAGCCCAGCCATCTTCTCTTTTCGCCTTCGCAGCGCACCTTCAGCGTCTCGTAGAACTCGGCCGGCGTCTTCAAGATGCGGATCTGCTCTCCCCGGACATCGAAGCTCGGCGCCATGCGATCCAGCTCGCTCACAAGCGGCGCCAGCAATCCTGCTCCCGTTCCATGAGCCTGCGCCGGAGCTCCTTGAGGCGTCGCATAGCCTCGGGATTGATATCGCGGGGGGGAGATGCTGGGCTTCGTGCGCAGAACTCGGGCTCTGGAGGCGCACCGGGCGCAGCTGCGCACAATCATTCTGTATGCGAGCAATTGGTCCAAAAGCACAATTCGCAGCTCATTCTAGAAAGAAAGAAAGGAAGGAAGGAAAAAAGGAAAAAGAAAACCGGATGCCATCACCATGTGGATAACCCACCAAGATACGGAAGAGCAAATTCAGCCGACCTTTTGCCGCCCCGGAATCTTCAACCTCAATGACCAACTCTCACCAGCTCCCCCAAAAGAAACTCCCAGCTCGCAAATCCAATCTCCGGCAGAAATTGCCCTCCAACCGCAACCATGTCGACGCTCCCCAGAACCCTCGGCAACCTGCGCAAGATCGGCATCAAGGTATTTCCCTCTCCGGATCAGACTCTCTCCCCCAATTGCTGCCGGCTTTTGCTAACATTTTCCCGCACAACAGGAATACTTCCGCCAATTGCTGGTGCGTCCTCGTCCTCGTCCTCTGACCTCCAATCCTCCCTCGAACCGCGGCTAACGCACAGCTCATCGCGATCCTCCTCGAACAGTACATCGGTATGCCCTCACACAGCATCTCCCGCCCTCCCGCCCAGCCCAAATCCCTAACCACGAGACCGCAGGTGATACCAAGTACGGCACCCTCATCGGCCAGGACCGCGCCGGCAACAAATACTACGAGAACACCGAGGAACTGCCGCTCCGAACCCGCTGGGTCGACTATGCCAAGCACGACTACGACGCCGCCCACATCGAGCCCGGCTGGCACGCCTGGATCAGCTATTCCGTCGACAAGCCCCCGACCCAGGACGCCCTGATCGCCACGGGCACCAGACACTTTGAGCCCGCTCTGCCCAAGCCCAACTTCACCGGGACGCAGGGTGCCTACAAGCCGTATAACACGTAAGTCGGGATTCTATACCGGAAGTTGTGTCTTGCCGGGGGGGGGTTCCTATGCATGTTGAGGTGGATCAGAGGCTAACATGCGGGATGACAGAGTCAAGACGAAGCTGAACGCTTGGGAGCCGGTGGCCAAGGATCGGGTATGAGCGGTTTTTCGTTTTCTTTATTTCTGTGGGAAAATATGGTGTACATATTGAAGTCGCGCAACAAACGCAAATAAATCAAACAGTAGACACAGGCATCTGCATTTCCGATGTGAGAATCATGAAGCTCGCCTCACTCAAGACACAATCACAAAACATCAATCAATGTTTACTCTTTGCTAAATCAAGATGGAACTACCAAAAGATGCAGTACTATCTAATCCCATCTATTGCTATGCAACAATTGATCAAATCAAGCAGGAATCCCTACGCCTTGCAACGACATCTACCAAATGCTCACACACTCAGTCTACAGCTTCCCTTCTACGGCGGATTTGATTGCTATCGCGATTGTCAGCAAACCGAACCTGCGTGAGAGTTGATTAACGACTTACCATCGCAGGAAACCTTTGCATCGCCAAACAACATCTTGGTGTTGGGCATGTAGAACATGGGGTTCGGTACATCAGCTGTTTGTCACTCGTCAGTGCCACTCCAGACTACACAGCGTTGATAAAAACAAAACACGTATTTAACTCACCGTAGCCGCTGGCCAAGCTCCTCTTCATTACCACAACCTGCTTAGCCTTCCAGGCATGCAACACAGGCATTCCTTCAATGGAGCTGCCCTTTTCCATGGCAATCGGATTGACCGTGTCATTGGCACCAATCACCAGGGCCAAGTCAGTCTCCGGAAAGTCGTCGTTAATCTCATCCATTTCCAGAACGATATCATACGGGACGCTCGCTTCCGCAAGTAGCACATTGCACTGTCCAGGCATGCGGCCAGCAACCGGGTGGATGGCAAAGCGCACAGTGATGCCCTTGGATCGAAGCGATTGCACAATGCTCGAGAGTGCGTACTGTGCCTTTGCAACCGCCATTCCGTATCCTACAATGATGATGACGGATTCGGCATTAACCAGCTGCTCTGCAACGTCTTCCACAGATGTTTCTGTTGCTTGGCCTTCTGGTTTGTACTCTAGCGCCTTCGTTGGTGTTGATATACCTCCGAATAGGACATTGGTCAAGGACCGATTCATGGCAACGCACATGATGTACGATAGAATGGAGCCAGAAACACCTATAAGAGCCCCCACAGAGGTCAAAAGAGGGTTGTCCAGCATGAATCCCTCTGCTACCAAGGCGAAACCGCTGTAGGCGTTCAACACGGTGATGACAACAGGCATGTCAGCGCCTCCAATTGCGGCAGTTGTTGTGTATCCCTTGATGAAACTCAGCACCGTGTTGGCTGCCAATGCTCCAGCGGCAATTGCGGGTGCACCTGGAGCCATGGTGAGAAAAGCACCCATGGTGGCAGCGTTGGTTGCCAGCAATCCAGAGTTAATGATGTGTCTTCCAGGCAGAATCTTTGGCCGAGAACCCATGCGACCCGCCAGCTTGAGGAACGCAACGATGGAGCCGGTAAATGTTACACCGCCGATTAACACACCGAGGTAGGCAGATACCATGTGCAAGGTCGAAAGATCCGAAACGTCAGCCATGACACTACCAATGCTGGTCAGCACCGCAGCCAGGCCAACGACGGAGTGCAAGGCGGCGACAGTTTGAGGCAAATCAGTAGGCGTAATTCTTCTTCCAATCAGCATGCCTACAGCAATGTCAGCAACTTCACCGTAAGAGGCTCGGGGGTCCTTGGAGTTACTCACCTGCAATGGCTCCGACAGCAGCAAGTCCAGTGAATTGAGTCAAGACTTCTGGGGAGAATCCTACGGCAGCCAGACTAGCCAACACGCCAGAGCCGACGCCGAGAATGCCGAGCATATTACCCATTCGAGCGGTTGCCTGAGAAGCCAAACCTGAGAGAGATCCAATGCAGAGAACAGAGCTGATGAGATATCCAGCCTGGACGAGACCGGCGGCTCCGGTAGAGACGGCGGCAATGAAGCCTCCGCCGAACAAGGCAGCGGGAACAGCATAAAGCCAGGGGTATTCAGGAGGATCAGTCTTGCCTGATGCTGTGTTAGCCTGTACCTATTTCTATGATGTCCAGGGCAAATAGCTTACGCTTGAACATGTCAAGCATTCGCTTGGTGATGACAAAACCACCGCCAACATTGACGAAAGCTAACAGCACGCTCAGAGCTCCCAAAGATTGAGGAATTGTCTCAGGCAGGTAGCCTCCACCAAGGATGAAGAGACCACCAACACCTACCATACCGGAAATCGCATTCGTTACGCTCATCAGTGGAGAGTGCAGCGCCGGTGCTACACCCCAGACGACACGGTAACCGATTAGACTAGCAAGAGCAAACGTAAAGGCATTAGACATGAACAGAGGACCGGTAAACTTTCCAAGGGCCAGCACGCCTGTCATTCCAGCAGTCACAGTGGCCACTTCTCGAGTCTTTTTCTGCCAGGGAGTGAGCTCTACAGGTTCAACTACGACTGAGGCAGCAGGCTTAGCCGGTGCAGGAGGAGGTGCCGGACGGGGAGCGGGTGGAAGAATCTCTCCTTTTTGCATGACAATGGCGCCTCTGACAACCTCGTCGGACAGGTCAATTCCAAACTCCTTGTCTTTCGGTGTCATCGACAGCAAGAGCTTGGTGATGTTGTTCGAGTAGAGAGTAGACGATTGAGTAGGCAGACGAGACGGGAGATCAGTGTATCCTGCATTCGTACATTAGCATGGATTATGTACGATATCACTGAGCGGTAAAGGGATATTCATCACATACCAATAACCTTGACATCGTTGTAGGTAATCATCTCGCCGGCTTTGGTGGCCTCACAGTTGCCACCAGCCTCAGCAGCGAGATCTACAATAACGCTTCCGGGTTTCATAACTTCGAGCATGTCCATTTTGATCAGCTTTGGGGCGGGCCTTCCCGGGATCAGGGCAGTGGTGATGATAATGTCCACTTCCTTGGCTTGTTCCTTGAAGAGTCTCATTTCGGCTTCGATGAATTCTTTGCTCATCTCCTTGGCATAGCCTCCGGCACCAGAGCCGTCCTCGTGCATGTCAACCTCGATGAATTCAGCGCCGAGCGATTCAATCTGCTCTCTAACCGCGGGGCGAGTATCAAATCCGCGGACAATGGCGCCCATGCGACGAGCAGTTGCAATTGCGCTAAGACCAGCTACACCAGCTCCAATGACCAAGACTTTACACGGGGGAATCTTGCCGGCAGCCGTGACTTGGCCAGTGAGGAATCTGCCAAACACATTGGATGCCTCCAAGACGGCTTTATAGCCGGCAATATTGGCCATGCTGCTGAGGGCATCGAAGACTTGAGCGCGCGAGATACGAGGAACCATTTCCATTGCAAAGTAGGTCGCCTTCCTAGCCGCAATCTTTCCGACGAGATCTTTGTTCTGGCCAGGCTGGAGAAAGGAATAAATTGTCTGATTCGCCTTGATGGCGCCAACTTCGGCGTCCGAAGGCCCTCGAACTTTGAGCACGATGTCGGCGGCAGACCATATGCCGCTCGGAGAGTCGACAAGAGTGGCGCCAGCCTTTGCATACGCATCATCCAAGAAATCAGCAGAGGCACCAGCTCCGCGCTCAACCAAGACCTTGGCGTATCCCTTCTTCAGGAGGAGGGCCACGTTGGTCGGGGTCAGCGCGACTCGACGCTCTCCCGGGAAGGTTTCCTTCGGCACGCCCACGGTGAGCTGGCTGTAGGGAGTCGTCGGTGGCACAGCAGCACTCGCTTCCGTCGAATACGGCTTTGGCAGTAGGACGGGAGCTCGTGCGACCGGAGAGTCATGGCGAACCAGCGCCAGAGGCTTGGTGGCCGCAGCAACAAGGGCAGTCTGCCGTGGAACCCCGGCAGAGGCATGCCAGTGGCGGCGGCAGTTCAGCAACGGCTTAACATCTATGGGAAGAGTCCAACGTTAGTAACCGTCAGAGGAGCCATAATTCGCGCATAGGCAGGACATCTTATTACTTTGGATTCGAGAGCGCAGAAACCGCGACGAAGAGGCAGTGGATGGCGACAAGTAGAGCTCGGCGGCCAGGGGGCGAAGCAAAGAGGACGCCATCACAAATCGACCCTCATCTGAGGCGATTTCCACACGTCACTCACGAGTTGCCTAGGGTCGAGGACCTAGACGGGCGCATCGATCAGCAAGAGAGGCAATTTTCTACCATGGAAAATTTTACCGGGTCGATTGGACTATACGGCTTCACATGCGCTGACGCCGTGAGAATGCAGACAGCAGCTACCAGCGCCCATGCGAGCAGCGAGCAGCAACCAGAAGCGCTCCGTGGATTCCGCAACAGCAGCAGCTATCACGAAGCAGCCGGAAGAGGTCTTGGAAGAAGCAAAAGAAAAAAAAAATGATCCGGCAAGAAGCGCATGAGGAGAAGTGGCCTTTAGGCCGGCCATGCTGGAAACACGCCAAGCACATGTAAAAACCCCACCCAAGCCGACTCCAAGTCGCACGACCTGGTACGTAACATGGAGCGGCTAAAAATCACCAAAAACAACATCTCAGCCTCGAGTACATGTACTCACGCGATACTCATGCGATACGAGCCTCGCCGGCTACATTGCACCGGCTGCCAATGTACCTTCAATGTTGGTCAATCGCGAGCTCCACGGACCTTCTCCTTCTGACGTTACCACTAATATCCATGACAGAACCATCAGGTGCGGGGTCCCAGGGGGTCTCTCCAAGAATTTTCCCGAGCTACAGGGGGGTTCCTACAGGGGCGTGAGGGGGGCATCGATTAGGGCAGTTAAGGGAGTTTAAGGGCCCAATCCCCCACTGCGGGGGACCTATCGGCGCTAAAAGCTGGGGGAACGGGTGGCCGGATTGGGGAGCCTGGTGCATGCGCGCAGTTGGAGCGCGGCGACTGAGGGTGTCGAGGAAGCTCGAGTTTGTGGTTGCCATGTCGACGGGCTCCGATGCAGCCGAGCGTACATACGAGCTTATTTCCAGGTTCGGGCGTGGGATGAGCTGAGAAATCGGGGGTGTTTGGTGGGATGAGGAGGATGGAGAGGGGGTGTTGAGAGGGTGATTTTGCCGATGGGGATGTTGGAGAATCCGAGGTTCGGATACGATGACGAATGGGAATGACTGTGTTTCGAAGGAGTAAATTAATTTGAAATTAGATTACTACTAGGCAGTACGGCTGATATCATCCATTCATTATCCAGGTTGTTTCAGCACCTGGTCAACACTCAAAGCAGCGGACTGGCACATCTACATGCAATCATGTAGGTAGTCGTCAATCTGTAAAGGCCACTGTCCGCCTCAAGCACGCAACATCAAAGCCGATTCCAATTCATTCAAGCATCCCATTCCGTCTTATCTCTCACTGAAGCTGCACCGGGCAGTTCCCAGCGTGGCACGGAGTCTCGCAGCGGCCGCGGAAGTCGGGTCCAATGTTCAGACACTTGTCACACCCGCAAACAAGATCCAAGTTTGCGCCAACCTCTTGATCCGGGTCGTCGCAGAGGCAGATGTAGAGGGCGGACGTGACGTTGGTGGCCGGCACATGGTTGTCGCAGCTGGCGTTGGGCGTGTTGCAGTATGCCTCGGCCAGCTGCTTCTGAGACCACGGCTTTTCTATGCAAATCAGCATCGTTCAGTCGTGACTCTATCACTATGACTTACTCATGCCCATCAGCACAGACGCGCAGTACGTGTAGCCGCATTCGCAGATGGGCTCATCTGGTGTAGGCGGCGCTTTGGTCGGATCCGGAGGCGGAGCGCTCTTGGTCGTCGTGGTGGAAGTTGAAGTTGTAGGCGCGGGCTTGGGATCATCGCCTGTTTCTGTAGCAGCGTGAGAGGAGAGAGGAGGAGGAGGCGTGTCGGGTGTTGGAAGCTGGGGTCTGGGATTGGCCGCGGCAAGCCCAATCAAGGTGATGAGAGTAATAGCCAGCTTCATTGTGAATATGTCCAAGTGTGTGAGTTAAATGATGTGATATAGCAGGAAAATAGGTTCATGGACGAATGAGTAGGAAGTGGTGATGGTGGTATAGTTGGCGATGAGAAACGGTTGACGATTTCCATCTTTATATACTTGCTACTTGGTCGACATATCATTTCTCGACGGTTCATCCCATCTCAATCCACCATCTATAGACATCATGGAGATCTCAATAGGTAATACCGATGCGTAGAGATCGGTATAGATATTCGCTTTCTTCGCTGAGAACAAGTCATGACTGTGACGCCAGCTCGGCTCTTCTCTCCTCCCCTTTCTTCTTTCATCCCTTCACGGGCCACAAGACGCCATCTATTCAGCACAAACAACTAATCGTTGCGTCATGGCTTCTAAGCCGACTGTGGAACTTGTGAAGAAGAGTAGGTAAATAAAATCATGGATCGAGATGGTGCTGCAATCATAATGATAGAAGTATACGCAAATAGACGAGACTTGGGGATCTGCATCGGATGTGATATTTTAAGTTAGGGAGACGTTGCACATACTCTTGTGATGGAAAAGCAAAAACCGATAGGCAAAAAAGTAATAAAGAAGAAGAATTTTCATCATTACAAACAATTGAGAACTGAGACCCTCCCTGTCTCAGATGCTCAAGCACCTGGTGAATCATCCCATCAAGCTTACCCTACACCTTACAGTAACTCGCTTCAATTCGTACTGTACTCACTGCGCCCGTGCAATTCTGGCACAGTATAAATGCCCCGCCAAAGCCAAATTGCCCCTCCCTCCACCGGCCTTCGGATATCCAAAAAATAGAGCCTCTATAGTAATCTAGACTTGACTACTACCCGCTCGCCAAACTTCTTCTTGAACCACCGTTCCCCAGAAAAAAAACTCCCGTCACCACCGTCCCCAGGACAAACCGCAAAAGTCCCCTCCCAAAAATGGCCGACGAGCAACCGCCAGCCCTCGCACAGGGTTCGACGACCATCAGGGTCGGCACGCGAAACTCACCTCTGGCCCTGGCCCAGGCGGACATCGTCGTGGCGGCGCTGCAGGCCGTGCTGCCGGCGTATTCGTTTCCCATCCACGGCATGACGACGACGGGCGATCGCGACCAGACCACTGCGCTGTACAACTTTGGGGGCAAGGGGCTGTGGACGACGCAGCTGGAGGACAGGCTCGAGGCAAACGAGCTCGACATCATCGTCCACTCGCTAAAGGACATGCCCACGACGCTGCCGGAGGGCCTGGTGCTGGGCTGTGTCACCAAGCGGGAGGACCCTCGAGACACGCTGGTGCTGAAGAAGGAGCTGGTGGACAAGCACGGCTGGAAGACGCTGGCCGATCTGCCCGCGGGAAGCGTCATCGGCACCAGCAGCGTCCGCAGAATCGCCCAGCTCGCCCGGCGATACCCTTCCCTCAAGTTCAAGGACCACCGCGGCAACATCCAGACGCGGCTGAGGAAGCTGGAGGAGGACCCGGAGCTGACGGGCATCATCCTGGCGGCGGCCGGCCTGCAGCGCATGCAGCTGGACGCCCACATCTCGCAGTTCCTCGAGTCGGACAACGGCGGCATCCTGCACGCCGTCGGACAGGGCGCGCTGGGCATCGAGTGCCGAGCCGGCGACGACAAGGTGCTCGCGGCGCTCAGGTTGATCGATGACAAGGACGCCTCTCTGGCAGCCGTAGCCGAGAGGAGCCTGATGCGAGCGCTCGAGGGCGGGTGCAGCGTTCCGATTGGCGTCGAGACCAAGTGGGTTGAGCCGGGACAGCTGAGGCTACGGGCCACGGTGGTGTCGGTCCAGGGCACAGAGGGCGTCGACGGCGAGGCAATCGAGCCCATTGCCACGGCGGAGCAGGCCGACGAGTTTGGCGTCAAGATGGCCGCCGATCTGGTCAGCCGGGGCGCAAACAAGATCCTGGACGACATCAACAAGAACAAGCCGGCGCCACCGCCGGCCCAATGATTGGAATGAATGAATGAACGCTGTACAACACAACACGGGAAAGGGGGGGTTTAAAAGGGAAAAAAAGAGGAGAGGAAAATTGCATCGTCATAGCTCTTTGATATTTGACGCCGCTGAGAAGCCGGCCTAGCAAACCAAATGTATATACCCTCATCTGATCTGATGTAGAGGAAGATACATGCCCATGAGCCCTTCCAACTTTGTATAATACTGGTATGTAATATGATATGGTACACCAAATGCGACCTGTTCTGCCAAACAAAAAAAAAAAAAAAAAGAACAAAGTTTCCCTCATGTTAAAAGCCAAAGAAAATCATCCATTTCATCCTCCTCCCCTTGGTCAGGTTGAACTGCTTCTACGCCATGCCAAAAAAATCCCTTACCCCCTCATTTTCAATGAAGAAAAAAGAAAAAAAGACTTGTTTTTTTTTCTTTTGCTTCTCAATTCCAAAAACCACCCCATCTCCCCACAATTCAAAGCCCATTGTCAACAAAAAAGCCAATGGCCTCGTCTAATCTTTTACCCGCCCAACCGCCGATTTTTTTTCTTCTATCCCCTCCATTTTTTTTTTTACTCGGCAGTAAACTCCTTGTACGCGGCGGCATCCATCAGCTCGTCAAACTGCTTCGCGCCCTCCTCGTCGATCTCGACCTTGACGATCCAGCCGCCGCCGGCGCTGTCGTCCTCGGGCACCTGGTTGATGGTGGCGGGCTTCTCCTCCAGCAGGGTGTTTGTGTGGGTGACCTTGCAGCGCACGGGGGCGTTGATGTCGCTGGCGCTCTTGACCGACTCGACGGCGCCGATGGCGTCGCCCTGGTCGGTCCATTCGCCCGCGGGGGGAAGCTCGACGTAGACGACGTCGCCCAGCTGCTCGGAGGCGTACTCAGAGATGCCGATGACGCCCGTCTTGCGGTCGGCGGAGAGGTCGATCCACTCGTGGTCCTTGGTGTACTTGCGGGCGAGGCCTGTGGATGAAATCAAGATTAACTTCTGCCCGTTGCTAGATGTGTAGATTTGGGCGGGAAAACATACTCATGCGGGAGCTCGAGAAGCTCCTCACGGCGGGCATCGCCAGCCGAACCATCGGAGCGGCACGGGGCGCAAGGCGCATGGCCACAGGCCGGGCAGCGCGCAGCGAGCAAGCAATTGAGGCCATTTTTGCGGACTGTAGGGGATTCGAGTAAGGGCGAATTGGCAAACGAGAAGACGTAGAATGAATGACCACGAGAGAGAGAGAGAGTGAGAGGAGAGAGAGAGGAAGAGCGGAAGAGAGGAAAAACTTGTATGACGCCGCCCGCCGAGGGAAAACGCAGTGGTGCCGGTTAGCTTATCGGAGCGCTAACAGGCGCTGGAAACCCGGTGCTTTCCCGTCCGAAAACCAGTTGGTTTGGCGGCGCATATCTGCTTAGTCATGTCGCGAAATCGCCGTGTATGATTGCTACATGTCAACAAGGTTGAAAAAGGACCCGATGCAAGGCGCCGACACCCGGAGGGGGGAACGCAAGTATCAAATGATCCTGATCCATGGAGAGGAGAAAATAAGAGCAGCCAATCACGCCGTGGATCTGCGGGTAGTGGTTTGTATTGGGAGGTGCTAATTGGGTAATTATTACCATACGGGATTATATGGGGGGAATTTTTTTGATAGCGGCTGGCATGATTTGGCGATGGGGCCTTTTTTTTTTTTTTGGATTTGCTGTGAGTGAGTGAGATTGGGGGTGGGTTTTTTTTTTCTGGGGATGGGATGACATGCCAAGGACGAGATATGCAATTATTCTGCAAGTGAATCTAAAAAGATGAATGAAAAGAAGCAGAATAGTTCACTTCAGTGCGTGTATCGAGTATCTAAAATAGAGGCAAAAAAAGCATCAAAAAGAGAACTTCTCCGGGGACGGAGTCGAACCGCCGACATTTCGATGAGATGTTACCATTACAGTCGAACGCCATGAACCAACTAGACCACCCAGAGTTTTGATTGGTTGACGGGGCAAGGTATTCTGCTTATCAAGGAGATGCTGTTTTGCAAAGACGAGGATGAGATCCTGCTTGGGGACCGGGGGGATTGATGTTGGGACGAGTTGAATGCTTGCTTGCTTGCTGGTTATTGTGCTTGATGCTGAATGTAGAATGAGTGCGAGAGGGGCATCGTATCGCTTGGATATGGCATGGCATCTGGAGGAGGGCAATTGCCCTCCTCGACTAGAACAAAAACGCATTTGAAAACAAATGCCGAGTACAGTACGGAGCATGCATGAAGAAAAAGCAGCATCACAAACCCATCACAACGCCGTCCTCACCACCTTGCCCATCTCACCCGCCTCCACCCTGTCGACCCTGGCCCTCACCTTTCTCCAGATAGCCTCGGAAACGTCTTCGACCGTCCTGCTCGCATCCACAACCACAATGTCCTCCTCGTCCTGCCTCCACGACGCGCCCTCGATCCCCCCGAGCTGCTGCAGCAGGTCCTGCCCCTTGATGTCCTTGCCGCCCATGCTCAGCGCCCAGAACAGCTCCCGGACAGTCCGCTGCATCTCCTCCTTCTCGTACTTTTCGCTTCCCCAGCCGCCCCGCGCGCGCGCCGTCTCCTCGTCCAGGTCCAGGAACAGCACCACGTCCGGCCGCGGCAGGCCCGTGTCCGGCGCGCGGGCCCAGGACAGCGGCAGATGAGGGTTCTTCTTGGCTGCTGAGTAGACGATACCCGAGTGGTAGAAGCGGTCCGATACGACGGTGATGCCGGCGGCGAGGTAGGCTCGGATCTGCTGGCTGTGGGATGTGAAGCTTTGTTTTAGCGGATAAAGAAGAGAAACGAGAAACAAGACCCATTCGACTTACGCAGCTTCCCACCGGTTGGCACTGAAAAGCAGATGAATCGCATGATCGCTCATATCGACATGGCTCTTCAGATACCCATCAATCATCTGCCCAATTGGCGTCGTTCTATCTGCACCGGCAAAACCCCATTAACATTGTCATCTCATCAAAGCATGGGAGATCCATAAGACGAGAAAGCTCAAACCCACCGGGAAACCTCATCACCTTGACCGGCCTCCCCTCCTCCACAAACCGCTGCTCCAGCAGCTTCACCTGCGTCGTCTTGCCGCTCCGGTCCAGCCCCTCAAGCACTATGAAGGCACCCCTCATCTTGGTCTCGGCCTCGTCGCCTGCGGGGGACGAGGTGCCCGCGACTGCAGCGGCGGCGAGGTCGTGGATCGAGGACATGGCGTCTTGTTATCGATGCCGCTCTCGGAATTGATGGCTGGGTTCGCTGTGTTGTGCTGAATTGATGCTTCAATGGCTACGTGTAAGGCTTGAGGGAGTCGGAAGGCTGGAAGGCTTGTGCATGAGCTTTCTTCATGGCATGACCAGACTGGGCGCCCGCACTGTAATGCTATGGCTGAAAACGGGCGTAGTGGCGACGGACACAGTGCTTTAACCACTGTTTTAACTACATGCAGCTATAGCTATAGCTACCTACCCGGGCTAGTTACTGGCTAAGACAGCTCTGGATGGATGTCATCAGGTTGGGCTTTCATGTAAACAGTTGGGCTTGGGAACATGCAACTTCAATTCACTTAGCAGCTGCTTCACGCACGCAAAAGTCAAAAGTACCAAGGCTGTAGCATTCAAACAATACGATTAAATGTGCACGATACTCTGTACTCTGATAGGCTCTACACGTACAGTCGCAGACCGGCGCATCAAGCAACGCAACAACTCCTGGTATAACCATTCGGTACCGAACCGGAAACGCCGCCCAGCCCGGGAAAAGTAAAACTGATGCGCCAAACCACGACCTTTTTCACAGGGAGAAGAAGGAAAAGAAGAATGAAAAGAGACACAACAAGGGACAAAACAAGACGCAGATAACAGGCCGGACCAAGACAAAAGAAAAAAAACACGCACACACACAAAAAAAAAAAAAAAGAAAAACACAATAGCACAAAATGCTCACGGCTCGCTCTTCGCCCGACATTCAAAAGCGTACACTCATTCCCTCATTTTATAATCCGGTTGCCATCCGCCGGGCCACTGATTACGGGCTTCCAACGACGCTTTCGGCTTCATCTTTGGCGCTGCTGCTTTCCCACAGCTCAAAGCTTTCGCCTGCGCCTTCTATGGGTTGCAGAACGGCGGCCTTGGATGATGTGCCGTCGGATCTTGAGATGAGAGCATCAATGTCTTCATGAATCTCCAGCTCTTCCTCTTCCTCTTCAGGCTCCTCAGGAATGTTTGAGACACTGAGGATGGAAGCTTCCGGCTCCTCGTCCTCGTGGATGAGAATCACTGATGTCTCATCACAGCCCTCGGCGTAAAAGTCGGCGGCATTCATCTCGCCAAGGGCGACTCGCTGCTTCTCAACAAGCATCTCATCGCCCTTGGGCGCCGGGCTAGCGCGCCGGGATGTGGTCTGAGAGACGTCGTCTGCGGGAGGAATGTTCTCCTTGTCACGACCCTCGGCACCATCTTGCTTTGCGCGCTGCTCGCTCTCCTCATCAGATGAGATGTCGAGTGTGCAGGTGCTGTGCTGCAGAAGATTGGTCATCTCCTGCTCAGGGGTGTCTTCGTGAATGTCAAAGAACCAGCTGGCCTTGGCTTCCGGCTCAAGCAGGCTGGAGACGACGGGCTTCTTGACAGCTGGCCGGGGCGTGTAGCCCGCAATGGTGCCTTTCAAGGCGGCATCAAGAGAGAATGGAGCAGAAGAGCCGCCCAGGTGAAATGAAGGGGGGTCCAGGCGAGTAGCGCGCCGCCGTGCCGACAGAATTCCAGAGCGCTTGCCCCGAGTCGGCGAGCGGCCGGCGGGAGCTACCGGACAAGACTTGGGCGTGTTGTCGACACTGGTCTTGCTCAGACTTGACTTTGCATTCAGAATGCGACGAGGCGTTGAAGCAGCCTTGTTCTGGTTGGGGAGAGATCGTGCACCGGCGACAGGGGTGCTGATCTTGGGAGTAAGGAAGTAGTTGGTTGGCTTGAGGCTCTCCTTGGCAGGGGTGCCTGAGCTGACGCCCTTGGAGCGCTTTGCAAAGAGCAGGGGATCGACATTCTCGCAGTTATCAATCTCGAGAAAATCTGCCTTGCGCTTGGGAGAAACGTTTGCTGAGACACAATTAGCAACTGCTTTTTGCTGTTGGCACAATGCGCAAGACATACCGTTTTGTCTGTTCTTTAGACTTGTCAGGGACTGGAGACGAACTCCGTCAAGGGGAGCAAAAGGCTGGCGGGTGACTGCGGCCATTGCTCCAGAGTTCGATGGGCTGATTGAAGTGCGGTGCGATGCGATGAGGTGCGATACAAATGCAAAAGTAATTGATCGATTGATTGATTGATGCGATGCGATGCGACAAGTTTGCTGCGGTTGCACTCGGGATACTTGGTGGGGAGATGAAGACAATTTTTTGGTTGTGATGGCAGTTGGTTCACCGAGGACGGGGGGAGCAAGCGGTCAGGGACGGTCAGGGACGTCAATTTTTGGATATTAATGGTACTGGTCAACTGTGGTTTTCTGCTTCTTTCTGCTTCTGCGACGATTTGGCTTGGTTGGATCTGATCTGCGTTGGATCTGTGCGTCTCTCGAGTGTGGCGAGGATCACTAACGAACGTGGTGGCCGAGAGAGGGAAGAACAACAAAAGCAAGAGATGAGGAGGGGAGAAGAGCGCGAGGCCCAAGTGGGACAGAGGGAGTACTAATAAACACTGAAGAAGCGCGAGGTGGACGTGAGAAGGGCGATGCGGCCAGAGGGCGGCCGGTACAAGTCGTGCGGCGCCTGGACGGGAGTGGCTGGTGTACCTGCTACCCGACGCGCGACCAGTTGGTACTTGAGGGATGCCTTCAGGGCTGCGTCTTACGGACACTACGGAGTACCTACATACCGGCGCTGTCGGTGCCAGAGCGCAGTTGTTTCGGCGCGGGTTGTCGCAAATCGCTGCCAAACAGGGGGCTAGCGCTGCACCCAGCAGAGGTAGAGGGCGGCTCACTCGCTGGTTACCGGTACATGGGAGTCTGTGCGCAAATTGGCCACGGGGAGGTACCATCGCGACGCGCCTCACGACCGCTCGCTTAAGTTTAATGGGCTGCCAAAGGGGATCTTGGATTTGGTGGGATTTGGTGGGATTTGACGGGCTTTCTCAACGACGGCCCAAAGGTGGGGTTGAGGTTGGGAACTGGAGGGAGCTGACTGAAGGGGATTTACAGCAGGGGGGGGGACGCCTCTGCCCTCTGATCATCACGGCTTTGATTTGATGCCAGAGCAATGGAGGGCATCGAGACATCAAGAGGCTTCGTGAAGGGGGGGGGGCAGATCTGGGCCAGATCACGCCCAGGCCGAGACAATAAAAGCGAGCCGGCGAGACACACGACGCAATTTGTACTTGACGCGTCGGCCGGGACGGGTAAAGTGCTGGACACGATTGGCGGGCTGGAAGGCCAATGGACGCGTGGGGATGCGTGAAGCCAGGGATGCGCCTCGATGCGCGACCGGGGGCGGCTGAAGCTGTGGGTGATGGTGCATTGCATGAGGCGCTAGAGAGACGCGCGCAGGACGCGCGAAGCTGCGGCCGGGGATGTCGAGGTGTCGATATTTATTTGTACCTGGAGGCTGACATGGTGGCGTTGATGTCTGATGCAGACTCTCAGTCATGGCGATGGTGATAACAGAAGAAATGCAGTTGTGGTCAGTGATGGACAATGACATAAACATGTGCACGAGCCCATCACTGCAGCTGTCAGTACATCGCAGCGACTTTTCCCTCCGCACGCAACCTCTACCTACTTAGTAGGTACCTAGTAGACTGTACATAGTACATAGTATATCAACCTAATGCCCTGGGCTTTCTTCAAGGCGTTTGTGGACCCCCTCCAGCACTCTACACCACCCACCCAGCCACTGTAAAACCGCCCTCCATGACGTGCTCCCAAAGTCCCTCCTGGGTATCTCCCTGTTCGCCACCAGACCAGGGCCTTCGGCTTGCCCCGAATCCCAGGCAGCGGCGCCAATCAACGCGTCCAGCCGCTGCCGAATCTCGACTGTCCTCTCCACTCGTCCAGCCATCATCGCCCAGCTCAGCCTTCATCAAACCTGCATCCGACTATTTGCACAACTGCAGCAGCCTGGATGTGCAGAATTCGACATCAAGTCGCACCAGGCCGATGCATCTGCGCCATCGCCGCCCCCCATTGGCTGCTGCTGCGTGGCGCTTGCTCGCATCTGGGCCGCTCTGATTCTGTCTTGGCCTGTCTTACTATTGATTGCCTGCATTGCATCAACCCACAAATGGTCCAGTTCTGTCTCACCAATGGCGGCGGGAAGACGAGCCAAAGGGAAAAGTCAAGGGAACATGGCGGAAATTCAACTCGAGTTTCGGTTTCAGCTACCTGCGCATCTAATCGAATCCGCGCCCTTGGCCCCATCGAATCTGAACACATAGCTGTCTCTAATCTCCCCAAGCTCGATATCCCTTTTATCTAACTTTGGTCCATCAATGCATGCCAATTACAAAGTATAGACATTCAATTGCCCTTCTGGAGCGCCAGCTGCTGGTCAATCAGCCCGCCGAGCGTCTCCCACAGGGGCCGCCACTTCATACCGAGCACTTCGTTGTCAACCCTGAACGGAACCGGTCCGTCCTCCACCAGCTTCGTCTCCAGCTCTGGATATGCGGTCCTTGCCCAAGCGGCGATATCCTTCCATGTCGCCGGTGCGCCTGAGGCCACCAGCTCAATGCCGTTTGGCACGTCCGACTCGGCGGCCTTGATGCACAAATCGGCAACGTCGCGCACGTCGACAATCACGGCTGGGAAGAGGGGTGCCGGAGACTGCAGAGACTTCCAGAACCAGGCGTTGATGCCGTCGATATCACCTGCCGTCTTGCGAATCAGGCTGGGGCCCAGCACAAAGGTCGGGTGGATCGTGGCCAGAGTAAAGGCCGGCTTGTGCTCCTTGACCCAGTCCAGCGACGCCTGATGGGCCAGAATCTTGGACGCCACGTACATTGGGCCGTGGTCACCCTTGCCGTCAGGGAACATCTTCTCGACGTCGACCTCGTGCCTTTTGCCAGCGTTTGCTGCGGCCGTGTCAGTTGATTGCTTCAACCCCTTCACCCTCCACGTAGCAAGGTGGATACTCACCTGGGACAAAAGTGTCCGTGTTGAGAAACAAGTCGGCAGGGCCAATGCCGAGGATCGATGACATGATGATCACCTTCTTGACACTGGGGATCTTTCTGGCAGACTCCAGGATGGATAGCGTTCCCCGCACAGCCGGATCGAGGTAGTCCTTGTGCAGGTCGGCTCCCTTTCCGGGCATTGGCGATGCAATGTGAAAGATGGCTTGGACATTGTCCAGAGCATCGTCAAACGCCTGGGGCTTGGAGATGTCCGGAACCACGACAAAATCGATCCTTGAAACGTTGTCGCGGAAGATTTCCTTGAGGCCCTCAATCTGCTCTGCTTTTCGCACGCTCAGTCGCACATTGTATCCTTGGCTCAGAGCCGATGTGGCAACCTGCGAGCCAATGAAGCCCGTTGCACCCGTGATGAACGCAAGCTTTGAAGACATTTTCCCTTGATAAACTCCTGATTTCCTTTTCTTTTTCTTGTTGAGCTGTTGAACTCTTCTTTTGCTTTGAATCCATGAACGATACTGATGCTGTCCATTATATATTTTCATCATCTACATCTACAACCGCTGTTGTTGACTAAACAATTTCTGAAGACATATTCAACACACGATGATCAGTAATCGTACTCGTTGTTGAGTCGATGCCTGTTGATGAGAGGCAGGTTTGTCCGGTCCAGAGGCCGGTTTGTCAGCCGCTGGCGATGAGCAATCAACAAAATCACATCCCAATGGCCATCCAGCAATTAACTCATGCCTCCGATTGACTTCCAATTGAAGTTAACCCCACTTATCCCGGGCACCGGGCTCCAGCCGGCGAATCCGGAAGACGGACATGCGGCTTGCACCCAGAAGCGCCGCTCCTACTCGACGCCACTGTAGAGGGATTGCCGTTTAGGGAGATGTTGGAACGTTAGGTGCTCTGTATTGACGTCTTTAATTAGAAGCGTTTGGATATTCATGGCATCAGACGACGATGACTCTCGTTCAACTGGTTGAGATGTGCGTAGTAATGCCCATCAGTAGGCTGCCTCATCTGGACTTGTTTTGTCATCTGGACGACTTCCTCGACATTTAAAAGGACGTAGAAGCTCTGTAAAATGTGTTTCAATCACTTCTCTTCATCAATCACTCTACAAACAAGCAACCACACCCATCTCCAAGCAGCATTTGCAAGAAACCAACCGCAATCATGCCTCACTGGCTCGTCTTCCACCCTCCCAATGCCTACACCAACGACGAATCCAAAGATGCCCTCGTCAAGGCCGTAACCGCCTTCTACGTCGGCGTCGGCATGCCGGCGTTTTACGTCATCGTCAACTTCATTAAAGTCCCCCACGAGGACTTCTACGTCGGAGGCGTCCGGCGCGGCCCCGACGACAAGCCCTTTGTCCGCTTCACTATCAACCACGTTGCGCACAACTTCCCCGACGACGACAAGATCAGGCGCGAGGCGGGCGACACGTTTAACCAGCTGTTGACGCCGCTGCTCAAGGGCAAATACGATTGGGAGTTTCACATTTCGGAGACGGATAGGAGGCTTTGGAAGACGAATGAGTTTACGCCGCCGGAGAGGGACACTGACGGCGAGAGGCTATGGGTCAAGGAGAACCGCCCGATGGCTTATTAATATTCCTCTGATAGACTAGATGTATGTACGGTATGTAATATGGCAATGATGTGTGTGTTTCTTCTTATCTTGTTTGCCGCTGTCATGTCGTGACGAGAGCCAACCATTTCATCCAAGACAACATCCGATACTCACACTTGCACAACCACAACCACAACCACAACCACAACCGCACACAAGAAACCAGTGCATCCCGAAACCGTTGCCATTTATAGCAAATGCCTCGCTCCACTAGCATCCTAGCCTAAAACCAGCCCCCAAAGTTCCGTCTATTCCACAAACGCGCCTGGTCTCATCAACGGGCCGGTCCCCCCCTCCTTCTCACCACCTTCGGTTGTACAAGTTTCGAAGCCAGGCTAAAGCTGGGCGAAACTACGTAACGCACTCCGACTCGCTTGCATTACGAAGGGTGTCACACCTTTTTTTTTTTTTTTTTTTTTTTCTGTCATGGGTGGGTGGGCTTGATGCGGGACGTTATTTGTGGGTTGGGATGGGTGTGATGGAGGGGATGCTTAATGCGGATGGATGGTTTGGATTGATGCGAGCTGAAGAAAAATACTATGTACATAGGTAGGTATAGGAGAGTAGAGGACCTGGAATTTTGGAGGTGAGTGATTTAGTGCCGAGGTTGGAAACGGATGAGGATATTTTTTTTGTAAGCGCTTGCATTAAGGTGAGGCCTATTTTGGCGGTCACTTTTGTATGTGTAAGCGGGAACAGGGAATCGATGGCGGCGTATCCGGAGTCGCGGTGGTCCGAAATCGACTTTTGCATCCTTGTTCAAACTGTAGCAAATCACGATGAAAGAAAAAAACAGGCGGAGACAAGGGCTCGGGGGAGCTTAAAAATGCTGTGAAATGACTCCATCATGAGGCTCGGGGGAGTCAGAAAAATTTGAGATATCGGGTTGTCCCCCTTCACAGCATTTTTAACCTCACCCAAAGCCTTGTCAACCGGGTACGGAAGGGAATAGGTAAATCGGTGTTTTCGCAGTCCTACTATTCGCATGAAATAATTACATGTTCTGATTAAACCTGTGTAATACCTACTTATCTTAAGCATATGAAGAAAAAAAAAAAAACTCAAAACTTTATCTGCGAGATAATATATCGAGTGCATGTGCGCATTTACATAATGTTTCGCTGAAGTCCGGTGTGAGGGGACCTTTATCTACTGCTAATAAGTAACCATGGCATTTTATACACCTTTTACATCTAGAACACGTCGCTTTTCAAGAGAGGGACTTGAGCATACAATTGACCCGGCATGGAGCAGACTCAACACCGTAGCGAGATTCCCCGACTGGCTGCGTCATGCCTGATCTGTTGCATTCCCTCATTGGCTGGATGTCATATCTAATCATCTTGAGCCTCTACCTAGGGGCTATTACCTATTGCTTCCTCTTATACAACGAAAATGAGGAGGTGAAGGATCATTACTCATCGCCACGCTGCAGGATAAATTAATGCGGATTACATGACACTGACCACCTTGACTACGTCGCCAAGTTGCAGTCTAGCTACGGAATACACATCATTTCTTTCAGTTTAGTCTAATGATGGCGTCTGCCTCCTCATAGCTACGATATAAATGGCTGTTGGTACCTTGCTCATCTCAACATACGCCAGTATAAGCCTGACTGACTAGCTCCCGTGAAACTCACAAATACGATGCGTATCAGCAAGACGAATTCTGTGGTTAAGGATCATCTTTTTGACCAAAACTTCAAGAATGGCAATGAGACAATGGACAGGCCTCATAGCAAAGATGAGATTTTGCACCAATCAGGGATTTATATCCGCAGAGCCGCAGAGCTCAGTTGCGCAACATGCCCTGGCAATCATACATCCATCGAGCCGCTCAACTACCGATCTCTTCTCACAATTCTAGACAATTATCACCAAAACTTCAACATTCTTGACAATCCGAGTGCTCATACATCACCATGCCAGGGTCCACCACTAAAGAAGCATATGCTTAGCTGCAGGCTAACATAACAGTTCCCCCCTTAACAATCACGGAGATAGGCTTCTATTTTTGCACCACTTCACATAAGAAACGCTCATCATCAGTTAATCTCCCTGCGTGATTATACAGTATCTGGCAATACATCCTGACGCTGAATCCTACAATGGCGACCCATTTTATATCGGCGGGGTATCTCTCCAGGCAACAGCATCTACACCGATTCTCCAGGCCTTGAAGATTATTTAAAATACAACAAGAAAGAGTCAAAGAGTCAAAGAGAACAAGACGCTATATCACCGAATAAAGTTCCAGAAACATGGCAAAAAAAGCCTCGTGGCACGATCAAGTCCTCCCCGCTATCAACTCCTCCAAATTGGAGATACGGACTCTCCAGATCGAGCCCGGAACCCCTGACTCCCCCTTACGATATAAATTCCATGCGGCAACACTCGACAACCTTGATTTCCTCTACGAGGCTCTCTCTTACGCTTAGGGAAACGACAGTGCCGACTCCCATGAGAGCATCTTCTTTGGAGACAACCAAGTCGGAGTAACCCCTTCACTAGCCGATGCCCTCCGACGACTACGGCTCTCTGATAAACCAAGACACATCTGGGCCGACGCCCTATGCATAAACGAGATAGACAATGTTGAAAAGTCGCTGCAAGTCTCCATCATGGGCCGCATCTACAACTAGTGCAAACAAGGCACAATCTGGCTCTGCTCCCTAGGCGACATCACCCAGACCGACGCCCAAGCAGCCCTCGACACCCTCTCCTGGATCACAGGCGACCAAGAACCGGCCCCCTGGCTGGACAACGAACAAAGAAGAATCTCCGCCAGCGCCGCCTTGAAAGCCGTCATCAACGTGCTAGTGGAACCGCATCTAGACCATCCAGGAGGCAATCCTGCCCTCAAGCGCCATCGTCTACTGGGACCCCTGCGAGCTCGCCTGGGACGTCCTAGACAGAGCCTCCGACAGCTTCTTCGATGGCACGGCTCCAGAAATCCACGACGAATTCTGGGACAACGGCTGCCTCCTCAACCTCCAAGCCGCCCTCCGCTGCCTCGGCTCCTCGCGCGAAGAAGAAATCTTCCAGCTCCTCTGCCGCTGGTGATATCACCATGCAACAGACCCCCGCGACAAAGTCTACGGCGTACTTGGATTCCGTCAAGACATCTCCCTGCCCTCCGTCAAAATGTGCGATTGCACAGTCGAAGTGCGCACACTTTACCACACCGTCACCATCGACCTCGTCGACATGAACACAGATCTGTAGCCCCTAATCGGCCGCGGCGGCGAAGGCCCCCCGACATCCCAGGCCTCGCATCATGGGCCGTCGATTGGAGCAGCGTCAAGGACGAGTCTCGACGCACCAAGTCCAACTTCTGGGACCACTACCACTGGTGGTACTGGGGCGGCTTCGAAGCAGACAGCGGGATATGCGGCGTCAGCGAGGGCCTCAGAATAGAGGACAACAACACTGCGCTCCGCATATGCGGCCTCGAGCTCAGCCGCGACGCCCTCGTAGACGAAGCCCCGTTGGAGAGGACATGCCTGGCGACGGCTTAGTCGCTTCCATCTTTCGCTCATACGGCAATCAATGGGGCAAACTCTTGCCACAATACCGAGAAAAGTTTCCCGACGGCATGTCCAACGGCGGATTTACGGCTTTCCTTGGTCTCATCACCGGGGGCCTAACGCCAGACGGATCTAACGACGTGGGCAGCGCCAATGAATGGGTGGTGAAGATGGTTAGGCCGCAGGCCATCTTCATCACCGAGGACGGGCATATTGGACTCGGCCCGCCGAATGTCAGACCAGGTCAGGAGCTCTGGATTATCGGCGGCTGTAGGGTTTGCCTGTCATTTTGAACTCCTTACCCTAAACCTCCGACAAGGAGTCTAACGTGAGCTTGACCTTTCATAGTAAATGCTTTGTCGATGGCATCATGAAGGGAGAGGCTGTGGAAGGCAGAGAGGACGACGTAATTGAGATTTTGCTTCGCTGAAATTGCATCGTATGGGGTCGGAGCTAACAAGACTACGGGCCAAAAGCAAAAAAACGGGCCGTTGGCATATTGGATTGCACTTTTTCTAAATCGCATGCACATGAGCATAAAATAAGAATAATCTACTATTAAACTATTTATAGTTCTATCGAGGCCAAGTCAACGTTAGGACCACGGTGTGTGAGTGTGTTTGTATAGGCAAACGATCTTCGCTGTCCGAGTTGGTGGTGAGCAAGCTTGGACAATCGGATTCACTCGATCCATTCAATCCGATGCTGTAAAACGAGGGCGTCAAAAAAAAAAAAAAAAAGTCGCAGTACTCGAGAGACACGTTGGAGTTGTCGCACCGGCTTGAAAGATATGAGCAACGCCAGCAACACGATTTTCTGAGACAGCAAGACCCTACCTGGCTCATTTCACAAAGGCCCATTTCGCAACGTTGTTGCCCCCAATTCGTGAGGGACGGGTTTAGCGGGAATCGCACTCTCGACATCATCGTGAAGAATATGCTCTTGTCGTTTTGTCTTGGCTGGAGTGGCAAGATCATCTTCCAGAGCGTGAGGGGCTCGTCGATTGCTCTTGATCGGCTGATGAACATCTTCATGCATAGAGTGTACTTTGGCTGGCGAGGCTCTGATGCCCACATTTGTGTCTGCTGCCTTGATTTCGCCAGCAACGACTTGGACTTGCTCTCCTCGGATTGTGGGCTGCTCCGGCTTGACGGGGTAGAGCATTTGATCGTAACACACATATTGCTTCTGTTGTTTTCCTTCTTGGGCTTTGCGAAGCCTCTCACGAAGAATTATTTCTTGCTCGTTCCTCAGGATTGTGGCGCGGGGGAAGCAACAGCCATCGCTGTAATCTTGCCTCCTGGATCCTTGGAGGCCAAAATAGCTGCGAACAGAATACTGCAGTGATCCGATGTTGAGACCGTAGACTAAACGCCATTGTTAGCAATGGCTGTAGCTTTGCGTCGCGTCATGTAGAAGATGGAGATGGGACGAGATGACATACAGGGCAAGCAGCATGCAAAAGCAGCAGCATCTCCGTAACAAAATCCAATCTCTTGTGATTCATCCACATCTTGGCCATAGATGGCCATCTCGAGTCGAGTCCACGCTCGAGCGTACATGCCACAGATCCCAAGAGGGTCATCGAGCGCCGTCGAATTAATCTCTTGGCCATCGGGGCTCACAAGCCACGCCACTCCTTGCTCCGCGGTTGCCCTGTCCTTGGAGATTCCATTGAGGCATGGCAAGCACAGCGAGAAGCGCATCAAGCCGAGTTCCACATCGTCATATGTCGAGCAGTGACACATGGTTTCGTGGTGTCAATCGATCCACAGTCGAAAAGCAATCTGGAGACAGCTGAAGAGCGAATGAGCTTGGATAAAGAAGGAAATGATACGAAAGATGGCAGCAAACGGCAAGTCGATAGCCGGTATGAAGAAAGAGTGCAGCTGGTGGAAATGATTGATGCTTGGGCCTGTAAAACTGATGACTGTTACTTATGATGTGGTGATGGTGAAGAAACAATAAAGAGTCAACAAACCAGCCAGCAGAAGAAGCCTACTAACACGTGATTGTGGGAACAAGGAGGAGGCACGATGATGAAGCGAGTTTGGAAGGCAGGATCAAGGAAGTCATCATCAGCGCTCTCGAGAGCAGCTTCCCAGCATGAAAACATCCTCAGGCTGCGTGTCAGGTACATCTTTAGTACTGAGAGGAAGTGCCTGGGAGGTGAACATGGCGGTTTTCTCCTTTCATCATCAGTCGCCGAAAAGCTTCGATTTCACCATTTCAGCTTGTGCAGTCTCCGCCATCTGCCAGGGACAAGTTGCGATTTCCGGTGCTGTCCCAGCGCTGAGGCTGTTTGCGGGCGGTTGGTGGCATCTTACTCATGATAAAGGGAGTACGAGTTTCTGTTCAATTTGCGATTTTCTTCATTATCGATTCATGGCGTATATTCAGGCATCTCCATTTTTTCACTCCTATAGCAGCAGCAATGATGCCCAATCAATCCCGGCCTCCAATAGGATTCCATCGCAGTTCAGGCTTTATCGTTGATCCTACCCCGAGCACCACCAATCCATGGCACATGCAGACTTACCTCATCTGGATCCATGTACCTCGCCGAATCGCTCAGCCTCATTCCCACGTCTCCTCACGCCTGAAATCCTTCATACCTACGCAACGAAAATTGTATTGTAGACGAGACATGTTGAACCGTGTTTTTGACACTGGGATATCCGTTGTCTACGAGGCTGAGAATTCACCACCAATCGTCGAGTGCGTCTTTAGCCACCCTTTCTTCATTCGGTACTCGCGAGCGTTGACTGATCGTAATGGCGCAGCATCGTATTTGTCCATGGCTTGCAGGGCCACCCGTACAAGACATGGACTTACCGTCCCAAGACCTCCGATGAATCGTCGGCGTTTACAGACGGAAAAGAAGAGAAAAGACGTAGCATCCGCCGTATGATCTGGAAATCATCAAAGGCTTCGCCGACAGCCGACAGACAGTCAACTACTACTACATTTTCCGAGGGTAGTGATGCCCAGTTCAAGCCCATATTCTGGCCCGCCGATTTGCTTCCTAACGATTGCCCCAACTCACGAATCCTCACGTTTGGCTATGATAGCAAGATTACCAAGTACAAAGCCGGTGAGGTAAGCCAAAATAGTATTTTCTCGCATAGCAAAGATCTCCTATTTGCCTTGCGTAGAGAAAGGGAAAGAGATCCTAATCGACGCTTGGTGTTCGTTGCTCACAGCCTTGGTGGAATTGTTGTCAAGGAAGTGAGTCTATTCTAGTCCTGGGCCAGATACAGTTTTTTTTTTTAAACTTTTTCTTTTAGATGCTTGCAAGATCATCGTCATCTGGCCAGGCTGAGCTTAGATATATCGTCGAGTCAACTGGAATGGTAATATTCCTTGGCACACCGCATCGCGGTAGCCAGGATGTTGCGGCTCTCGGCGAAGTGGTGCGGTCTGTCGTCAGTTCTCTCGGCATGGAGACGACATCCGTAATCCTTAACGCCCTGGGATTAAAGACTACAGATCTAGTACGGGCACAGGAAGATTTCTCTACGCTATGGCAAAAATACGACTTTCGCGTCAAGACTTTCCAAGAAGGCCTCAGCTTGTCAAAACTAGGAAAGAAGGTGGTTCCCGACTACTCATCTTTGATAGGAGATAATCGAGAACATGCAGAGACGCTCCAAGCAAATCATCTAGAAATGTGTCGGTATTCAGGAGAAGACGACCCAAATTACCGCAAAGTGGCTGGCGAACTTCAGTCGATGTACCACTCCATCGTGAGGTCAAAGATATTCGAAATTCAACCAAATTGGCAAAAACTACGACATGCAGGCTCAGTATTGAGTACCACCTCCTCGAAAGACACACCTCATATAAACAATCGTAGCGATGTCAATGAGGATTGTCTCGGATCTCTGTGGTTCCCAACTATTAACAGTAGACTCCAAAGTCTCGACAGTCCAGCCGATAAGACATGTGCATGGTTGTTCAACCACAAGCTGTACCAGGACTGGTTCAACGGTACGGATAGACATAATAGTCATGGCCTTCTTTGGCTGGGGGGGAAGCCTGGCGCGGGTAAATCAACACTTATGAAAGAGGCTTTCCGTCGGGCTGCGCTGAAGCAAGTCGAATCAAACTACTGTACAGCAGCTTTCTTTTTCAACGCCAAAGGAGATGAGCTTGAGCATTCAAGTCTTGGCCTTTTCAAGTCCTTGCTGTACCAGCTCCTGCCTGGAGACAAAGACAGTCTTGAAAGCTTTCACAAAATGTGGGACGACAAAAACAAACTCGCAAGACGAGGCGTGGGAAAGGAATCGTCGGCTTGGACAGAGTCTGAATTATCACCTCTCCTTAGTAGGTTGGTACTTTCGGGCCAGAGAAAGAAAATGATTATTTTCATTGACGCCATTGATGAGTGTGATGGTTATACTAGACGAAAGTTGGCTTACTTCTGGAGAGTAGCAACCAAAAATGCCTATTTGAGAGATATTGACCTCAATGTCTGCCTATCTAGTAGGCATTTCCCCACAATCACTCTGGGTAACTGTCCGAAAATAATTGTCGAACAACACAACGGTGGCGATATAGCGACATATGTGGACCATAAGTTGCAGCTCGTTTTCGCCACACAAGAACCGCAATGGGAACTCTTGAAGGAAAATATTCTTGGAAAATCCGACGGAGTTTTCCTTTGGGTTGTGTTGGGTGGTGGAAGACGTTCTTAAAAGCTGGGATGATGGAAAAGGAATGTCATACCTGATCAAGCGGGTTATGGATGTGCCAGCAGTACTGGAGGCATTATTTTCCAACTTGTTCTCCAACGTTGAAGAAGAGGCGATGGAATTAACCGTCAAGCTCTTCTATTGGGCTACTCTAGCCACGAAACCGCTTCGTCTTCACGAATGGCATCACATCATGGCGTTCATTCGGCAGCCCGCCCCCAAGTCACTCAGCGAATGGCGCCGGTCGGACTATTTCACCGAGAGCGACGAGCAGCTTGAAAAGCAAATTAGGAATATCTCTAAGGGCTTGGTTGAAGTGAAGACGGTCGGGCCTGGCGATCCACAAAACGATGGAATTGAGTTGATATCCGTCCATGCAGGAGCCGGATCGCTCAACCTAGAGCAAGGTGATACCAGGATTGTCCAGGTGATACACGAATCAGTGCGTGACTTCTTTTTGATAAGCGATGGATTTGCTGAGCTTGAGTCGAGTCCAGGGTCTAGTCGAACCGGCAATGGCCATCTTTCAATAATCAACACCTGCCTAGACTACATCAATATTACTGAGCTAGATGCACTCGTTGAGGCACGGATTTACGCGGCTCATCAGAAGAATCAAAAAATTGCTGGAAACCAGCATGAAAACTCAAGGGCTAGTGGCTCTTCGCCTCATGACAGCGACCATCTAAGATACCGAGATGACACACCCAATGAAAAGAGCCGGCCACCACATGGCAAGCAATCGGCAACAAGGGAAGGCAAATCATGCGTCTTTGAGATGCTGAGATCGTTGGAATGCTCCCCAACAAACATTGTTGAATGGATGTCAAAAGGCCCCGCTGCTTCTGCCGAATGGACACATCCTGACGAGCCTTATTGCAAATCTGTCACTCACTCCTCTCGCATGATCCAGTCGCAGATTCTGGAAGATTATCCTGCACTTCTCTCATACGCCATATTCAAGCTGTTTACTCATGCTAAACTAGCTGAACAGAATAGAGCTGACCCGAGTCCCATAGTGAAGCGCTTGAGGGATGAGGCGACATGGGCTCGCTGGGTTACACTCAGAGAGGACATAGCAGAAGGGACCAAATTGCTCTCATACGCTATTGATATGGGCCTGTCGTCATGGATCGAGACTATAAATCATCCCGATTCGTATTCTTCGCCTAGCGAGACATCCGAAAGCTTTATATTAGATGTTGAGTACATGCCGCGCCGAATGGCCTTTTTGGCACATTCTGGCCCACTACCGCCAAAGGAAGAAAACAAGGCCACTAGGATAGAACAAGCTTGTGGTACGTTTTGTTGGTCTCGACCATGAACTTTAAGTTACAGAAATAACTAAGGCGTGTCTAGATCCTTGCCGAGACCTAAGTATCCGCTGTGTTAGATGGCTAGAAGGTGGAAATTCTTGTATCAACTGCATTCAGCTGGGAAATGAATGCACCGATCCTATTGTTAGCGTTGACGTAGACGGGCAGTCCAGGCGGTCTCCGTCCCCGCCACAGGCTTCTCGTCGAGCTGGAAGTGTTGCGAGTTTTAGTTCCGCAAGTAGTCATAATAGCTGAGGTCTGGATACAAGAACTTGAATTTAATTTACCATCGTTTGGATGACCAAACAAAAATGGCTTGAAACTGAAGAAAACAACGCATACGACTCACTTAGACTCGAGCCCACTACATGTTGCCAACTCAAATCACCTGTATCAGAACGGTGTCATGCAACGTATAGCAGCCGAATTTGGTGTACCGCCCTTGGAGCTCAGGGGGACATGTGGACTGAGCAATTCCTGATATCGCTCTCCAATCAAGATTATTGTCAAACAAATATCTACCATCAAACCAAATGGATCAACGTTATTCCTAATTCGACAGATATGAGCACAGACACTCTTGCTCACTCTACAGAATACTTTCTTGCTTGCCGATGCCATACTTGATTACAGAGAGCGTGAGTTCCTTGACCTATTCAAGTCTGGAAAGGGACAGGTCGATTGCCCCTTGCCTGGCCCCTCTAAGATGGTGGACAGGTAAGATGCAGGCTTTTATACCAGAAAGGGCATGCAAACTCACGGGCTTTCTCCGTAGTTTACTCTCAATGCTTTTTACCTTTAAGCTAATACCTGTTAGTATACGTATTACTAGTACTTACAACCGCGCCTGTGCAGTCTCGAAGATATGCATGAACGGCGCATCCAACGGACGCCACTAAAATGCCACAGGGCTCAGTGCCACCTCAGAACGAGCGTCGATAGTGCGCAATGCTAACGAATTTAGCCAGAGGCAAGTCCTGGCCCTAGAGCCCAAGGAAGCTGCCGAAAGTGGCAGACGAAAACGCGGGGATTGGATGGATCCTGGGCATCCACCAGGCGCCACCCACACGCGCGCCACGGAATGACTTTTTGAAACGATGGTGTAAGCTAGCAGGTAGTAGTAGTACATAGTAGAGAATAGTAGACAAGCCCCTGAACAGATGGTAGATGGCCTTTAGTATATACTGCGTGATAAAAGTACGAGGAGGAGCGTCGTGGTTGATATGTACTACTATCTCATGCCGCTACTAGCACGAGCATGCAGATGCAGTCATCATGGTCATTTACGCCAGTGGCGATCCTCATCGTATGCAAGGGGCATGTCTCGGTTAGGGGGAAGAGAGGAGTACGTACTGTAGTCGAAGAGAAGAGAGAGGCGAGGCGAATATTAGCCAGTTTTGCCGAAAACGACACCGTCTTTCAAGCGTAGAGTCAAATCATCCGACGACAAGCTCCAAAGTCAGCCAACGAACCATTGAGCACCGGCTCGAGAGGCCATTGAAGCGTCGTCGGCGCGACATGACTAAGGAGAACAAGAGCAAGAACAAGGCCGGTTCGTACTCGTATGGTGAGCTACAGTACGTAGATGGTACAGTACAGTAGTACTAGTATAGATGGCATGGCAGAGGGGAGAAACGGGCCAATTACCGGGCGGCGTGTACGCGTGGTGGCCAGGGATTGACTCGGAGAGAAGGGGGGGAAGCCTCCACAAGGACTCAAGCGGAACAACGGCCGCGGTGCCCATCAGCGGGGGACGGAGGGACTCGATTGAGTGGCCTGGGCTGTTTGTTCGGTTACAGTGCAGTCTACAGTACCTAGTAGGTAGCATTGGGAGGAGAGTGGGTTGATGGTTGGTTGATGGTTGGTTGATGAATCCGTCCGTTGATTGATGCTTGGGGTGGTTGCATGTGCCATATCGATATCAGCACGCAAGGCATCGTCTCATGTGTTCGTACTCGCCAAAAGCAGGCTATCGCATCCCGTCTTTCTTTGGAAATGACATGCCGAGACATGGAGAGACATGGAGAGAGAAAGAGAGACAAGACAAGACAATTCGTCTCTATTTTTGTCTTGTTGCAGCTGCTGTCGTGCTCAGCATCACAGCATCAACATCAAACATCATCATCATCCAATATGCTACCTAATAGTAGGTACACACACTGATGATAGTGCCAGTGCCAGTACAGTACTGCACTCATCTGCAGCCCATCACTCAAACACTGCCCCAAATCAATCCCCCCCCCCCTCCAAAATCATGCGCCCAGCCCATCGGCCCGCCCACGTTGCGCCCAACACTGGCATCGACACCCCTGCAAGGACCTCGAAAGGTTCATGTCATGGATGTTCGTGTTCCAGGATCTTGAGCTGCCAAGCTGCGTTTCCCCTGCGTCGGCTGCAAGAAGCTGCAGAGGCTACTGTACCTACAGTGGCTGCAAGGCCCGGGCCTGAAAATACAGAGGGCTAGTGCGCTAAAACCCTGGCGGCCGTAGTGGCTGTAGCGCGCCGCTAGCCGGGGCTGTTCTAGGCTCTGGGTGGCCCGAGCGGCACGAGGCAATCTCGCTGAGCCGGATTCCCCCTGGCGGTTCTGCAATTGCTGTTCAATGCGAGTGACTTGCGGCTTGTCGCGATGGTACTTGGCAGGGGGATCACGGGATACCTCGAGTCAGTGTGTGTCTCAGCTCGCAATGGAATGTACCCGACAGCTGCAGCAGCAAGTAGCCCAGGTACACGCACCAGGTCCATATCAAGTACTGCAGCCAATCTCTCTCCCCCAGCTGCAAACGCCTTGGAGCTTCAGGTTCTTTCTCGCTAGCCCCAGACAAGCAAGTACTGGGTGCCTACAGCAGGTACGTAACTCCAAGCCATTCAGGCGCCTCCCTCTTTTCCATCAACATCTCTCTCTTCTCGCCCTCGACTTTTCCTCCTCTTCTCGGTTTCCATCCAAT
This sequence comes from Trichoderma sp. TW21990_1, assembly GCA_010015515.1. NCBI lineage: Eukaryota > Fungi > Ascomycota > Sordariomycetes > Hypocreales > Hypocreaceae > Trichoderma > Trichoderma sp. TW21990_1. The sequence goes on from ML974122.1 coordinate 1,042,465, forward strand.
TGCCCTTTGTTTTCCCTCATTTGTCGAGGCCAATTCGATCTGTGTCGTCCGATTGGAAGAACCCGCAAGCCTGTCAAAGAGGTCAAAGCTCAATGTCAAGCTTCTAAACCGCATTCATCTCTCTCGTGGTTGCTCGGCACCACAGCGTCTCTCTCTCCTCACTTCTCACTTTTCTCTCCTCTCTACTCTCTCCGCCTCTTTCTCTCACTCTCACTCTCACTTCCTCTTTTCTTCGCCACAGGATTCCATCACTCGAGATTCCATATTTCATCTCTGCACAAATCCATTCCTTTTCCCTGCTACTTGACAATCCTGTCGCCAGCTGCCTGCATTGCGCCATCTCCCAAGCCTCGTGCAACCCAAGAGGTATGATATTTTCATTTCATTTCATTCTATTCGTACTTGCCCATGACCTGCATGTGCCAGCTGCGGCAGTGTCAGGTGCTCTCTGTGCACTGATCTTTTTTTTTTTTTTTTTTTTTTTTTTTTCTTTTTTTTTTTTCTTTCCCGCCTGTTTCAGCTTTTCCCTACAAACGCCCTCCCTTGCATATATCCAGGATGCTAACCTGCCTCGTTCAGACAACCGAATTTCCTGGAAACTCTAATTTACTTCTCTTCATACTCTCACCTTTCTCTTCCTCTAGAGAGACTGATTTCCGCCATTCTTCACCACATCGCCACACCCATCATCATGGCTACCCCCGACAACAGGCAGTCTACGGCCAGTGTTCGCCTCACAAGAGAAGTCACCGTCGAGATCTCTGTGCCTGACAAGGCCCTCACTCCGACCATGGGCGTTTATGCTGTGCCGACCAATGCCACCTCTGTCACCAGCATCACATCCAACCCGAACTCGGAGAAAACCACCAATCCCTTCGACACCGACATCGAGGCCCTCAACTCTCACAGCTCCATTGACAAGCCTCTCCGTAAGAGCATGACCATGGACGCCAAGATGGACTGCCAGGTATGGCCCGGAAAGGCCCATTGGGAGAATCAGGCCAAGCAGACCAAGGTGAAGCGAAACAACTGCTCCTGCATGGCCAGCCTGAGCCCGCGCAACAAGATTATCGCCAAGGTCCTCATAATTGTGCTGGTGATCGGAGTCGCCGTCAGCGTCGGCTTTGGCATAAGCAAGCCGCTCGGCGCACCGCTCTGGGGCGACAAGTCGGACTGAAAGCAAACATGCTCCTCCATGATGCTTCCGATGACGAAACGTCGTACGAACTTTTTTTTCTTCTTCTTCGCTGGCCCTCCATGGGCCAAACGCCGACCCCCTTTCCGTTTCTTAGCCGGGTCGCACATCGTGTCACCACTTCTCTTGTTCTTCTTTTATTCGACTGTTCATTGTAATCATGTACGGCTTTGCGAAAGCAGAGTGAAGGAGATTTTATATCATAGCCGGGCGTTAATGGAGTTGTGTGGATTTTAGCCCCAATGTTTGGAGCGCATATACGGTAGAAATACACGCAGGAAAGGCCACTGGATGGAACTGTGCCTCGTCTATGAGCTCCAGCCTCGAGCACGAGTTTGTTTTTCTTGTCAGTTACCTATATAAAGGGATACATAAAAAGCATGCATGCCAACACAGATATGACCTCGATGAGCCGTGATTGCATTACCGCGATGCCGTCTTGTGGGTTACTTGCTTTGCCTGTTTCCGGCATTTTCCTCTGACTGTGTTTCTTTGTTCGCCTACCTATTGTTTTGTGACCAGTCTTTTTTTTTTTCCTGCAGTTTGTGCTGATAATGACGGACATGGTGCATGGCGCACCGACCCCAGTAAGGGGCTTGCGGCAACGGATGGCGCCTTTCTGACATTCCGGTAATTGATGCGATGATGCCAAGACGTGAATTAAATGATGTCTTGTTATATTATGTAGCTGTGAGATGAATGCAAAACAGACTCCAGAGTATAGAATTTCATCTTTTTTTCTTCCTTTTCTTTTTTGCATGTGACAAGACAAACAACGCAGATGGCCGCATGCAGCAGACATTGACGGCTTGTGCCAGTACCAATGGACAGACGCAACTTAGCAGCGCCAAGTCGATATATGGGGTATCACGCGACTGCTCAAATGAGATTTGATGCGAAAAGTCGGAGCAGATCTGCAAAGTTGAAATGAACTGCGAATAGACGTCAGGGTGGGCGCATGAATACACGTATCAAGCACATTCGGGATTCTAATAATAAACAATGTTAAAAAATGGAGTTTGAAAAGGGCCATACACGTATTTCATGCTATACGCGGAAGAGTTGATGGCCAATCAAGGAGGTGCCGCTGTTGGTGGGGCCGACGGGAGATTTGCGATATAGTAGTATCTGGATATAATTTAACGACGTTTGTATAATCTGATATCGACTTTATTTGTATCTGGGTGAGGATTGAGGTTGAATTTAATTTGTTGATGATGTAATATTAGAGAGATTCTACATTAATACTCCAGAATGAAGATGTCGCCGTACCCATCTATCTACCATCTATCACTCAGTATAAAGATGTTGCAGTCGTTGACGAAACATGCTGTCAAAGGCAAGACGTGTTCATCACCGAGGCACTCAATTTAAACATTATTCAAGTTTTGCTTTCCATTATTTATTCTTTTTCATATCGTGCCACTTTTCGTTGTATCACGCACATGCCAAGAAACATGCACCGGCAGCTGCGAGCGAAGAAAACAAAAGGCAGGAACAACCGACCAGGTGGCAGCCAGCTGGACAGGCAACAACAGCAGATGGCAAGAGCTGCTTGTGCTGCTTAGTCAAGAAGAAAGAAAAGGAAGAAGAAAAAAAGTTCCCATTTGAAAAATTTTCCTGCACGCGTTTTCTTCCCCTTCTCCCCAAAAACGTTTTGTGCAAAGCTTCGTCCTCCTCTTAACGCAGCTTTGCAAGCCTTCACCACAATCATCTCGCCAGCAAACCTACATATCCCAAAGCCTTCCTCTACCTATCAAGCCAGCCATGGAGGGACAACAAAAACCCTCCACCGGCTTCCTCGTCGTCGCCATCATTATGGCCGTTCTCGTGTTTCTCAACATTCTCATCGGTATCGTGTATCTGCTCATCCCCAAGGACTGCATCCCCCGCGGCCCCGAGGACCAGCGTACTCCTCGCCGTAACCCATTCAGCACCGCTCACCCGTACAGTCTTCGCTCCATCTTCGTCTCTGGCTCGCGTGGTCGTCATGTTGCCATTATGAACGGCTTCGTCGAGATGAACGATGAGTTTGATCCTTGGGCGTACTGGGCGACGGACTCTGAAGAGACTCTCCGTGGAATTCCTCCCCAAAACCAGTCCTCGGCACACAACCAGATCCAGCTTCGGATCCAGGCGCAGGCTCAACGCCTATTCGGTCTTCACAGAGAGGCGGCCGCGGCCAGTGCTAGGCGTTCTGCCGCCGAATACGCTTACCACAACTACAACCACCATTTGGAGACGCCCCTCAGCGGCGGTGCTCCCGCTATCCCAGCTCACAGAACTAGTGGTGGTTTTGCCTTTACTGAATACGACCTTGAGCCGTATATGGAGAATAACGACCAGCGTGTTGTTGATGAGGTGCGTCGCTCTGTTGCGCGTCGCTCTGTTGCCCGCATCAACGAGGTCGACTTTAGTCTGCACTCGCCGTCGCCTGCCCCTACGGTTCGCACCTGGGGAAGAGACAGCGATGCTACCATTCGACCTGTGGTTGAGGATCCCCGACGGGATGCTGGCGACTCGAGGCCTAAGAGTCAGCTCTCTGAGAAACAAGCTTCGACCGGTGTTGGCCTTAAGGGTTAATGAAGGTACGATGAGTATCCGCGAAGAATGAAGGCAAGAAGCATGTCCGATGGGGATAAGGAGATACACTAAACACAAAAAGCACAAAAAAAAAAAAGGAACATCTCACCTCTTAATGGCAGGCACAGGACTTTTGCCCGGTTTAGGGCATCGGTTGCGTTTAGAGTACATCTGGCTCGTCAGATGCTTGGTTTACCTGAGCTGAGCAACATGTACGGAAATATTACAAAAAAAAAAAAAAAAAAAAAAAAAAAAGGGCAATGGGGATCATATGGGAACAACTAAACTACCAAGTCAATTATTCTATCTACTAGGTAGGTAGTGAGCTTGATATTCAAGCTCCAAATAATCACGGCACGGTAAATCACACAAGTTTGCAAACTACGTAAGTTCGTTCGCCTTTGACATGGAGCGTAACGAGCAAGAATCCAGGTAAACGAGCCATTTCTCACACCATCAAAATACATGAGCATATTTCGTGGACCATTCACATTAACTAAAGGTAGATTCAGACACTGGCCCAGCCATGTCCCCTATCATCTCCCCTCCCCATTGCCATCTCGTCTCTTTCGCAAAAAGGCTTATTGCGCTTGTCTAACAGGAAGCAGAGGCGCTTCAACAACCTTTTTTTTTTTTTTTTTCCTTTCTAGTTCTTCATGTATCTTTTGCCCTTTCTCGAGCCCCGTTTCAAATAGAATTGTTTTTCGAAAAAAAAGGAAAGGGAAAGGAAGTGGAAAAAAAAAAAAAAAGAATAAAGTAGGTAAAAAGAAAAAGCTCGGGAAAAATACAGGTAACCTCCTCCTCTCCCCCCTCACATTCACTCTCTCTCTCTCTGTCTGTTTAGCATCTTCCAAATCCAAACTAGCTAATGCTCAGGCAACTGTTAGTCTCAATAGTTCTGTGCACCTCTTACGGCGTCTCTATCACGCCGTCTGCGTTCGGCCACCACTCCGAAGAGCATCGTGGTTGCTACCACCAGGAGTAGTCTATCGTGGTGTTCCTGGATGCTCGGTGCCGCGGGTGCAGGGAGTATAAAAGCAACGGGCGAAAAAAGACAATCTTTGAAGAAAGGGGGGGGTTGGGGTGGGGTGGTGTTGTTTGTTACAAATGCGCGATTCGTCGTTCCATCGTCTTTCTGCGTGGTGAATGACTTTTTCTCGTCCTCAAAGGGGGCGATGATATACCGCCATCATCTGCGTCGCTGGGCTGAATGCATGTGCGTTGTGTTCTGCTGTTGCCGCCTGTGTACGGACGGCTTTGCGCGACGCACTCATCCATTAAAATGTGTATATTGTTAAGGAAAATGGCTTGGCGAGAAGAAAGAAGAAGAAGAAGGGAGTCTGGTCAAGCCTTGAAATGGGGGCAAAGTGCTGCGAAATCATCAGACAGACTGATATAATAGTAATGGCTCGCCGACGTTTTCGATTTCGGGGATGGTGCACTTGAGATCAAACGCTTTGGAAAGAACAATTTTGAAAATCTATCAATCGAGTTAGTTTCCCTCATGATAAGTAGTACAAGCGCTTGGAAGTGGTCACACCTTTTGTACGTTGATGCTGTGGCTTGTACTTGAGAAAATCAGAGATGCTCGCATAGCTTTGGCAAATCGTCTCGCCTTGAGATTGAGGTTTCAGATCAGCAAATCGTCTTACAGGTTGTTCTCGCCACGGATAACTTACCTGGCTAGAGATTTCCTCCTGGTCCTGGATCGGAAAGTTGACAAAATGGTCGTACTTGGTGCCGACCAAGACGGGAATCGCCGTCTTGTTGAAGCCGCGCCCCTGGCGATACCACTCCTTGATGCTGTTGAGCGTGCTCTTGCGCGTGAGGTCGAACATGAAGAGGATGGCAACTGCGTCGTTGCAAACCAGCGGCAGCATGTTGACAAACTCGCGCTGGCCGCCCAGGTCCCAGATGGAAAAGGTGATTTCGGTGTTGCGGATGGAAATGGTCTTTTCCATGAAATTGACACCCAGCGTTTGGATGTAGTCCTCGTCCCAGCTCCCTTCGACGTATTTGACCATGAGCGACGTCTTTCCGATCTGAGCATCGCCAACCATGCCGACCTTGATCACCACGTGGCTCCGGCCATTGGACTGGTCGCCCGAGCTGGGCCGGTAATCGTAGTTAGGCGGAGGCGCCGGGTTTGACAAGCCGCTAGCTGGTCTCGAAAGCGAAGGGCCGCCAGACACGGGCGGAGTGTGTCGGCTCGGGGAGTCTTCGTCTTGCCTCAGGCTGCCGGCAAGGCTATGGTCGAGCGAGTGGCTCTGCTGGTGGTGGAAGCCATTGCTGGGGGAGGCGTCTGAAACGCCGTCGAAGCCGCCAATGGTGTCGTCGGGGCCCTGGCTGATGTCGGCCTCGTGCGGGGGGAGAAAGTCTTGCTGCTGCGAAATATCCATCTCCGTGGTTTCGACGGCGGCGGCGTCGTGGAGCTGGTCTGAGCGGGCCGCGATGATGGTTGATGAATCCAGGCTGAACAAGGGGAGAGAGAAAGACGGCGGGACGACGGCGAACGACGGGCGATTGCGCAATGAAGGAGCTGGATGGAATTAAATCAGGGCGGCTGATCTGGTTTGTAAGGTTCGTCGGGTTCGGATCGAATTGGATTGGAATCAGCCCGTGTGGGCAAGTCGGCGTCGGGATCAGCAAACAGAACAGGCGGTTGCGCAAGGCAAGATTAAAGAAGAGAAGGAAAGGAGAGAACGAAGAAGAAGCGGAAACAAAGGAAACGGGTCCAGGTCACGGTCACGGTCAAAGTCAAAGTCAAAATGTCGAGGTCTGAGGTTCGAGGGTTTTGGGATTTGATGAGGGGTGGTGAGAGTTCAGGTAATGGCGGAAGACAGATTGGGCCTAGCAGGGGTTTGCCTGGTCTGGGGGGGGATTTTTTGGCGTTTCTCAAGGGAAGCAGACGCTGAGGCTCGGGCCGGAATTACAGAGGCGCCGCCAGATTACACTGGACGCATCGAGCGAATGGAGCACAGCACAGGGCATCAACTGATCAGCTCGATGTGCTGTCAGTATAGAAGCTGGAGCAGATTTGATTGCATGGAGCCTGATGGAGTTGCGCTACGAAGGCGCTGCTGACCACTAAAAGGCCGCTGACAGGCGGCCAGTTGTTAGTGGGCGGAAAGGGGGCACGGCGATGCGTGACGTGACGTGACGTGACGAGCTGAGATTTGACGGGAGAATTGAGCGGGACGAGATGGGGGATTTTCTGCGTTTGTTTAATGCAGACAAGGGTGGTACATAAGCGAGGAGGACGAGAGGAGGGTGGGGATGATGACGATTTGATGGATGGTGGTTTCAGGAAACATGAGATTTGATGAGCCTATACGTGAGTGGGTGAGTGAGTGAGTGAGTGAGTGTGTAAGTGAGTGCTTCATATACTGCAAGTTGACATTGCTGTGTAGTATACCTACCTGGGTATACATTTCCAGCACTCGGCATCACAATGCATGTCCCAACTTCTTCGCTTATCCGCCGATTGACTTTGGCTGCTTACTTTGCGCGTGCATTAGAGCATCATTTCCAGCTTCATCCAAGCTTCTCGTGTCGTGCTGACATTTAATTCCAGCCCAACCAATCAGATGCTCAGGCTACGCCCTCAAAGGCATCAACAATCGACACACAAAACAGGTAGCTTGAACCATGTACTACTCCGTGCCTACATGGCACTTGGCTGGAAGCAGACCAGCGTGGAAGTCAATCGAGGTCCCGGCTACAGAAAAGATGTAAACAATTCAGACGGCAAAAATAAACAAACAACAAAACAAAACAATCCGGTTTCAACACCAACTCTTGATTTCCTGTGCTCCGTAATGAATGAAGGTACCTTACCAAGGTATCTCCTGAAAACCCCCATTATCTCTTATCAATATGCATGGACTTTGTACCTTGGACAGCTTCACAGTCCCCTCACGTGACGAGTCTCCTCTGCTCTGCTTGTTACTGCAAGTCACTCGTCGGAGCTTTAAGTAACCGCCGACTTGCACCAGCCCATCGCTCGCATGGCTGACCGATTGCTGATACTATTCTCAAATTCTCATATCGTTATTCATTCATTCAATCATTCACTCATTCAAATATACAAACATCAATCTCATCAACCCACCAGCAACGACCTCCTCCACGCTCCCACTCCAACCCACGCAACCAATCCTGTCCCCCCCAAAATCCCCAGCCAAATCAATATTGCGGTGCGAAACACTCCCTTGGCAAACTTCTCCATGGCCTCGCCATCGTTGGCGTGAGGAAATGGCTCTTTGGGAACCGGCTTATCAAGAAACTTGGCCAGCGGCTCCCAGCCCTCCTTGAGCTCCATGGTCAAGAGTTTTTCCTTGGGAACAATGTTGCGGACCCATTCGTTGTGGACGAGGATGGATTCTGAAAAGATTAGCGTCACGATGGCGGGAGAGTGACTGCTGTGGCCGTCCAGGAATTACGCCTACCTCGACAAAATGTTGGTCCAAGACGGGTCGATTCTCTGCCCACGGATATCAGCACCAACAGAAAATCAGACAAACACGCAGAGTCTCACGTTATCTCTAGATGCTTCAACCAATTCGGTGCCCATCTCCATCCAGGACAGGGCCACAGAACCACCTTGAGCACCGACATGGACCCGATGCCGCCCTTTATCAGACTCTGCATGCTGTTGAACCAGCGGTCCGGATCCCGCGTCACGAGGACCACCTTGGCATCTGGATAGAGCTCGACCAGCTCAGCAATGAAGACATTGGCGGGAGCGTCAGTGACGGCAGCGAAGCCGGCCGTAGCCTCGCGCAGTAGCTTCATGAGAACGGGCTTGTTGTCACGGTTGGCAAAGATGTCGCACCAGAGCTTGACGTATGCTGTTTCCATAAGTATGCTTGTAAGTCAGCATAAGGGCTTAGACCAACCGTCTTCTCGGCCAAACAGCTGCGTTCCGCCATGCATGACTGGCCCTCTAAGCAACTTTTCTAGTGCCAGGGCCATAGATACAGTCCCGGTGCGGGAGTAGCCGGCGCCGATGACCTGCACGGTACGGGACCGGTCGGTAGGGATTGATGGAACTCCGCCCATTTTGACAGCTCCCAGCAGTTCTTTGTGTGTAAGACGTTGGTATCACAGTCTTGTTATCGATGGAGAGTCGGATCATCGCAAACAAGGGGGTGTGTCGCTCTTATACCGCTGAGAGTGACCACCATCGGGCCGTCGGTAGCACATAATACGTACCACCCCCCCTACTTTAGACGCATCACCACCGCTTCTCTGCCACTTTGACGGCAGCATGTCTCACGCAAGATGGGCCAGGGGGTTCTAATTGACCTTTCCCGATGCTTGGTTTTAATGTTCTACCAGACTTTGGCCTTGATCTTGAGCCAACAAAGGATCCAAAAGGCTGTTCTTGACCCCTCTAGCTTCGGAAGTCGGCGATCCGACATCAGCACCTTGTTGTACTACATACAAACAACCACACTTGAAATCCCGAGACCCGTTTTCATACACTCTAGCCAAGAGGGGAAGCACCATGGATCCTTTCTCCTCCTCATTGTTACATCGGCGATAGCTGGCTTGGCGCCGTGCTTGTTCTTGGTTGATTCGCCAACGGCTTCGTGTCAAATTGCAACCCTGTTTTGCGGCTGCCTGAGCGAGATAAGAGTCCATCAGTGGGGTTTTTCTCGAGCATATGGAAGTGGTGAGTCTAATGCCGCCATGGGGCATGTAAGATGGAGTTGGACTATGTACGGATGCTAATTCATCGCCAGATATATACGCTTACACCTTCTTTCGTGTCCCCGTTTTCTGTCTCATAAAATCGTCTCCCTTAAAAAACCACCGTCTTGTGTCCGTTCAAAAACACTCTTCCCTCAGCATACCAGCGAACTGCCGCCGCCAGCACCTGCGTCTCAACTGTGGATCCCTCTTCCGACAGCTTCTTGGGGTCCATGCTGTGATCGACTCGGGTGACTCGCTGCTCAATAATGGGGCCTTCGTCGAGATCGGCCGTGACAATGTGCGCCGTAGCACCGATAATCTTCACACCGCGGTCAAAGGCCTGGTGGTAGGGCTTTGCGCCGATGAAGCTGGGCAAGAAGCTGTGGTGGACTGTTGTCGTCGTGTTAGTGTATGGGAAGCGGAAAAGGATAATGCGATAGGGCTCGACTGACTGTTGATAATCTTTCCCGACATTTCCTCGCACAGCTTTGGCGACAGCACCTGCATGTATCGAGCCAGCACAACCAGCTCAATGCTATGCTGCTTGATCAGCTCCAGCACCTTGGCCTCCTGCGCCAGCTTGGTGTCCTTGGTGATGGGTAGGTGGTGGAACTCGATGCCGTAGCTCTTGGCCAGGGCCTCAAAGTCTGGGTGGTTGGAGACGATGATGGGCACCTCGATGAGCAGCTGGCCAGTCTTCATGCGGAACAGCAGGTCGTTCAAGCAGTGGCCGATCTTGGACACCATGATGAGCACGCGGGTGCGACGCTTCAAGGGCCGGAAATTGTACTTCATGCTGTACTCGGTGGCGAGGGCCTGGAAGTCGGGCTCGAGGTGCTCGGTCGATTCGGCATCGGCAACATCCGGGGCAGGGCCAAAGTGCACGCGCATGAAGAACTTGTTGGTGACGGGGTCGGAGAACTGCTGCAGGTCGAGCACGTTGTGGCCCTTGGCAGCGAAGATTCCGGTGACGGCGTGGACGATGCCGGGCTTGTCGGGGCAGCTGAGGGTGAGGATATGGCCGGAGGACGACATGGTGACGGCGATGGGCAAGTGTATCAGGCGTTGAGGCGCAAGGTTGCTGAGGATCTCGAGTTGAGTCGAGATGCTTTCCAGTGACAGCTACGTCAAACACGGGAGGTGGCAAACAGCTCACAGACAGCTTTTTCGACCCAATTGGACAATTGGAAAGAGGGAGAAGAGAAGGAAGACGAGAAGAGAAAAGAGAGTGAAAAACAAGGTTCGACGCCGCGTTGGCCTTAAAAACAAAACCAATTGGAGCACAAAAGAGTCATCCGGATGTAGCTCGGCGAGTTTGGCTTGAGACCCTCTGACTCTTGCTTAGCTGTAGAGCTGTCAACTTCCAGACTCGGGACCCCCCCACTCCGGGGCTGTTTAGCCCTCCGGACCGGCCGTTTTTTTTTTTTTTTTTCCTTCAATTATTTCGCATCACATAAGCTGTTACAAGCTATTATAACCGGAGGTATTTCTAGATGCTTCTGTTTTTGGGACATGGTTGGATTCATTGAATATAGCCTCTGGTGAAATGGGGCTGAGAACCGGGGCGGGTGGAGCTCCGGTTGTTGTTGTGTCAGTTGGCTATTTTTGACATGTGTCAAGAGTGGAATGCGGCAACGGGAGTGTTGAATTCGGCTGAATGAATATCGATTGAGCGGATGGCCAACACTTTTCACGCCTTACAATGTCAAAGCCAGTACTATTCATCAACATGCTTCTTACACAAAAGAGTTGTACAATTATTAATCGACTGCGGGTATTATTAAACATGCTATTTATAAAAAAAAAAAGCCACGCCTTCATCAGCATCATTACGCATAATCCAAACGCAATAAACACCACAACGAGCACCACCCAAAGTATTCAATCTCTCGCCCAATCCAATGCAAAAGACAAAAGAACCGTCAAATGAGTGATTCAAACCTCCTTCGCCATCATCTCACACCATCTGCTCCGGATGATGCCCAACCGCCCGTCGAGGCACCGTCGGATTCGCATACATCCCATCACCCGCCGGTCCAGCACCGTTATTATACCCATAATCACCCATTCCAGCGCCATTGCCGTCCCCCATCCAACCCGCCTCGTAAACGTTGCATCGGACAAATCGCCATTCCCAACAGTATACGGAAACGCCACGCCGCGATTCAACGGAATGTGATTGAAGCGCCAGTCCCAGATTGCCACGTACGCCATGCGGTAAGCAGAAAATGCCATAACAGTACCAATAACCGCGCTGGCAAAGACGTCGTACCAGTTGTGAAACTCGTCGATAGTGAGGGCACCGCCGATGAGGACCGCGCCGAGAACGGGGGCGTAGACGGCGATGAGCTTCCACATTGCCGGGTGGTAATTTGCAAACACCTTGAGCTTCGCATTGAGATACAGTGAGAGATAGACGAAACCCGCAAAAGCGGCAGTAGTATGACCGCTGGGGAAAGATTCAAGGCTATCGTCGATCTGGTCAGGGTCTCCGGTGCAAATATCCCGCGTAAAGTATATCTGCTGGTATCCCGTGCGATCGAGCTCCGAATCAGTAGCGCGACTCATATCCGGCTTACACACGTCCAAAAAGTGCGGGCGAAGCCCCCCCGATGAGCCACTTGAGGAAGACTTGGAAGACGGCCGCGCAGATGAGGGAGTATAAGAGGCCGACGACGCCGTTGTTGACGTCCCAGAAGGAGCGGATGCGGATCTGCATGACGAGGATGACGAAGATTGGGGTGATGGATGCAAGGAAGGCGGCCAGCCAGATAGGGACGATTTCTTTGCGGAGGGGGTAGCCGAATTCTGGCCAGACGATTTCGGCGTCGGAAAAGGTGACGGGGAATGAACGAGTCGGGGCGGGTTTGGCTTCGTAGATCTGGGGTTGGGCGTAGAGTCAGCGTTGTAGTTTCTTGGTGTTTCGTAGATGGTTGACTTACACCGAGGCCGATGGCTCCCATGGCTATCATGGTCAGGATGTCTAACCAGGTGACTCTGAGCCATTGGCCGAAGCTGGGACGTGAGTGCATCGCATATGGAGTGTGGTGGCGACGATGGCTGAATCCCCCATTCGCTCTTTGTTGTCGTGGTAGTATTAGCTGCTGGAGTGTGTCTCCCTGGAGAGGGAACTCTGTGTCCAAAGAGAGCCATGGCTGTTAGCTGAGAGAAATTTCCAATAGAAAAACAGACAATGAGAGATGAGCAGATGAAGGCGAGTACAACTAGAAGTCAACACCTTGGCACCTCCCTTTATCTCTCAACACCCAACAAACTCACCATAATATACTCTTCCTCCTCCAACCCATCAAAACACCAAAGCAAAATCATCACCTCCTGACGTCAACTACAGTCTCTCCCACCGTCATCGTCATCTCGCCTTATCCAACACTTAGCCCATCCCCCCTGTCCGCTGCCGCAAATCAAGGAGACCAACAGCCGTGAATAGCGTCATCCGGTGCAACAAGCTTGGCAGCAACATTATTTAGCTGGCATCTTTTCTCGGAGTGGGGGGGCTGCGAGAAGCCCAATCAAAACGTCATGGCTAGTCATGGTCATCGAGATTTCGACCTGTCATCCACTTTTCGGACTGCTTCAACGAGTCCGGCTGTTGTCTCACCGAATTCACCAAAGCCATCCAGTATTCCCTCCCTTGATAGGTACTGAGTAAATGTCATTAACTGGGTAGCTAAATCATCATCGATCCAAGCTAGGATTTATGGTATAGTAGAACCAAGTACAGTATTCAATCGCGCACCAGCAAAATCCAAATATGATCCAAACAAGACCTCTTCCGCCTACCAATCTTCGATTCCTCTCAAATGTAAAACATAGTGTCCTTCAGCTTCTCATGAATCTGCACATCTTTATTCATTGATCCAGTCTCAACGTCACCCGCCGAGCCCTCCACCATCGACGTCGCCTCCGAGCCTGACGGCGAATCGAACAAACCGGCGAGATAGCACCGCGCCCGCTCGCACACAATGTCCGCATAGTATGCCGGAGTGCAGTAGCTCACGGCCTTGGTGGCTCGACCAAATGCATAGCACATGCTCTGCGTCAGAATCTGGAACTCGTCTGCTATATTCTTCCCAGGTGTCTTCGCGTATCGGGCGCGGAAAATCTCATCCAACACAACATAGTAATGCGCCGGCCTGGCCGTTCCCTGAAGCGCCGTGTGTGCCTGGAGGTAGAAATCCCAACTGCGAGCTTCAGTGATGCCTCGATCAACCACAGTGCCAGGTTTGGTGTTTCCCCCTTTATCAGCGTCGGCCGGTGAAGTCGGATAGAAGCGAGTATGGTGACGTTTGCCTGCAATGGCCACAGTCATGCGCGGTAGGCCCTTCTTTTGGTCGGAGACTGGGTAAATCTCTTTGCAGGCGGCGCGTAGCAACGGGAGCTCTTGGTCTAATACCAGAGTGTATTGGCCCTCTGAGACGCCGTCACGATATATAATAATATTCTCCGGAAACTCTGAGTGCTTGCCCTTCTGGCGCCACAAACGCAGGCGCGATTTTAACATTTCGGTGAGATCCGCAACCATCTCTTGGCGGCCTTTGGGCTGGATGCTGAGGACAGCGGGCCACTGGCCGAGCTTTTGGTCAATACTAGCAACCATGCCGGCTACACTGGGAGCCTTCTTAGATGATTGGGCCGACGGATGAGTTACATCAATGCCAACAATCATAGTCTTGTTCTCGGAAATAAACCCCAGGTGTGTAGGATCGACGAGATGATTATTGCCGCCCATCTTCAGGTTGAACTTGAGCGCGAGGTTGCGGAGATACTGGTCCTGACCCTTGGGGTTGGAAATCTTGGCGCCGACGCTGCAGACGGTGTGGACGCCATATTTCACATCGCCGAAATACTTCAAGCGATTGTACAACGGAATCGGCGTTGCAGGCAGGATGATAAATAGCAGCTGTAGCGATGATGCGGCGCGTTTCATCAACGCTTCGAGCCCAGGGTCGTCGGTACGGCTCAGCTGGAGACGTTGAAATGGTTGAAGCGGAGGGCTGGCGGCCATACCCGTGTCACCCAGCACAGCATGGAATTTTTTCAGAATTTCGTTGAGGCCTGCCATGGTGAAAGTCTGGGCCTTCGGATGATCGCTGGGTATCTCGATGTACACACAGGACCACTTCTGCAGGCTACTGGCGGTGGTGAATTTGAGGCTCTGAGCGTCCTTTGGTACCATGTTCCAGCTGCCCCCAAACGATGGTACTTGTCGATTCTGGCCATATCCAATTTTCGGGCTTGCCATAATGCGGCCCGGCACGGTGATGAGGCTCTGAGAGACGTCGATTCCAAATTTGGCCTGGGGAGAAATGAGCAAGCCACTCATTTGACGAGATCAGAATGACAATGGGGTCTTACCAGCAACGGATTTGTTTCAGAAGACAGGCCCGCGATTTTCAACCCGCTTGTCATAATAGACGTAGCGTTCTCGAACGGCCTACGAACGGCAAACTTGATCATTTGCTGGGTCTGGGTCGAGTTGAGCTGGCTATTGCTCGGCTGGCCTGGCAGCACATAGCAAACCTCGGGCGGCAAATAGGAGGGCTCTTCTCTACTGCCGACATTGATAACGGGCAGCCGAGCATCATTGATACGAATTTTATGCGCTGCGGGAACGTCAGCAAATGGTGTATGAATCAGTTGGCGTGACATGATGGAAGGCTCACCTTTAACAAAAAAGTCATAGACGGAGATGTACTGTCCGTCCTGAGCTTTGCCGCCCTTCCCACCCTGTTTCTTTTTGTCATTGGATTGCAACCAAAATTCGACATCTTTTGGTCCAGCTCCAAACGCTTTCACCCGAGGAGGATTCGGGAGTTTATATCCATCGTTCTTGTTGGCCAAGGACAAGATGGTTTTCGGTCGCACGATGGTTTCACCACGCTTGTTCAGCTTTCCTTTTAAATGAGTAGTTCTGACCCGGCTTCCTTCGAGGAAATGCTGCAACTTGTATAATCCCGGCCCACTGCCAAACCGGAGAATTATTTGATCCAGAGGGCCCTCTTGGAAGAATACGGCCTGACTAGGATTGATGTTGACAAGCACGCGAGCCGTAGCCGCACGGACGCTGGCGAAGAAGCCACGTATGGCCGTGAGGCCGTTGCCAAGGTCCCAGACCTCGGACAGCTCCCCCAAAGCAAACGTTTTGGACGATCCATTGTTCGATCCAAGAGAGATGAGGTTGCCGCTCGACTTGGAGTAGTGGTTGAAGAAGATGTTGAGGGCCTGGAGGAGAGGCAGCTTGCTGTCGAACTGGGCAGACGCATCCGTCGACGTGAGGTATTCTATCAACTCCGAAATAGTCAAAGTGTTGGTAAGCTGGAGCTTGGCCTGAAATTGAAGGCCATTTTCCTTGGGTTCATCTTCGCCCTCTAACCGATACGCGACGTTTATGGTCCGATCGGCAAACCTCTGTCGGCTAAGGAGGGTTATCTTGAAGTCGGTCACAATGCCATGCTCATATTCGGCCATCTCCGGAGCCTCCAGCATCAAGCGGATGATCTGTGTCAGCTTCTTCCCAGTTGCGGGAGGTGAGACTGAGATCTCGTATCGGTACAAGACCAGCTTGGGATGTGCCGCCAAGGCAACGTAGTTTGCCCACAGAATAATCTCGGCGCCCTTGGTGCCATATGACGGTCGGCGAGGGAGAGCGTCTTTCAGGCCGAGCGAGGCTAGATCGATTGATTTGTTGGCCGGGCTAATAATGGCGTCTTCCGCTTTCGTCACGTCTTTATCGGGGGCCGGGATTCCGGTGGGAAGACTGTAGAAGCAGCTGTGGTGAGTGCTTGTGGCTTCATGATGGAAGGGCAGAGAGATGATGAAAAGGAGAGTGCTGATGCTCACGAAAACACCGGAGACGGCCCTCCACCTCTGCCGCCTCCAAAAGAACCTCCTCCGCCTCCTCCTCCTCCAAAAGAGCCTCCTCCTCCAAACGAACCCCCTCCTCCTCCAAACGAACCCCCTCCTCCTCCTCCTCCTCCTCCTCCTCCTCCTCCACCTCTTCCTCTTCCTCCTCCTCCTCCTCCTCCAAAAGATCCTCCTCCTCCTCCACCACCTCCACCTCCTCCTCTTCCTCCTCCTCTTCCTCCTCCTCGATCTCCTCCTCGATCTCCTCCTCGATCTCCTCCCCCGCCTCTCCCCCCGCCTCTATAACCGCCACCGCCTCCTCCACCACCGCCTCCTCGTGATCCCCCAGAGTCCTGATATCCCCCTCTGCCCCTTCCACGAGACGACATCGCAACGACACTCGGACCTGCTTCCTAGCCTGTAAGCTATGCGTTGAGTTCGGGACCAGTCAGTGGGGCGATCTGTTAGTTCCGGAGCCGTCGTTAGGAAGGGTTCCGGAGCAAAAAGTGGGTTGATTGCGAGTCGTTAGCATTTAAGACGTGTGGGGTTACGAGCTTGTACGTGCAGTGACTGACTAAGCCGTCCATGCTTTATACAAACCCTCGCATGAGTTTGCAGTTCAGTTTGTATGTATTATAAGAAGAGCCCAAACACACCCAAACACACCCAAACACCAAACACACGTATCAAAGGCATCAACATTAAAAGCGTCGTATTTCTTTTCTTTGGTATATCCCCATGACGGCCTCAAACAACGCAAAGCAAGCGTCCAAGATCGCTGTGTAACTCAACATCTCCTTCGTCCCTTGCTGTCACCATTCAATCAGTTCATCACTGCCCAAACGCCGATACCTATGCACATGAGCTCTAGCAACCAGCCGTCATCCATAAACTTGCCCAACCTACCGGAGCTCCGAAACAAAGATACAATGAAAGCAAATACCCGACACGGCAACACAAGCGCTCTCCTCTCACCTCCGTCCGCGGCCTCCTGCTCCTGGCATCCCCGGCATTCCAGGCATGCCAGGCATGCCGCCGCCCATGCCCATCTGCCGCATCATAGCCTGCATGTCCATTCCACCGGGCATACCGCCGCCGCCGAGCATCTTCATTAATGATCCCATATCGGGCATGCCTCCAGCGCCGCCAGCACCTCCCATGCTCTGTAGTCGCTTCTGCATGGCAGCCATCTGCTGGGCCTTGTTGGCACCAGACATGGCTTGCTGTGCTCTTTGCATGTTCTTCATGTTGCCACCCATCTTCTTTGCCATGCCGGCCATCATCCGTTGCTGTGTCAGGAGATCTTCCACCTCGCGCACCGACGTGCCTGATCCCCGAGCAATACGCGTCATACGGGTCGGCTCGTCAATCAAGATTTTGCCATCAGAGTCGAGCTCCTTGTCCGTCATGGAATCGCAGATGTAAATCATGCGCTTTAGCTTTGCGCCTCCCTCCTCGTCATCCATACCCTGCATGAGGCCGCTCATGCCAGGAATCATACCAGCCATTTTTGATAGCGGTCCCATCTTCATGATGTTGGATAGCTGGTCTCGTAAGTCCCTTACCGTGAAGATGCCCTCCTGAAGATGCTTCATGGTATCCTTCTGATTCAGGTTGAGGCTCTGCACGTGCTCAACCAATCCAGCCATGTCTCCCATTCCCAGCAGCTTCTGGACAAAGCGCTGAGGCTCAAATCGCTCCAGGTCTAGCATGTGCTCTCCGGTACCGATAAATACAATGGGCGTGTGTGTGGCGGCGACGGCAGAAATGGCACCACCGCCGTGAGCGTGGCCGTCTGTCTTGGTGATGATGATGGCTCCAAAGTCGGCGGCCTCCTTGAAGGCTTTGGCCTGCGCCTCGGCTTGTTGACCTATTGATGCGTCCAACACCATGATGGTCTCGTCGGGGTTGACTGCGGTCTGAATGTCAATCATTTCCTGGAACAGAGCCGATTCCTGTCTGTGTCGACCCGAGGTATCGACGATGATGACATCGAACTTTTCCTTCTTGAACTGCTCAACACCGGCTCGAGCAACGGCAGCAGGATCCGTCTCCGTAAGTGAGCCGTAGTATGGAATCTTGGCCTTGGTCGCATTCTGCTTCAACTGATCAAAGGCACCGGCACGGAACGTATCGGCGCACACCAAACACGCCCGCAGGCCTCTTGTCTGGTAGTGTCGCGCCAGCTTTGTGCACGTCGTCGTCTTACCCGCGCCCTGCAGACCAACAAACATGATGACATTTGACTTGCCCTTCTTGGGCTTGAACGGCTCGGCATGGGGGTCGACAAGTTTCACCAGTTCGTCGAAAACGGCCTTTTGAATCAGGCGCTTCTTGTTGACGGCGGGCGGCAGTTCTTTAAAGTTGACGGTGCTGCGAATCGATTTCCGGAGCTGGCCGACGAGTCGGACATTGACATCGGCCTCGAGAAGAGCGGCGCAGATCTCCTTGAGCATAGAATCGAAGGCCTGGAACCCGCCGTCAGTCAGTGATGCTGCACTTTCGCCGTCACAGAGTGCGCGGGGCAGATGGATTGAGCCGTACCTTTTCGTCGAGATTCTGCTCCCGCGTCAGGTTTGAAACGGCCGCATTGATGCGACGCCCGAGATCTTGCAACACCATGACGACGGTTGTATCGGTGTCGCGGAAGCAATTGCGGAATTGTCACGCCGAGATGGATGGATGAGGCGATCAAGGTCAAATTGTTGGCAACTGGCATTTCGGCGTTGCTGGGAGTGGGGCGCTGGTTGGCTGTGCATTAATTTTTCTCCGGTGCCGAGCGTTGAGTGCTACTGTACTGTACATAATTGGCTGGCGAGCGATGGATGGTGCGCAAAATGCTGTGAAACCAATCGTTTCGCAGTTACGATGACGAGTAGCTGATGTGAGGGTCTAATAGAGAAATATATTGGTCTATTCTGTGCAAGATATTGGAGCACAATCTACCTAGGCAACTTTTTACCAACCCTGGGGGGGGTTAAAAATGCTGTGCAACGTCGACGATCGTGAGCCGCCGTATACATCACTTACACGTTGCGGGAAAATTAGAAATAGAATATATCGTCCTGTAAACCTATCCACCGTTAAAATTAAAATAGCTATTTTCTTTGTAGTAACAAAAGGGGTTTGTCATCTAATGACGGGTTGAGGTATTATGAAATCTCTGCTGGGTATGTGAGTATCCATTTTTGCCGCCAAGATGCTTGGATGTAAGGTTCAACGACAGCAACAAAATACATAGTAGTTAATATACACTGCTAGTTTACAGTTTAAATCATTTAAAGTCCAAGTTAATATGAACAAATAAAACCTTGTGTATCATTCAGGTGGACGCTACTGTCGTGTAGATCTATTTATCCAGCTGTTTATCCTGCAACCCTGCCGTAGTAGAATCATACACCTCGGAAATCCTTTAGGCAGCACTATTCCGTCCCATGCAAGATGAACTGGTAGGCCAGCATCCTTAATCAATATCCCCCAAATGAATCTACCGAGAGACTTACAAATAAGAAAAAGAACCGCCGAGAAATACAGCAGAGGCTTCTGCAATGCAACCCTTTTCATCCTATCTGCATCAGCTATCGAGTGACAGGTGATTAGTGATGGTGTCGTGAACCAAATAGGGAACACATCCCGGTAATTTCTTCTTCGATGCTACTCTGAAAAAAATAAAACGATATTCCCAGAATTATATGCCCTATTGAGATGGAGGCTGGTTGCACCGGGCGTTCATGCTCCAGCGAAATAGGCCCGATATATCAAAACTATTACGGAACACCATCACTGACGCAAGCCGAAACCTCCCGATCTATCATGATACATGATTCAATTTTTTTTTCATCAGCTTTCACATCAATACTGCTATATAGCTCATTCATACGAGGGGATTTCAACCAGTTCTACATATCAAGTCCCCAATTAACCGTCGGCATTGAGACCCCACGATAGGAGCACAGACCTAGAGAAGCCTCTTCGTCAGTGGCGCCATCCAACATGTACTCCAACAATCTGGAGATTCTTCCCCCGCATCTACCCCAGGTTTTCTTCATGCAGGCGAGGCAAAATTTTCCCTGCTAATGCAGCGGTACTGCCAGCATCCGATAGGATAAAATCTCCTTGTCTGGCGGCTGAATTGATCTCAGGGGGTCCCCTCACGGTATGATGTAAATTCTTAAGGATTCGGCCGAAATAGTCAATTAATCAAGTTTGGGTATCAATTCGGAAACGTCTCTATTGGAGACACTTCTTCACATGTACAGTCATTGTATGTAGAGCGGTGTCCATCCCTGCGGTATCCATCATTACAATGCGAGCCCCTTGGCTCCCTTTGTCCACCGGTACAAAGACAGAGCCCTGCGTCGTGAACGATGCTCATCCCAATTTGTAGTTCCCGCACCCTGAACGCTGTATAGAGTAGATCGTAGAACTGTACGGAAATTTTTCTGTGTGGATGTTAGCATCATTTCTGGGCAACTGTAAATACATGAGAGAGCCATACCTGAAATTCTGTACTCAGCGTCACAACGCACACCTCGTGGGCTCGAATGATGTTCTCGCACGCCTGTGCCACCGACTCGTTGGGACCCAATTGGGGCATCCTGTCCGCAAACAGAAGCAGGATAAAGCTTCCCTGGAGCAGATATATACCAAAAAGATACGACATGAAAGTGAGTTCTGGGTCAATAGTCAAGATGGTCGAGACCGACTGTGATGCGGAAATGGCGTGTGACGCGCACTCGTTGAATCTCTTTGACGTAATCCAATCGTCGCCGTCGTCCAGCATAGATATGGCGTCCCATTTGCCGTGTAAAAGCACATGCAATACGTGTAGAATATGCGTACTATAGGCCTTCGCTAGCCGCATCTTGGAGGGATCGCCTGCATTGTATGGCGCTGCAGATGGCGGGTGCGAATGAGAGACGGACGGCCTCGAGGGCATTCCTGCAACAATGCCTTTTGGGGTATGAATAGGCAAAGGTATGATGTTGTTATCATTGCCCTCTGGTGAGAGAGCGGCAAGACTCAGCTCGTAAGTTGAAAGAAGTCCCTGGATAACGGCTACCGAGTGTGAATCATCAAGGTCTCCAAGTCTGGGATGACGGCGCCTATGATGGACTTCTATGATGTCGCCCAGTATCGCCATGAGTGGTAAAAAGTATTCAAAAAAGGCAGACCCAGAGGCAGTCGTTGGCGGTCCGATCCTTCGAGCGGGGATTTCGCTAGGTGGAATCGTATCGAGGTTTTCCCAAACAGCTTCAGGCAGGGGGGCTGAGAGCAGAATTAGAAAAGGCTGGTCAATAATGAGTTGGGACATGATCTAGTATACTAACAATAGACTTCGCAATAAGAATCAGGTATCGTTAGAGCCGAGTTGAAAGACAAGGCCAGGTGACGATCCAGGGCGTACAGCAGCCAAAAGACTCTTCGGCGTTCTTCCCGTAGCTCCATATTATATATGCTGCCATCTTGGTCTTTTTTGCATGAGCAAAGAGGGTTTGCGCATGGCGTCACAGGCCCAGCACACTGCTCATCTTCTCGGTTTAGACCTAGCGAAAATGCCAGCCGTGTTGCCTTGGACCACCACTTGTAGCAGTCCGACTTGAAGTCGGATCCCGAGACGGCAATAGAAAGGAGGATGAAGGTTAAGACGTCATCAATCTCGCCAGCCGGTTCGTTATTCACTGTGGTTTTCGGCACTGTTGGAGCATTGGGGAGCCTAGGATGGGGAGTCTCATTTTCTGCTCGGAGGCCTCCTAGCACAAGAATGCCGTTAGGCCTAGTTATTTTGGGGCAACGGGGTCTATCTTACCATGAATTCGTCGCCATCGGTCCGGGTCACGTTCTGATATTAGAGATGTTGCCAAGTCGTACAGATCGTTAACAACCTTGGCTCTTGAGCCCGGGACATGCAGCATCATGACATCAGCAGTCTGTGCCACACACCAGAGGATTGTTGCAAGCAGTGCCGGCGTGGTATATCTGGGAGTTGTCGGATGTGTAATGGATTTTTTCCGAAAGACTCTGGTCAAGATATACGGAGATGCGACACGAAATAGCGAGCTCCCAGGGTCAGTCAAGAAGATATCGAGCAAATCACACGCAACAGAGGCGGGAATAATGTTGCGGATGTATGGCAAGATTGGCTCGAGAAACTTATACCAGCAATCCTCGTTTGGAGCTTTGTGAAAGAAGTCCAGCATCAGCCCCCCCGCATCATGGGCAGTTGCGGCGGTGCTAAACGACTCTCGATTTCGCTCATGGCTGGGAGTCGACTTGAAAGAGCCTCTGTGCGGACGCGTATTTCCAGCCTCGATATGAGTCCGGCCATTGACCGGTGACGGATAGCCAGCGCTTTCATCAGACAAGACAACCTCGGAGTCAGCAAACTGTCCGTCAAATACGCTCACCGACAAGGTATTGCCTATGGCAGAACGCTGGGGAGGTGGCGGTTGAAGTCCGATTTGGATGAGAGACGGGACGCTGAGCGGAGGAGCAGCTCGACTTTGAGGAAAAGGCTGACTTATGGCATGCAGCACATCTTGGCGGGTGTCAGCCATGGTAACCTGATCGCGCTGATCCAAGGTTACACTATCGGGACCGGCCGAGGTAGTATCGACTGGGTCGGCAAAGGGATGCTGTCCAACAGTGCTAGAGCTGATGCTAGCCGAGGTGACGGACGGCGACGAACACGACGCCTGAGAGATGCCATTGCTGTTGCTGTTGCTGTTGCTGTTGCCATTGCTGCCAAGACCCAAGTTGGAGTCGTTTCGTATGCTGCCTCGTCGATGGGATAGGGGCCAAGAGTCTCTTCGGGCATTGATGCTGCTGCCGCTGCTGTTGTGGTTGTGGTTGTGGTTGTTGGCCGTGGCCGAGGCTGGCAGCCGGCCTCGCTTCTTGACTTCGCGATTGTAGCGACAGGTGTATCCGTAGTCTTGAAAGGTGGTAAAAGGGGCACCGTGTTAGATCTGACAAGTTCTCAAGTGACACCACGAGGCCGAGATGAAGCCCCAGCGCATGCAGGAAAGGAATGTTGCTCGCTCACCTTCACAACGACGACAAGGACTGGGAGGCGCACACAAATCTCAGTCAGACATCGCGATGACAAACATCGACCGGATCCTCAGACTCACCATTCTCCATCGCATCGCGTCCTCGAGGCGCTGCACTTGTCGCAAGCCCTACGGGTCCGTTTCCTCGGGCGGGCGTGCTCTGTGTCTGGCGTCTCGCTGCGCTGCATCAATGACGCGACAAGAGGCTCAGGACGATCCCGTTCTTGACCGTCGGCTTCGGCTGCCATGTTTTGTCGTCACAGGGCTGGATACGAATCCACCTGGGCTTGCTATCTGCCCATAAAAGATGGAGACCCGTGGTGAAATATCCGGGCTCGATTCGATTTCAGGAGAGAGAGATAAGATCAGGGGGGACGAAACGGGGACCCGACGGATTGGCGACTGGTTATTATGCGGGGACCGCCCAGCACAGCGCAGCGCAGCTCAGCTCGGCTTGGACAGTTGGGCCTTTTATGAAACGACGAGGAGAGCCTGCTGCCGTCCATCATTTATCAGTCCAGCATCTTGCACGCCCAGAATGCGGGGAGAAACGCGACCCCGTTAATGCTAGATGGCATGAGCCGTGGCCAATTTGCCCGAATTGGTTCGCGCAGACTCTTGCTAGCAGCGCTGCTAGTTCCAAGCTGTCAGGGCTTTTGCCTCGTGCCGGCACCGTCTTTTTTTTTTTTTCTCTCTCTCGCGCTGGTGTCAGGGATCCAGAAGAATAGCCGTGTTTTCCCCAGGTTTCCATCGTTGGGGTTGTGGAGGGCTGTGGAGGGCTGTGGAGAGGTGGAACTGCGCGATGCTACAGTTGCGAGGCTGCTCGGCCAATCACCGGTGCGCGTCTGTTCCGTCGGAAGAAATATCCAACCGGAGCGCCGCCCTCTGTCTCCTCTCTGGGGATTGTCGTATTTGTGACAGTATTCACATGACGCCGATCCTCACAGCCATCAAGCACCAGAGACTCGAAAACACGGGATGCTCATGCGGCGGTGGAGCTTCGGCGAACAGCACAAGCTGGGGGAGGGGAGATGGAGATGGTGGAGGGAAAGGCGGTGGAGCCGAGGTGAGCGGCTGGTTGGCCTTCCAATTGCCGTCACTCTCGACTCGATGCCCAACCATCGACCCATGCTTTGCAAACGTAAATTAGGCCGAATTGCAGAGAGATGCTAAGAATTACGGAGTACGGAGTACACGATGCCGCTTTATTCAGTCATCAGGGTAAAACAATCGAATGCTTCTAGAACAATCTGATAAGACTCAGCTTGAGGCCTGTCTACTGTACTCAAAAAAGTACATGGCTGCATGTACTCTGTATAAATGTAACATACCCGGCTTCAACAACAGCAGAAAAGGCCACTCCAGTCCCGAAACAAACATAACGCCACAGTACAATGCAAGCCAGATTCCCTCTCTATGGCGTCGCCCCTTCAAATCCACGCGCCGTCTACTTTGTACACGCTCCCGCTGACAAACGTGCTCTCCGGGCCCAGCAAGAAAGCAATCACATTTGCCGTCTCCTCAGCTGTGCCCTGTCGCTGAAATGCCGTGGGATCATCGAACGCGGCATCCTTTGGTCGACCTGAAAAGTCCCAGTTCTTCTGCATCAGCGGCGTGTAAATGGCGCCTGGAGCAACGCTGTTGACGCGGATCTCGCGGTCTCCGTTCTCGAGGGCGGCTGCTCGTGTCAAACCGACGATGCCGTGCTTGCTCGCGTCGTATGCACCGTGTCTAGCAAAACCTAATAACACACACATAGTCAGAATGAGAAAGCTCCAGAAAACTTCAACATAAAAGCGAAATTACCCTTGAGGCCATGGATGGACGAAACGTTGACAATCGAGCCGCGATCGACCATATTCCTGAGCTCAGCCCTCATGCAATACATGGTTCCTGTCAGGTTCACGCTGATAATCTTATCCCACTCATCGTCGTCGAGCTCTGAAACCGGAGACACGCCGTGGAATTTTCCAATCACTCCTGCCACGTTGGCCGCACCATCCAGACGACCATGCTCTTTGACAATCGACTCGATCCAGGCGTCGACCTCCTTTCGCTTGGAAACGTCCACCTTTGTGATCATGTGAGGCACCTCCAAGGAGCTAAAGTAGACTTCAGCAGCCTTCATTGCTTCAGGATCTACATCGGCGATGCAGACAATGGCTCCCCGTCTTGACAGAACCTGGGCAGTCGCCAATCCAATCCCGCTCGCACCGCCGGTGATTGCAAAGACTTTGCCGCTCAAGGGCAACGGGCCACTGGGAACAACAGGCGGCGGCGGCAGCGGCGTTGCCACAACCTGCGGCGATTTTTGAACCATCTGGGGTTTTGGAGAAGCCTTGGCAAAGCCGTTTCGAAGGCCCGAGGGCTGTGTCGAGGATCGAGGGACTGACTTGGAGTGGCCCATTAGTCCAACGGCGGTGACGGCGGGTTAAAGGAGGGAAGATTGGTGATTATTGGAGATGATGGAGCTCCGAGTCTACAGCTGTTGCGGCTGATGGCGATATATAAAGGTCAAGATAAGGCGGGCTGAGAGCTCCATCTCCGCTAATTAGGAGACATGGAGCTGAGATTGGGTGGAAAGCCCCGAGGCTGTCCATTGAGCAAACGCTAGGATAGGATACTGGAAGACCCGTGGCGGGTAATAATCCGTAGTAATGAATCGACGGTGATTGCTAACATCTGAGTCTCGAAGCGCCTCTGATTGGCATCTCGAGCTTCCGTCGGGGCCATGATTTGCGGCTAGAAAATACCCGACGGTGTTTTTGTCTTGGGTGCGCCACGATCTTTTCGGGGCTGGCTAGGCGGTCTTTGGTAAGGGACGAGTAAGATTGAAATGTTCGGGAATAAAAGAGATTTGCTGACCAAGATGAACGCTGCGAGACTATTGGATCCGGGGGAGAGAAGGTTATGCCGTGTCGAGGCTGCCCATTGGCCTGTTCGGCTGTACACGGTGAGGTTTCATGGTGATTGCGACAAACACCATGAATGATTATTCTTATTATTTCGAGATTACTATTATGGGAGATGACATAATAGCAAAAGTAAAATGTCATAAGGTATTTTATTTTACAGTGTCTGAAGGTTGAATAGATTTAATGGAAATGAAATCAGACACTCTGTTGCACTCCCGAGCTATGTCTTAACGTGGAAGTGGACAATGAACTACACATTCAGCGATGATGATACGATACCAGCTGCATAATTAGCGACAACATCGAAGAGCAATGAAAAAGGGAAAATTATAAGACGGAAAAGAAAAAAAAAAAAAGACTGCATAGTGTGCTTATTGACTGTACTCTCTCAGATAGGTATGTGCACAGCTTGCCCTCATTTGGAAGAGGCAGTTCTACCTCTGAACTTCCGTCGTGTTCAGAGATTATGTTTCTAAACGCACCCCTTTCTTTAGTATCTCGTAATCTCTTTCCTTGAATGTAATCCCCATGAAATTTCTTGTTCACTAGCATTAGGTCATCACATCCACTTTCTCATAGCCAAAGTCACAGAAACACCCCCAACCGCCAACAAAACAGCCCATCTAGTCAATCCTCGCCGAACCTGCCTCTTTGCCACCTCCTCAATCGCCTTGCTATCATTAATACTAGGAAATGGCACATCTTTCGGAACCGGCAAATCCAACGCCTTGCACAATGGCTCCCACCCGTCCTTGGCGTCTATAAAGATGAGTCGTTCAGGTGGCACAATTTCTTTCAGCCACTCGACGTGTCGGTTATATGACTTTCTTGTGGGTGGCTCGATTTCTCCATAGCGATACAACCATACGGGGCGCATTGAATCGATAAATTGCACAAAGTACCGCATTGTGGGCAAGGGGAACAAGGCGAAGCGGAGGAACCACATGGTCGCGGCGTTGGAAACTGCCTCCATGCTCTTCTCCCACGAGTCGATATCGCGCTGCGTGCAAATCACTAGCGCCTCGGGATATAGTGTCATGAGTTCTAGAACGAGGACGAGGCAGGGATTGTCAGTCGTCGCGACGAAGCCGTCTGTTTGACTTCTAATGAGCTCCAAGTTCCTCTGTTCGGTGGCTTCGTCTTTTGCTGGCCAATGCGAAAACAGCTCGATCCAGGTTTTGACACCTCGTTCAGGGCCGAGCGTAATTTGGGTACCGCCGTGGTATACCGGGCCGTCGAGGAGGATTTCTAAAGCCCGGCTGAAAGAGGCGGTTCCGGTCCGGGGCATGCCGGCGCCGATGACACGGAGCTTGGCGCCCTTACGGGGAGCGGATGCGTGTTGACCCATGTTGGTGAGTGTTGAGATATTGAGCATTGAAGGTTTCACAGATGAGGGGCCAGGGGGGTTTTATAGCAATACGCCATGCGATATGAAGCTTGATGCATGAGATATTAGTGCTTCATTTTGCCCAATGGAGATGTGGGATTTGCATCAGACTGAGTATTTGGCGTGTGAAGGATGCGCTAATGGTTGATGATCCTTCTTTCAAGTGAGGCCTGCGCTAGGAACGAAGTGATGCAGCCAAGAGTAAATGAGAGTTGTATCACTATAAATAAATTAGTATGATGATGTTTCATATCTAAGTTGTTCTATTTCATTACGATGCATGGAGATGGAGGTACCATTCCCTCACTTTGGTTGGTCTTGATCATGCAATTTGGCAGCTGTGGTTGAGAATCGCTTGTTGACTTACTGAGCCAAATACGGTAGTCTATAACCAGAAATGGATAGACTGGTGTGGTAGATGATTAGGCGCTGATGAGATGGTCATGGTGTGCACTTGATGAGATTGAGATTCATCACGAGTGCAATCAAGAGCCGTCAAGAGCCGTGGCCAATTCAGACGAACAGGCGGGGAATATAGATCCATGTGTCTTGTATTAGATGAAAATTGATTTATTTTTTGTGCTCATTGCTGTCCCTTTTCATCATTCTTCATCTCACCATCAGATCAGGCGATGCCTTTACGCCCTCCGAAACCAGTGCACGCAACTGAGCATCGTCAAACCACCATCTAATAAAACCACATTTACATAGCAATCCATCGCTGATCTTTCTCAATATCGACTAATACAACCAATCTTATCGCAAAAAAGAAATCAGATAGCCAAACATACCGCTCACATCCCATCAGCCCAAGATCTCCCACCCATCACACCACCAACACGCCGAAAATAACCAACCTCTCCTCCAGACCCTCGGCATCCGCCACAATCACCTCTTTGCCTGAAATCCCCATAGTTTCTCCTCAATTTCCCTTGCCGTCTGTGCCAATCCGATTCCGCTGTCAAATGCGGGACACGTAGCTTTTCCCTCCGCAGCCCGCACGTCATGCCCGCATCATACCGCCACCGCATTGAAGTCATCGAGCATCCAGGCACCTAGTCACAATAAAAAGCCCCTCTTCCACGCATTCACAGTCCCTGGACATCCTCTTGTTCTTTTCCTAAACACCGGAGACTTCGCATTCCCATCAGACCAATTCACACAAGTCCTAAATCAAGTTTTCAACAATGTCGGCAAGATCCATTACCGTCTTCCGCACCGCCCTCCGCCCGACCTTTGCCTCCCGCTCGCTGATTGCCCCCTTTAGCACTTCCGCTCCGGTCCGGGCCACTGCCTACGGGGGCAAAGAGGACCTCGGCGGCCCCGCTGGCCAGAAGCCACCGGGCGGAACTGACGCTCTTAAGCGTAATTGGTGCGTCCTCATGTATTTCTTTGATGCATCGGCGAGATTGTCGACTAATACGGTAATGTTCTAGGATGGCCATTGGTGGCGCCGCCCTCGCCGTTCTCATAGGCTACAACTGGATCATCAAGAACCCCGAGGAGGCGAGGGAGCAGCGTGACAAGACAATGGGCGAAATGAGTGGGAGGACAAAGACAGAGATGGGCAGCTTTCGACATGACTGATAGGGAAGTGTGTCTGCTGTGTCCGGGATTACCACCAAAGTGAGAGGGAAAACGAGAACAAAACGAAGTCAGAATGACAGTCGTCACCAAAAACAAAAGCTTCATTCATTTGGTTTGTGGGAATATTGAAGAGGATGGATCATCGTCAAAGTGTATATGGGTATCGGATTAATGCGTCAACACGAAATAATAAATATGCGTTCCAAGTTCTAGTAAGCCGGGTCTTCTAAAGCAATCCAACTCTTGCTCTTGTACTTTGATCTTCTCGGGTATCTTGTATCCCATCGCTCTCACAAACATACAGGTCTATCGTCACTCCCTCTTCGCTGCTGCCGGCTCCGTCTCAGCCCTCACAGTCTCCTCTCTCTTCTTCCCTTTACTCTTCTGAAGCAAGTAATCGCCCCCCTTGACCGCACTATAAAAACCTCTCAATCCCGCCAACGGCCAAAGATCCCAGAACCCAGCTTTGCACCTCGTCTTCCAAGTCGCATTCCTCGCCCTCTCCTCGCCCTCCACGTCGACCTTCACCTTGTCGTACACGCTTGGCAGATACTCGGCCTTGTACTTTTTCCTCAGCGCATCGTATGACTGCCGGTCGTAATGCGCCCAAAACTCCTCCTCTGTGTAATACGCGTGCGCATACAGCCATTTTTTCCCGTTCAATTCCTGCACTTTGCGTTCTAGCGCGCGGTTCTTCTCAATGACCTCTCGGCGAGTGCCCTTGACGCCGCCCCAGACACCGAAATTCATCAGGTCGGGAATATCTGGGTTTGCAAACTCCGAGTGCAGTCCGTGGCCCGAATCTGGATCATCGCGACGGATGCGCAGTGGGCAGATCCAGAGGGGGTAGATGTGCAGCTCCTTGTCCAGCCAGGCTTGGAACTCGACGACCTTGTCGTATGGAACACCGACGTCTTGGACCATGTAGTAATCGGCGAGACCGCTCTTGTGGACGGCACGGTACATTTCGCGGGCGTGCATGAAGGGATCCAGGATGTATCTGGTGATTCTGTTGAACGGCGTGATGAAGTACTGGTACGCATACACGGCAGTCCAGAAGCCGCCGCGGTCGTATCGGAAGAGGTAGTCCTCTAGGGGGATAAAATCCGTCACCGTCGTGGTTTTCGCCTCTCTCTCCTTGGCCGCCGTCTTTTTCAGCTGCTTCACAACATCCCTGGCACGGGTATAGAACCAGGGATCGCTCCGGCCCAGGAATCCCACGGGCTTTGTTCCCTGCGGCAATTCATCCACCAATCTCCCCGTGCAAACGACTGTCGTGTCCATCGAAAACACAATGGCATCAACATAGTCATTCTCTTCCACTGCACACTCCTTCTGGACCTTCTCCAACATGTCTGCAGCTCCCGAGGCCAGCGAATACTCGAGCTTCACATATCTCTTCGCCTCCTTCAGCTGCACCTCCAGCAGCGTCACCACGCCCAGCGTCCCAAACGCCGATGCTGCGCCCCAGAACAAATCCTGCCGCTCCGTCTTGGATGCTCGTGCCACTTCGCCGTCTGGCAGCACAATCTCGATCCAGTTGATGTTGGCGTCAAACGCGCCGTAGCGAAACGAGCTGCTCTCGCCAGAAGTCCCCGAGAAGCCGCCTCCAACCGTGATTCCCGGCAGCTCCATCACCACCGGCGCGACCAGCCCATGGCGCAGCGTCTCCTTCACGAGAAGATCCATTGGCACGTTGGGCTCGACAATGGCCGTCTGGGCCGCGGTATCAACGGAGAGCACATGGTTGAGCTGGCTGGTGTCGATTGTATTGTCCGCGCGGCGATGGGAGCGACGCGTGCTGTTTGTGGCTCCGTGGTAGATGCGAAAGGGCTTTTGCTGCTGATGGAAGTGCTTGACGCGGGACGAGATGGAGGCGATGACTTTATCGTGGGCTTCCATGGTGGCTGTTCGGGAGATTCTATGGTATTTTACGCATTTATACAATAGAGACGCTGAGGAAAATGAAACGGGATTCTTGGAAAGGACAATTGAGTCGCTGCTGGAGAATGTTTGAGTGAGATTTGAAGCGTGGGACAGTGGTTGTTGTTTGAAATTACTGATTACGTTAGTGACACAGCCACATTGAATGATGCAAGCAAGCATGAAGGAAACAAAACAAACCACCAAAACAGAAGAGACGCTTCTGTAATTGAATAATTAACGTATGGAGCGAGGAATTCCCATGGAAATGCGATAAATACAACACTAAATATTTACATGCTGCAAGTCTTGGGCTGCGAAAGCCTCACAGAGCCATAAGCGTCTACATGCGATTATGCGCTGATGCGCTTAAAGGCAGGAAAGAAAGAGACAAGTATGGACATTCGCCAAGGTTCATCTCCTAGCTACATCTATACAACGAATAACAGCATAAATGGCGTAGAATCTTATAAGATCGCATGGATTGCGGCGCTTCTCATTTAACGTGCTGCAGGCCTAGCTGTGCTTGGTACTTGAAGTTTTGAAGGATACCAGAGGGGGTATTTCCACACAATGGCTGCTAGTATAATATGCAACTTCCCCTGTCTCGTCAACATGGACAAATACGATTACACCGACTCGCATAGTGATATGCACCCGTTGTTTTCCGTTCTGTCATGCATTAAAATATCGCCTTCTCAATGACTGCTTTGTCCTTTAGCATCCACGCACGGGGAACTTGGAAGGCCCCTTGTTGGGTTACAAACTGCAAGGTTAGGGCGGCTACCCCAGCTGCAATAGTGGCGGAAAAAGAAGTTTCAGTCTGTCGATTCGTCTGCACAGCATCATCTGATGGCCATGCGCGGTCAGCTTCTTCACCGATTGTGCTGAGATTGAAGTCTCCTTCTCTCCCGAGCTTGCAGAATGTAGATTGGGTAGTGTAGCTTTTGTTTGAGTAGATACATATGACACTTTGATGCACAGCAGAGTATCCAATGTCTTGCTCGACATAGTTCGACGCTGGGGTAAACATTAGCACTCCGCTTCGGCAGGCCTTGATCGCTCTGTTGAGTTCCATATCGAGCTCTGGGAAAGCAATGGCTATTATGTCCACATTCCACACATCAGTGGCGGATCTGATTGCCTATACGGGAAGCACGAGTCTTCGGCAAAGTTCTGGGAAGGAGTCGTTTGGATAATTGAACGTTGAGATGGATTTAGGTACAAGTACGAGGTAACTTAATGCTTTTATTGCATGCGCTTATCTAGTAGGATTGACTGTTTTGTTCATGGTCAAGGCAATCGGGTTATAAGTCAGTTTGCTACACCAGCACATATCGCGTCAAGGTTTTGAGGTAATCATGTACCTCATCCCGACCATATAAGAGCTGTCTTCTATATCGATGGGATGTACCTTTCAATTGCTGAGCGTAAAAGAGATCTTACCACCGAATTGTGGCAAAATTGCCCCATATGTATGGAATCTCTCGCGGGGCAAGATTTTCTGAGCGTGTATCGCCATATTGCAGAAGATTTGGTAGAGTATGCAAAGCTCTCCTTTCTCCGTGTTTCTATCCACAATCAAAGTGAAGCTAGTAATATTGATGTCTCGCAACATTTTTCACATGCCGTGTCATACATCGAGCCAAACAGCTGCAAATGCACACTCAATCTCGCAGTCGATATAAGTACCATTATTATTACGAAATATAAAACGCTACCTCTCTAAACATCAACCTGTCATTCTCTTTAGATTTGCTGACGCTTAGAGACAAGGTTCAGTGCTAAAAAAAAAAAAAAAAAAAAAAAAGTCGGACAATCGCACAGCCTAAACATCAAAATCGCCAATCCAAACACTTTAGGGCATGAACGTGATTTCTAGACGATTAGGTCTTTTAACACGACGCGTAGACCTCATTCAAATGAAGAGTAGTCTTCTTCGTCTTGTCTGAATCCTTCCATCTCAGCGAAGTAATACTGTTCGGCCTCGCCTTAGTTTCCACCTCGACGCCAACCTTTTTCGAAATGATGTCCATTGCGCTGATCAATTCAGGACTTGGCTCCCAGACGACAACCTTGGGGAACTTCCACCTGCGGGCTTCCTCCAACACATCCAGCAGCAAAGCAGCCAATACTTCGGGGGAAGCCTGGCCGACACCTGGAGGAGTTCGCACCCTCGAGATTGCTAGATGCTGGAAGCCGCAATGCCAGTATATCCAAGTGTCGGCATCTTCGCAGATGGCGCCATGCACGTACGGCGCTGTACCACCACGGAGCTTGTTGTTGAGGAAATCGCCCCATTCGTGCAGCCAGCTGACCATTTCGGCCGATGGGAGAACAGCAAGGTGAACTTCATCTGGCCCGACTGCCAACTTCTCGAAGCTTTCCTTCAAGTCTGCCACGTCGCGGACGCACAGCGATGGGATCTCCTCGTTCGCCAGGAGACGGGTGCTGGGGAGACCTGCACGATCCCCTGACTTGGAATCACCAGGGAGGTTCGTTATATTCGATATGACCGATGGTATCATCTGCCAGCCCACACCAACGTAAAACTGCATGAGTGTCAGTAAAATGCAATTCGATCCGCTGGCTGAGGGCCATCGCCCGACGTACGTCACCAACACTGGTATACAGCATGCTCGCCGCCGCGTCAGCCGGTCCATCCAGCCATTTCGCAACCTGTTTCATGAGCAGCGTCGCAAGTCCTAGCCGTCTGTAATCAGGATGGGTGGCGACGGTGCTGATGCAGTAACCCTCCTCTTCACGCATCGACTCGCTATCCCGGACGAGGAACCGCCGACGTATCGTCTTGCAGAATGTAATAACGGATTCTGGGTCGTCTGCGAGGGATATACACCAAAAGCGAGTGCCTTGGTTGAGAGACAGCGGGTGCTGCGATAGATACTCCTCTTGGTCCGCGATAGCAGAGGCGGGGAAAGACGGTGCGAAAGCGGCGACGACGACTTTGCAGAACGGGAGACGTTGTTCGGGAGTTGCTTCTCCAAAGACCACATCGAAGGGGCCGTTTGGGCCCTGGATAGTAGTCGTGAAACTTGAAGACTGTGCCATTTTTGCGATTCTCCTTGCTGCGTTTGCTTGAGTGGCGCGACGCCAACTGCGTTATATATTCATATGAGTTGCTTTAGGCCCCGATGTCCGATTGGATCCATTAAGGATTCAATATCGCGGATCTGGTACCCTGTTATAACAATCCTTCTTTTGCTAATGCGTCCGAATGAAGGCTAAAGCTAACAGAAGAGAGATGTTTCGTCAGAGGCTTACGAATAATAACGAGTTATTACTGTGTAGGTCTATGTGCTGAATAAAATGGTTTAATCGCCAAGCCGCCGCTAAATTTCAGCGAGTTTTCAAAGAGTAAATACCTATCTCTATGCCTATATTATAGCAGCACGGCTCAGATAGTGGGAGTCTAAAAGTATGAGGTGGATGAATAATGGTGGGGGAAAACGAGAACTCAATTGTCATAGACCAAATCTCAGAGCTCAAAAACGCCCCCAAGTAACATAAAGCGAGCAGAGCCACGACTAGAGCCGCTAAAAGTATTCAATGCAGGCCATTTATAAGCATCCAGAAAACCCAAAACTCCGTCTTGGATCAAACTATTCATGTCTTCTATGTCTCCTAGCGCCGACATGAACGGACTGGGCCTTTAAAAAATTACGGGGATGCCGGAGTTTGAGATTTTTATTTCCAACAGCGTACCAGAACCGGCTGGAAATGTCATGCGCAGCCATGCCATGAGAACGGCATTGCACCTGCGATCTTAGAAGGCTATCCGCGGTTCAACAACTAATTTTACAGATCCCGGGTTGGTTAATTTTACGGAGAACAAATCCCTTGGGAAGAACTGCAAGGGAGGTTGAGATAATTTTCTCCGGGAGGATCTGTAGCATCGTACGAGATGACGCAGATGATGGCGACGCCAGATTCAAGACATTGATTGACCAATGACGGTACCACGTGAGCATCAAGTCGCCGTGAGTGTACTAAACAACTTAGGTGCTAGTTCTCCGGACCGTTTAACACGTTGCTAGCAACTCCTTGGTTTGTCTGCTTGTCATTCACCGTAGTCCGTCTCGATCCTTTTATTGATGCCTCTGCCAGAGCCTCGCAGCTGTTTGGACACTACATGTAGTCTTAACATATTTCACCTTAAATATTAGCGTTGTAGAAAGGCAGAAGCTTTGTTTTAGCTAGGCCTAAGACTAGCATTTGGTTGTGAGGTCTACCATTGCCCAACCTGCCTCTTTCTAGTAAGCCAACAACCTAAGCCTCGTGCAATGTCTGGATCTATACATAATGATAAGGTACTCTAAGAGAACAGGTTTCTCTCATGCAGTAGGGTGGCACTTGTTCTTTGGAATGTGGTACCGCCTAGATATGCTTTCCATTTCAAATCGCTTTCTGTTTGGAAATACACACTTAAGTATGAGTGAGGCAGCATTGGTTGTCAACTATATTACCTTTGACCAATAGCTTTGGAGGAGAGGAATTTGCCACCGCGATAGTGGCCTTGCTTTAAACGCCCATCTTAGCTATGCTGATAGATCCTGCTTCTTCGGTTAACACATTGATGGAAGTCATACAGCCTCTTGTTAGAACAATGTCACAGTGATTAATATGAACTTTATCCGCAATGTTATCCGCCACAGTCTCGGGGATACAAGTAATATACCTACTATAGGTCGTAGACAGTTGGTTACATGTAGATGGCATCTTTGACATTTTTTAACCCAACTTAACCATGCATTAACTTGTGTACATACAGGTCGTCGGCCCGGCTTCACGCAACAACCTCAGGAGACTTCACAGTTTCTCAACCAAAAGATTGCAATTTCACAGCATAACTCATCTCAGTCCATTACTCTACGTTTACTTTCTAGAGTGTGATGTTTATTTAAGATTGGTCATGATGTTTATACAACCTAAGATTGCTGATTGCTGTTATACTCTCTGAATCCTGATTGCCATCATAAAAAGCTGGTCGCCGAGTTTATTTAAGCGGGCTCAGACACTACTCACTACAACTCACACAAGCTCTGGTATCTCAATCATTACTCAGTCTTGTCTTCTTGCTAGATATACTGATGGTGGCGATTGTAATCTACAGGAGTGATACATAAACGACTTCAGGTCATCCATCCTGCGGGGGATTGATATGAAAGGCGTTTCCTCAGGTTCCCCGCTTTACTATTATGCAGCCGACACATTCGTATGGAGCGCTGAAACCGAAAGTGGTGTGAGTTGGGCATAGCTGCATAACGGGGCTGCTTCTCTCGCAGTCATTGTTACACGTAGCTTGCATTGCATACAACGTATGCTGCAGTTTTATCGAGCGGCTGAAATACTAGTACTGCAAGCAAACTGAGACATACATGTGCGCTAGTCTTGCATGTAAGATGACGTGGCTAGTGTATGAATATTTCACTTTTCGCAGCTCCCAAGTTCAGGATCCTACTGAGGCGTTTTCCTGTCAATTGACCATCGAATATGTCCACAAAATAGAATAGTTGGGCGTATTATGTGATATATCTTTTTATACATCTATACCATTCTTTTTTTTTTATTTCTAAAGTTGACATTGGCTATTCCCTGCAAGTGAATTCCTGGCGACAACTCTTTGGTCAACGAGCTCAGTCCATGTCCCCCAATTGTTCCATTTTCTGCCTCTGTGTCAGCACAGCACTTTCTTCAACATGTCCGATCCCACGCAGTATTCCATCGGATGGATTTGTGCAATAACAACGGAGTATGTTGCTGCACAATCTTTCCTTGACGAAGAACATGAAGGACCAGAATACTTATCCGTCAACGATTTCAACGACTATACGCTGGGTAGAATTGGGAAACACAATGTAGTGATGGCTGTCTTACCCGATGGAGAATACGGAATATCATCTGCCACAAGCGTTGCAAAAGACATGGTTCATAGCTTCCCTAATATCCGAATTGGGTTGATGGTAGGAATTGGAGGCGGTGCGCCAAGTAAGAAGCATGATATCCGCTTGGGTGATGTCGTTATTAGTGCTCCTAGGGATGGGAAAGGCGGTGTGTTCCAGTACGACTTTGGGAAAACAGTCCAAGGACAAAGTTTCCAATACACGGGATTCTTGAACCAGCCACCGATGGTACTAAGGACCGCTGTCAGCGGACTTAGGTCTCAGTACGAAAGAAATGGGAATAAGATTGACCTTATGATCAGCAAAATCCTCGAGAATAATAAACGGTTAAGGCATAAATACGGCCGACCGCCACAGGGTACTGACCTTTTATACCAAGCTGACATTATCCATCCCTTGGGAAATGAAGAACGCTGTACGGCACTTTGTGGTGATAGTCCGTCCAGGTTGATAATCCGGCCTGAGAGGACTGACGATGACGATATTCCATCCATTCACTATGGGCTAATCGCATCAGCAAATCAATTGATGAAAGATGCCTCAATTCGGGATACACTTGCGGTAGAAAAAGAGGTTCTGTGTTTCGAAATGGAAGCGGCCGGGTTAATGAATCACTTTCCCTGTTTAGTGATTCGTGGTATATGCGACTATTCAGATTCTCATAAGAATAAGGACTGGCAAGGGTATGCTGCGATGGCGGCTGCTGCATATGCAAAAGATCTCCTATATCGGATTCCCCCAAACAAAATTGAGGCTGAGAAGAAGATTGTAGAGGTTCTATCCGGTTAGTTGCAATAAGTCTGAACCTATCTCATAGCGAACGCTAATTGTATATAACTATGGTAGATGTGAAGGAACAGGTTATTGATATGTCACGGAACATCACTCAGATCGTACGGAAACAATTGGATCAAGAACTTCAAGCAATCTTGGACTGGGTCACTCCGATTGATTATTCTTCTCAACAAAACGACTTCACTGAGAGCCGGCAGCCAGGAACTGGAGAATGGCTGCTAAACTCGGAAGAATACCAGAATTGGGTCAATCAAAGAAAGAAAACCTTGTTCTGCCCCGGAATTCCAGGGGCAGGGAAGACGATAGCCACTTCTATTGTGGTTAGCAATCTTCATGAAAAGTTCCAAGAAAACGTCGATGTTGGAATAGCATACCTTTACTTGAACTTTCGCAGGCAATCAGAGCAGGAACCGAAACATATCCTGTCCAGCCTTTTGAGGCAGTTTTCCCAGATGGGGTCTACGGTACATGACAGTGTGAAAAATCTTTATAAACGCCACAAAGAAAAAGAGAGAAATAACCCGCAGACTTCACCAACTCGGCCTTCGCTTGATGAAATCGTACATGCTTTAGACCAAACTATTGCTAGCTATTCGAGAGCATATATAGTCATCGACGCCCTAGATGAATGCACATATTCTAATCTACATCGTTCTAGCCTCTTGTCTGAGATATTGGGTCTTCAATCTAGGATGGGCGCAAACCTATTTTTCACGTCTCGCTTCGTCCCCAACATCAAAGAGTATTTCGAAAACAGAGACTGTATCACGCTCGAGATTCGTGCTACTGATAGAGACATGCGGCGATACCTAGACAGCAATATATCACAGTTGCCGTCATTCATCTTCAACACTACGGGGCTTGAAGAAAAGATAAAGTCGTCTATTATCGAAGCAGCTAAGGGAATGTAAGTCCACTCATTGACTTTGTGTGAAGAGAATGTTTTGTTAATCTATAAGTTTTAGGTTTCTCCTCTCCAGACTTCATCTGGATTCCCTGCGAGACAAAATAAACGTCTGGCAAGTCGAAAATACACTAGAAAATCTTCCCAAAGGATCGGACGCCTATCAACAAGCATACTACGAGGCCATGGGGAGAATTAGGGATCAAAAACAGGGTTTTTGTAATCTTGCCAACCGAGTTCTTTCGTGGATCGCCTGCTCTAGACGGCCCCTATCTACCTTAGAGCTGCAGCAAGCACTGGCAGTTGTTGATGGTACCTCTTCACCAAATCCACGCAACATGACTGAGGTTGGACTTATGGTCTCTGTATGCGCCGGCTTGGTTACGGTTGATGAACACAGCGACATCATTCGTCTAGTTCACTACACCGTGCAAGAATACTTTGAACAGACCTGGGCCACATGGTTTCCCACCGCTCATACCGATATTGCAAGAACGTGTATCACATACCTGTCATTCGATATCTTTCAAGCTGGCGCTAGCCCGACTGATGAGGATTTTGAAGCGAGATTACAATCAAATGTCCTCTATGACTATGCCGCGTGCAACTGGGGGCACCATGCCCGTATTTCGCCAAGTCCGGATGTCAACCTCCTAGCCGTGAAATTTTTAGAAAGTGAAGCTAAAGCATCCGCCTGTAATCAGGCAATGCTAGTTTCTAGGGGCTCTTGGATTTACAGCCAGCATTTTGGAAAGACAGGCGCACTACATATGGCAGCACATTTTGGGCTTGAAGAACCAATCAAGATATTGCTCAAGAAACACGACCCTGACTCCGAAGTAGGAGATTGGACACCAATACATTGGGCATCTCAGGGAGGCTACGAAGCAGTAGTGAAGCTATTGTTGGAGAATGATGCTAATCCAGACGGATGGGACATCGAACACAGGCCATTAAAAATGGCTGTAGAACGGGGTCATACAGCAGTCTTGAGGACTCTCTTAGAGGGTGGTGCTAACTTTGGCCTTTACAGCTGGAACGAGAGCTTGGCGTGTGCCTCAAGAGCAGGAAATATTAGTATGGCAGAGCTAATACTTCGGTGGCCCGGCCACGAGCTTTGGGATTTTTATCCGCTGCACCTTGCCGCACAAAGTGGCCATGAGACAATGGTAAAACTCTTATTCAAGGATAGCCATAGTCTGGAATACCAAGACAGAAACGGCCAGACACCACTACAGCACGCCGCAAGAAACGGCCACAAGGCAGTTGTACAGCTGCTGCTAGAAAAGGGCGCCAATCTGGAATCCAAAGACAATGAGGGTCTTACACCACTAAACTACGCCGCCAGGAATGGCCATGAGGAAGTTGTGAAGCTGCTGCTGGAGAAGGGTGCAAATCTGGAGGCTGAAGCAAACTTTCAGAATACACCACCACTTATATCGGCAATGAGCAACCTCCATCAGATATTCGAACTACCATCTGAAAATAGCGCGCATCTAAACCCCAAACCTGGAGCGTATACAACGTCATTATACTTGGCTGCAATGGAGGGGCATGTGGAAATAGTTAGGCTGTTGCTAAATCATGGCGCCGACCCAGAGCGTGCCATTCCAAGGTATCCAGATTCACGGTATAGTTTTCAACCGGTTACTTCCGATCCCCAACTCGAAACGGCGTTACATGGAGCCGCAAGATGGGGACACGAGGCAGTTATGAGGCTCCTGTTGGATAATGGTGCTATCCTGGGTGAGAAAGAGAGCTGGAGCGTACCACTGAACTCAGCTGCAGCGATGGGACACAAGTTAGTGGTGAAGTTATTGTTGGAGAGCGACATTAGCCCAAATATCAAGTTGGAATCCCAGATTACACCACTACTATCGGCTACAAAGGGAGGGCATGAGGAGACGGTGAAGCTCCTTCTGGAATGCGGTGCGGACCCGAGTGCTGACCATGTGGACGGAACAACACCACTAGCCCATGGCGCATATAGCGGATATGAAGCAATAGTGAAGCTGCTATTGGAATATGGTGCCAATCCAGATGCCGGGCAGATAGCAGGATTGACGCCTCTGGCTGCAGCTGCAGAGAAGGGACACGAAACAGTAGTGAAGCTACTGTTAGAAGCTGGTGCAGAGCTCGAGCCCAGCAAAAGGGGTAGTAGGTGTGATGATGATCCTCTCTATCGGGCTTCGCAGATGCAACACGACGGAGTGGTGAAACTACTGCTGGATAAGGGTGCGGAACTAGAGACCAAGCATAAGGATGGCTGGTTCTCTCGAACGCCCCTGCATTACGCAGCATCCAGCGGCTATGAGGCAATGGTTAAGCTCTTTCTGGAGAAGGGTGCCGACTCTGATGCCGAGGATAAGGATCGTCAAAGACCTCTACACAGCGCCATAGTGAGAGGCTTTGAGGCAGTAGTGAAGCTACTGCTAGATGAAGGTGCCAACCCAAATCATTGTATTACAAATATGGGAGCACCATCGTCTCCATTGGCACACAGAGAATTCATGGCAATACCAAATCTATTTCTAAATAAGGGTTTTAACGTAAACTCTGGCCCCTTGATCGGTATGCCATTGTCTCTAGCTGCGCAGAGAGGGTATGAAGCAATAGTAAAGCTATTGCTAGATAGCGGTGCTGACCCAAATCGTGCTGAACCTACTTGTACGAAAGCACCATTATCTCTGGCTGCAGAGAATGGGCACGAAGCAATAGTAAAGCTATTGCTAGACAGCGGTGCTGACCCAAATCGTGCTGAACCTACTTGTACCGAAGCACCATTATGTCTGGCTGCACGGAATGGGCACGAAGCAATAGTAAAACTATTGCTAGATAACGGTGCTGACCTAAACTGTGCTGAACCTACTTGTACGGGATCACCATTATCTCTAGCTGCAATGAATGGGCACGAAGCAACAGTAAAGCTATTGCTAAGCAATGGCGTTGACCCAAACTTTAGTTCTACGAACAGTACACCATTATCTCTGGCCGTACAGAGTGGGAACGAAGCAATAGTAAAGCTATTGCTGGAAAACGGTGCTGACCCAAACTCTGGTTTCTGGGCCGATATGCTGTTATCAATATCCATAAGAAATGGGCACGAAGCAATAGCTTTACTATTACTGGACAATGGCATTAACCCAGATCCTATTTCTTCGCGACAAGGTCCACCGTTGTGTATAGCTGCAGAATACGGCCAAGCACGAGTGGCAAGGCTGCTCCTTGAAAGAGGCGCTAACCTATCAGGCGCCTATCTGCCTTCTTCTTATGATGAGACGCAGCCAATGAATCTAGCTGCATCGAAAGGGCATGAAGCAGTAGTAAGTCTATTGCTAGACATGGGTCTCAACCCAGATGTTCTACACGGCAAACTCTAC
This sequence comes from Trichoderma sp. TW21990_1, assembly GCA_010015515.1. Classification (NCBI taxonomy): domain Eukaryota; kingdom Fungi; phylum Ascomycota; class Sordariomycetes; order Hypocreales; family Hypocreaceae; genus Trichoderma; species Trichoderma sp. TW21990_1. The sequence continues at coordinate 1,084,665 of ML974122.1, forward strand.
TTAAGGAAAGCACCTCTACATGAAGCTGCACAACATGGCCATGAGGCCGTGGTAAGACTATTGCTCAATAGGGGAGCTGATCCTGATCGAAAGGATGATGGCAACGTAACACCACTATACTACGCTTTATTAGGGCAACATAAAGCAGTGATAGAGATACTACTCCGGAGTGGTGCTAACCCAAATCTTCAAGGAAGATATCGTGACCTGCCTCTACTCCCATTCGTGAGCCCAAAAGTAAGGGATACGATCGAACTTTTTTTGAAAAGGGGTTTGAACACAGAGTTGAGATATTATGGAGACTACAGCACACTGCTACACTACTCAGTACGAAAAGATTATACGTCAATAACAAAGCTGTTACTCACCCACAACGCCTCTACTGAGACCACAAATCAGCAGGGCGAAACACCACTATACATAGCTGCTGCTTGTGGACAAAAAGTAGCTGTAAAGTTACTTTTAGATAAAGGGGCGAATGCCAATTCAAGGTGCAACAGCGGTGATACACCGCTACATAAAGCAGTCTTGAATGGGAATGAATTGGTAGTAAAGTTACTACTAGACAGTGGTGCCGATACACAGGCCAAAAATATTAACGGTGAAACACCACTACATACTGCAGCATCTAGTGTTTTGAAGAGGAGGACATTGGTAGAGCTGTTGCTAAGGAGAGGTGCTAATGCACATACCGAGGACAATCATGGCAAAACACCATTGCATAATGCAGAACACAGTGGGTGGCGGGAAATAGTACCATTATTACGAGAGAGACTCAGATATTAGAACAGCTTCTAATTTAGACAGCAATACAGTTCAACAATATAGCATGGAGCTCGTTATATGTAAGTATGGTCTTACATACTTTTCCTTGCGAATACTGGGTATTAATCTCATCTGGTTAAGAAGTATAAGGATATGAAACTTCGTTAGAGTAGGCTAAACATTGCGGCAATTGTACCATCATATGAATACTCTAGGCATTGGAAGAAATTTTTTCATAGTACGCCGAGATAGATTGCTTACTTGGTAAGGGATGTCAATAACTATATTCCGTAGCAATTTTCCGCTGGGGGGGGAGGGCAAAGGATGCAAACTCCGTTGAGGAAGAGACGTAAGTGGAGAATGCTGCAATTAGTTAACAGACGTATAGAATATTTGTGAGGGATCACGCGAGTGGATCTGGAATAATAAACAGGGCAAAAGGGGTGAAAACAACAAGAATACTAAAGGCATTAAGCTCGGATATAAAAAAGTAAGTTATATAACTATAGAAATTATATTATAATAAAAAAGAAAAGATTAACTAGAGTATAAGTAAGGCAAAGAGATAATTATAAGAGAGTAGGTTATATATATATGGGGTTATATAATCCCTAATATACCCTAGACTAAAAAAATATTATAATATCCTTATTATAAATTATAATTATTAATATAAAAGTAAAAGGGAAATTAATTAAAAAAAAAATAATTTTAATATAAAAAAAAAGAAAAGTAATTTTAATATAAAAAAAAATATTATAAAAAAAAAGAAAAATAATTTTAATATAATAATTATTTATAAACTAGTAAATTATTTTTTATATTTAGTTATTTCTTATTATTTAGTTTTATAGGTTATAATTATTACTTATTATTATTTAATTATTTATTATATTTTTATCTAGGCTTAGATAAAATATCTTAAGTACCCTAGGTATTTGCTTTTATATTTACTAGTTTCTTAGGATTAGTATTATTAATAATACTTTTATTAGAATTAGGAAAAATATTATATTATTATTTATAATAATAGCTATATTAGTATTAGAAGTAGCAGTTATATTAGCTCTATTAATATTAAAATCGGCAATTATATTATTATTTATAAATATACTAGTATTTATATTAATTTTAATAATAGTAATTATATTAGTATTAATAATAATAATTATATTAGTATTAGTAATAGTAATTATATTAGTATTAGTAATAGTAATTATATTAGTATTAGTAATAGTAATTATATTAATATTAGTAATAGTAACTTTAGTAATAATTAATTTAATTATTAAACTATTATTTAACTAGTTTTTAATTACTTGGAATATTTTCTAATTTTTAGGGTTTATTTTTAATATATATATAATAAAAAGCTTTTTAGGGGCAGGGCTTATAATAAATTTATTAAGGGATTAAGGGTTTATAAGATTATATTAGTAAGTATTTAGCTTTAAGGTAATTTACTTAATATAAATATTATAAGTATTTTTATTTATTATTTTTACTATTACTTCTACTATAACTTAATTTTTTTTATTAATAATAATATTTTTCTAAATTTAATAAATATAAAAGCTATTTAGTAAATATTATTTAAAGGTTTAATATTCTTAAACTTATTTATATTTATTACTAGTATTTTACTAATTTATAGGTATTTCTGGCTAATATAATCTTTTTTATAAAAACTATAAATTATATTTATTAAATATTTATAGTATTTATATTTTAAATAAAAATAATTAATATAAAAGCTATTTTAATTATAAACTTTAATAATTATATTTTAGCTTTTAAGGTAATTATAAAAGTTATATAATATATAACTTCTTTTATTATAAAAGATATTCTTTTATTTAATAAAAATAATTAATATTTATATATAAATAATTATTATTATAAGTTATTTATTTTTTATTAAAAAGCCAGGCTTTTTAAAATATACTAGATTATAAATAATAAACTTTATTTAATAGCTAGGTCACCCATTTCTGCTCCTCTCCTCCCCTTCTTCCTCCCCTTCCTCTTCCTTCTCCCTCTCCTTTTTTCTTCCTCTTCTCCCTCCTCCTCCCCCCCCCTCCCCTCTTTTCTCTCTTCCTCCCCTTCCTCTTTTCTTTTTCCTTCCCTTCTTCTCCTCCTTCTCTCTCTCGTCCCCTTCTTCTTCGTCCCCTTCTTCTTCCCTCCTTCCTTCTCCTCTCCCTCTCTTCCCCCCCCCTCCCCCTCCCTTCCCTCTTCTCCTCCTCTTCTTCTTCTTTCTCCCTCCCCCTCTCTTCTTCTCTTCCCCCTTCCTCCCTCCCTCTTTCTTCCCTCCCTCTTTTCCCTTCCTTCTAAAATAATGCCCCTAGAGCTTATATTAATTATATATTAATAATTCG